>JAQQZY010000005.1:9108445-9119398 GCA_030068375.1 Ostorhinchus rueppellii
CTTAAGTAGCTGGGATAGGCTCCATGCGACCCCCGTGACCCTAATGAGGATAAAGCGGGTATAGAAGATGAATGAATAATCATGATATTGATTTTTTTCTGTTATTGAGCAGAATGAATCCACCAGAGGAAGCCACTCTTAATTACCATACTGACCAAATGCCATGAAGAAGAGTAGAAGAGTAAAGTTTTTTTAGAAGAAGAAAGTCTGTAATGGCACACATGGCGACAACAGAGGAGATTTTACTAATGTTAATTTTGAGAAGGGTAGTTGGAAGTGACTGTGCTCCATGTCCGGCTCGGGCAGGGCTCCGTCATGTAATGCTGGTACTACAATGTATTTCATCCTCATTTGTTCAGGGGTGATAACATACCAAAAACATTTCACTACATACATTGTATTACAAGTCTGGCCGGACATTGTATAAACTGCAGTTTGACTGGTTGGCAGAGGCATTCACTAAGAGGTAATCTTAGTCTTATCTGGTGTTTTCATATTATGTCTTCATAAAACCTACTCTTAAGTAGATCTTACACAATGGTGGAGATAGAGCTAATGCAGAACATTGGAGACAGAGCAAAAGCAGAAGGTTAACAACCCATAAACAGAAAAAAAGCTCCAAAAACCTGTATCGGCATGTGTTATTGGTATTACTTTGGACAACTCAGGCTAGATATGATCAAACATTCCCAAAACCTAGAAACAAGATAGGCATAACTGTCTTGATAATGCTTTTAAGAGACATGTTGTTGACTTGCGTAACAAGCGGGAATATGATATTTCTCTGTATGTGATTATAGAACTGATGTACAGTATATGAAGTCTGACGGTGCCAAAACATGATGAAGACTGAACAAACTCCAAGCCTTTCAAAAAGACAGGTTTTAATCTAAATTAGGGTTGAAATTAAAGGTAAGGTCTTGGTTACAGTGTATATTGGCTCACATGGAAACAACAGGATTTATTGTTCTTTACAAAATGAATACAGCAGTTTCTAAAAAGAAAGACAGAAAAAAGTCTAATATCTAATATACAAGACTGATGTTTATTGTTTGCTGCCAGATTATTTTTTCCATCGTGGACTCTCATTAGTTTTGGGTGTTTGTTCCAAATTTTCCACACACCTGGAATATGAGTTTTTTTGTGTGTGTGTCTGTATCTGTTTGTATACATTTATATAAGGGTGTGTTTTTCACCAAAGGGGTTCTTGGTCCTTCCTCTGAGTGGAGTTGGTGGTGTATTTTGAAACATTACCCCTCACACCCTAGTCTACACATGGATCGCTCTACATGCCAGCTCATCACCAGGCCAGTGAACATGTGTGTTTGTGTGTATGCATGTGATCACCGATGTGTGGGTGTTCCTTGATTACCCTGCAGTCTATGGAGGTATAAGGTTAATTACCAGTGCAACATGGGCTGTAAGACTACCCATGGAGGTGCATCATCATCATCAAAACTGCACTGATGACTTCATGATGACAGTAATATGAAATTCTGGTCTTTTACTTTCATCCATCCTCATCTGTTTCTGACTCTTTTCCACATCTTTTACTGGATGTAATACCAGAGCTTCTTGCTTATGGAGCTGCAGATCCATCTTTCCATGGAAGCATCACTGATGTAATATTTCTCAGAGAGCAGTTGTCTGGTGAATATATTTGAAGAAGCCATTGCAGTTTCCACTTACACAATGAGAATCTTAACTACACTTTTTTCATGATGGAGTTGGGCAGGGTTGTACAAAATTATGGGGGGGGGGTAGAGCAGGTTGTCCAATACGAAGGGTTGGCGGTTTGAATTCTGCTTTGTCCTACTCAGTTCCTTGTGTTGAAAATTGAAAATTAGGTATCATTCTCAGTTCAGTTCTGAATTTTGTACAAGGCTGGAGTTGGGATTATAATAAAAGTAAAGAGTAGAGTAAAAGCTCTAAAAAATGCATCAAAAACATTTTTGAATTAGTTGTGGTCTTCTTATCGCCTCCATCTTATCCTGTAATGATCATGATTTTGTTAAGTCCACCAGGACAGGAAACAAGCTTTTTGACAATCAAGATAGGTTGCAACAGTTCAGATTACTTAAAATCACTTCATACTTAGGTAATTCTGAAGCACAAATGTCCAGAACAATCTCCTTATTGAAAAGGAAAACTGTGTACACCTCTAGGCACATCTCCAAGAATTCTTTCTTTGTATTTATTTCCAAGCTTCTGATCATAACATCATTTATGTAATCTCTAGGATCACATCCAACAATACTTAACATGACTGACAAATTTACTCATGTTTCAAGGTTCAAGCACTAGCCGACCCTTGATTTAATATATGAGATGTGACGATTAGAAAGGTACAAAAATTCAGCAAATAAACTTGGGAAGAAAAATATTTTACTAATGTAAGAGTGTATTGCTCCTTTTCCTGCTTCCATTAAGCAGTGTCTGTTGTAGTGTGTGGATGTCCAGTTTGTCCAGTATGTGAGTGGATGCACATTATGTGTCTGTCTACATGTGTGGGGTTTTCACAGAACAGCTCTAGATTAAATGGAGGAGTCACAGTAAAAGATGGGCCAAAAGAGACACCACGAAGAGGACAAACGACAGATAAATAAATAAAGCCGCCTCCAACATCTTGTTTATCTATCAGAGTTTACTGCTGACTCACTCAATATTTTTTTTTCGTTGCTTGCGTTTATATGTGAATGTAAGCATCAGCTCACATTTGCTTGTGTGACACGTGTACATGTACATCCACAGTATTTAGTTATTTTCATGCCTTTTGTATATGTTGTCAGTGGGTGTCCCTCAGTGGAAGTGTTACGTTGTACACGTGCAACATATCTGTGGTTAACCTAGGGTGGCCTATCTGCCAGCGCTGGTATATATTTCAAAGTGTATGTTTAGTTTTGTTTTCTTGCCTTGGCTACTGCTTCTGCTTGACTTGTGGTTAAAAAGGAATGGGTTGCTGTTGCATTCTGGGTAGTTGCACTAACCAGTGTTACCCTGAGCAGCATGAATGGCTTCTTAAACCCTGCCCGAATTATGTATGTTTTTCAGATTTTTTTTTTTTAAATACATTTTTAGGTGAATGCTTTTCTGATGTCCTGGTTTTTTTTTTGTTTGTTTTTGTTTTTTTTATAATTTGTTTCAGTTTTCTTTCTCAACTCAGCCAATGGGTGGCTGACTTATTGACTAGAATTGGTTCAGTGTTGGTTGAGCCAAGTCTATAAACTGACATTGTAAATGACAGTGAAATAGTTTTATCTGGTTTTATAGAGGTGAATGGAAATAGTTTCAATTTGTAGAATTTTTGTAGTCATCTCAAATAATCATCATCAGTGAATATTTTATACTGTAACTGTCCCAGTATTGATTTTTTCCTTTATTACAATTATGTATTCTGGTTCGTAAATTCCTCCATAAAATCATAAATTGTCAGTTTTCCTGTTCCGTTATCAGTCTAAGAATTATCGTGTGGATTTTCTATATTCTGACCCTCGTGTGAAAACAGTAACTTATGACATAGGTTCAAAAGTCGGGTGACAGATAATGGGAGGGAGTCGATGCTAGTCTGCATGTAATACCCATTGATTCAAGCCCAAAAATGTAAATTTCTCTCCATACCCAAGGGTTTCCTGCCTGGCTGTGGCTGTCAGCCCAAAAGATGATTTATTCCTGGTATACAAAATGTGGTTTTAAGGGGTGATTTCCTAAGTGCTGTAGATTTTAAAAAAAGTTTCTCAAAGAGGAGAAAATGATGCATAGTCGAGGCCTATGATTAATGCTATTAAAAGTGGTGCTTGGCCAACCAGCCAGTGTTGCTCATTGAACGGAACAGCTGCATAAGCGATATCATGCATTCACGGCAAAAACATTATATGCAGGAACATTTTTTTAAATTTCAAAATGGAATACACCTACATTTTAAAATGAGGATGTTTTTACTCTTTGTAAGAATCTGTACTCATGCATTCCTTTAGTATTTTTCCAGCACAGGTGACATTTCAGATATGATGCTCTTATTTTTGTCCTGTTGTGTCTGAAGTGTTGTATAGCTCAGAGCCTCCGACTGCAGTTTACCACAGTTTGAAATACTACATAGTGATGATGACTATTACAAGATCAATTCTTCAGTGTATTTGTGATCATTAAGTAGGCTTTACAACGATCATAGTGGCTATATCGGATCAGCCGATATTTGGCATTTTTTGAAATGTTCATGATCGGCCATCATGTCATAAATCACCGATCCGATCAATGATGCTATGTGATGGACAATAAAGTTTTTTGAATCTTCACGACAGCAACGTCCATGGACGACACAAACAAACATGTCGAAGGTGTGGAAATTTTTCAAAGTGAGAGAAACAGACATAGCACAAGTTATCTGCAATATATGCAACGCTACAGTACCTCGCGGGGGAACATCGGCAAAAAATTTCAACACGACAAATTTAATCAGGCACTTAGAAAAGACACACGGGGGAGCATGTCGAGTTCAAGAAACGCAGCAAGGAGAAAAAGAAAAGCAAACTCCGAAACGGAGGCTTTAGACAGTGCTCGTCTGTATAGTCAGACGTAAGTATATAAGTACATAAATAAGTAATTTAAATATTGCTTCTCATGTGATCGGTTATCGGTTAATTTAAACTCACTGATTGGTGATTGGCACAAAAATCGTGATCATGTAAAGCCTATCATTAAGTTCATCAATAGATACACACAGGAGTAGAAATCACTTTTCCAGTGCTTTCTAGCTCTGTCTTTTCTGTCTGTAATTTACTTTATAAAACCTGTTCTTAAAGGTCAAATGTTTTAGTGTACCAAACATCTTTTGGGACACTTTAGCCCATTACTCTTGTGCATGTGTTTATGAGTGGTACAGAGTTACTTTGGGGTGATCTTGTTAACAAAGGGTGAATCATCCCACCCTTGGCTGGATGTCTTCCCACCAGGGACTATTGTAAATATTTGAGAGGAACTGTTGACATGAAGATAACACGGACTAATGGATATACAAACCTGGACTCAGAAAAGCACCGACGGGTCTGTGGGAGTGACTGTAAAGAGGATGGGTAGAAGGGAAAGAGGAAGAGAAAGTATGGAAATATGGACGAGGGCAAATAGAGATTGAAAAGGAATGGGAGATCTGAAGAGGGAAAGATAGGTGACAATGAGATCTGTGATGAAAGACAATGAAGAAATTGAGGTGAGGGTAAAGGCAGGTGAGAGATACAGAAGTGGAAATAAGTAGAATATGATCAATGTCAATGGTGCTTATTACTTCAAGACAATTGAAAAAACAACTCAAATGAACACTAGTCCTTTGAATGTGTGCCATAGTTACATTTGGTGAGTGGGTTGGAAGACGTGAAAGGGATAGAACGAGGCTGGAAGTGGAAAACTTTCCATTCCAGCACTGGTGTTTAGTTTGAGATTATATCAATATTGATAAAACTGTCTGTAACACTGATTTTGGGCAGATTACCTTGACTGTTCTGAGAAGTGAATACTGACAGTAAAAGAGGTTGACTGCTATCTAGTACACAACCTAATACCAGGCCTCATTAAAGGCAGACTCTGCAGCACAACAGTACATGCTAAAAGGCTCATATGTCTTGATTAAAGTGTTAGGGATGTTTGCAGTTTATCATGATAATGATTACAATGGGTTCTATTAACAAAAGAAAGGTCAGAGTGGAATTTGGCCTGGAGATTAAGTCAAACACAAACAAATCCTCTCTTCACTGGTCTCAAGTTGTCTATTCCCATAGTTTTCTCAGAATGGTGTTAGAGAAATATTAATGCTGTGTATAAGCTTGAAGGCAAACCAGACAACCCAACAATGTCTTCTGAACTTCTGACTTGAATTCATAGTTGACACGACGGGTACAAAATGTTCAGTGCTTCTTGTTGGAATGATGATAAACTCCAGTATCTCCATATTTAAATAACAAGTGGAACAGTCGTTCTTTATTCAGCTGTTCATAGTTACTGTTGAAACATTACAACACAAACAGAGCACTATCCTGAATGTCATGCTGTTTCCTCAACCCAATGTTCTCTACCAACCAGTTTAATCAGTCAAATACAGGGTATAGAGACAGTAACATTGCCCTTTTGCAGGATGGCTGCCAGTTCTTCTGCCTTCTCTGTTCACCAACATCCTTCTAAGGGGGACTAGGCGTTACCAATCCACTGGACTGGCACTGCCTCAAACCCAGGTGACACCCCCCCCCCATGTACACTTGTTTTCTTTTTCCATCACTCATGGCTATGACTGAGTGGACTACACTGGTAGAGGTCTTGAGGAAAATAAAGGATTGTCTTTGTCCTTTCATGTTTTCAGTGTCTGCAGCACCAACCTGAGCTATGAAAACACCCACAGTGAACATGGTAAGCTGACGACTTGATTATGAGAAAGGCTGTATTGTAATTTTTCTGTCTCATGCGCATTTTGATCCATCCATACTCAGGGTTCTCCCCAGAAATTTATAGTGACCTGGCGCACCCCCCTCTCTGGAAGAAAGTCACATACTAGAACCTCACAATAAACTCAACTCTGCGAGATTTCAAAGGAAAAATAACATGGTGCTGGAAAATTGAGCACATGCCTGCAAACCTGGTGGATTTTGGGAGATTTTAGCAAAATTTTGGGGGGAAAATAGAAAAAAAAGCCTTAAATTTGAAAATGAGTATAGCGGTGCAGAGCTAGCAGTATACTAGTACAGCGCCATTATTCCATCGTCTGGGGAGAACCATGATACTGTTCTTTGCAGTTGTAAGCAGCTGTATAATGCAGCAAAAAGAGGAGTTAAACTTTTTCCTTTTTAAAACAAAGAAAACATGCAGGACTCATGGTCTATGTTCGCTTTTACTCAAAACTAATATGTGTGACATTTGGATCATGGTGGCTCTCTGTTATGCATCTCTGCAATACTTTATGGTGCTCTACGGTTCCTACTCTGCCCTGTGTGTTCCTTAATGTCATTGTATGTAGTCTGACCATATCCAGGCCTTGATGGAGTGTGTTTGTGCCAAGTCCTTTGTGTAATATTATACACATGCTTTCTCATATACATGTATGTATGTTGCTGTACAGTTTTAAGTTTCACTTCTGCTGTTTTTTTTTTTTTTTGTGTGCATTTTTTCATTACCAAATGAGTAAACATAATCTGCCACGGATGGTCTACCTCCCAGGGCTGTCAGTAACAATATGCTCCATCCCTGAAATTGACATGAACACAGCAGTTCAGCAGTAATGACCAAAGTATATCCCTCAGCCAAATTAGTGCAGTGTTTTCAAGCACTTTGTCAGGATTTCTCTTAATGTTTATCACACTGATGAAATGACTGTAAGCAGCGTCAAAAAACCAGCTACCTTTACGAAGTGAATATGAGCTTAATCACATATCTGATCAGATTTTGTGACAAATGAAGTTGAAAGAAAGCAGTCATTGGCTTTGTAAAACAATGGAAAATGCTTTAATTCTTCACTGTTCCAACCATGTAAAGAATTCAGAATATGAGCAATGCCAAGGTTCAGTCAAGTAACCATCATGGCAAAAGCAAACCACAACCCCAAGACAAGGAATCTAAACAAGCCATGAAGAATGTAGAAAAGTAAAACTGTACAAAAGTAGACAAATAGTCTGCAAGGAGATGGAAAGGAATCTTCAGAGGGGGTCTGGAGGACTTTCTGTCTTTCTGCTTTACACTAAAAATTCAACACACATGTTGGTTAAGCAAACCTATGAGGAGGAGATTACAAAAATATGTAAAACCTTAGAAAACATCCACTGTCTTAAACCAGTGGTTTCCAGTGTTCTTATTTATAATGAAGCATCATCTATTTGTGATCCATCATTATAAAGATATGCTATATCACAGTCTGAGAGGGAGTACTCACACTTCCATATATGAAGGAAAAAAAATCTCTCAGATGTGTATGATTCTGCTGGGGGTGTCCTGACTGTGCATGACGACCCTGTACTGTACCTGTGTTTTACATTAAGTGAATAGACTTGTGATCTGGAGGTGGGTTTTTTTTTTCTTAATGGGATTATTTGTGGCATTGTATAATCTTGATCCTTTCTTTGTGCTATGAGTACTTACAATATGTTTAAAACATGGATTGAGGTCATTTAGAGATTTCTCCATGAAGACAAACATGTTGATTTAATTTAATTTAATATTAAAAACCAAGCGTGCCAGCATAGACTCTTCCCTTTAACTGCACGGTTCCTGTGGGGTCATAAAAAGTCTTAAAAGTCATTTAATACCTTAAAAAAAGTCTTTAAAATGCATTAAAGGTGATACGGTAGGGATTAAGTTATGCTGTCATAAACTTGTTTGCTGTATTGTGTTTAAATATCCAACTTAATCCACAAAGAAAGTAATGTTAGCAGACTCAGTTCCAACCCGACAATTTATATTGAAATTAGGAACCTGTTATCACTAAGTTCGCAGCCCCCGATGAGAAATGACTTGGAGTGATGGAAATCAAGGTGTTGGAGTAAATAAATACATTTTCTTAAATTCTAGGAATCAAAATTTTTTCCCATTATGGCTGTGAAATGTGCATTAAATTCTGTTTCAAGTAGTCTTATAAAGGTGTAAAAATAATGTAATAATGTGTAAAACAATCTCAAATTTAACTTGTAGAAACCTGTAGGAACGCTGAACTGTATTTTACACCTTGAGAGTATGTGACTTCTTTTAAGTGTGTTGTTTTTTTTTTAGGGAACGAGCCCACGGGTGAAGGCCCTCTTATTTTTTGTTTTTGTTTTTAACTTTCTTGTGCTGTTTCCGTTTTTAATGTCTTTGCTAGAGGGAGTACAGATGGAAATTAGTGACAGCGCTATAATCTGGTACAGAGGATTGCTGCGTTGAGTGTTTTCTGTACATGGTTCCTGCCAAATTAACTACTTGACTAAACTAATTTGTATGAAATGGATGCCATTTTACAATAACAACAACCATGGACCCAGAGCTAATGATTTTTAGCTTCACTGTTTTGAATGAAACACAAAATTGAAGATATTTAGTATCTGGAGGAGTGTTGATTAGCAGACTGCTCTACAAATATTCATGAGAGAGTTTTGCACTTTCGTGTTGTTTGTCTGTCAGTGAATGCCTGTAACCTAAGTGATTATTCCTGCTCCATGATACTCTGGATCTGCAGAACTACAGAACGGTATCAAATGTGAAACAGTGTCTTCACCATGTTCAAATAAACACAGTTTGGCAACACTTATGGATCGTCAGCTCAAGTTCCCATCAAAGAAAACTTTGGCACAATTTTTTTTCTCACCATGAAATTAGGAATTTTAAATGCCTTCTTGATTTTATCACGCTCCAAATTTGATTAAAATCAAAGCAAATGTCATGTAGTGATTCAGAGGGACGGAGGAGGGGGGAGCGAGTGTGTCACTTTCTGCTTTAATTGAATGCAGCATTTGAGCTGTTGCCCAACTTGTTGTCAGTAAAGCGTCTGCGTAGTGACTTTGTGTGTGTGTGTGTGTGTGTGTGCGCAATGTTAAGTGTTCCAGGAATCAAAGTGAAATGAGAGGGAAAAAAACTTCAGATCCAAATGACCTTAACTATGCCCTTGAGGGCAAGCTCCCCCATGTCCACTGCACATGTACAGTCATACACACGGGAATAATGTGTAGCCCATAGGTGAACCCCAGAAAGATGAGAGGAGAGCTGCTTGTAAAGCCTAAATGCACTGAAAATCAAAGCCCAGGGTTTTCTCTACTTAACTGCAGAGGCATTTTGTGCCATACCTAAGCTGAAGAAACACAAAAACTATGCTGGGATTTCTCCAGAACTCTGGAGATGAAATAGATCATATATGCCCAAGCAGAAAACAGTTTGTTTTTTCTTTAAAGTAGGTTTATAAAACAGAATTGGAATTGTTAATGGCAAATATTTATTTTCAATATAATGTAAGTCTGTAACATGGGTCATTTGTAACATTTACATTGCATTAAGTGTTATTGTGTCTGTTAAATGTTATTCTTTAGAGTCTGTTAGCACTAAAGCTGTTTTGTTTGTCCAGTTCAATGACTTAGATCGACTTGTTTTTCTGCTACAGAGGAAATAGTCATGACAACTAGAAATGAGCACCCTCTATCATCATCAGCATCAATGAGCAGATTTAGAATAAAAAAAAAAACCATGATTGGAAAGAGAAGAGGACTATGGAAAGTAGTATGGAAAGAAAAGAGGACTATTGGCATTGGTGGAGGTCTGCACTCACTGAATGCCTTCTAGTTGAAGTTAATGACATTAATAATCTACTCGCTGTAGTGTAATGAGCTAAAATTGTTAACTTCCTCTCAGCACTAGTGCACTGTTTGGGATTTTAAAGTGGAACCAGTTTAGTTAGATGTTTATAGAAACACAATCACCAGTGTATACAGATAGTATAAAGCGCTGCCTTTGACCAGTAATGTTGACAATGAAAATAAAAATGTTCACATTTCTTTGTTTCTTACTGCGTAATTAAGAAGGAATGATTCAGAAACATTTAAAATGAGTTATATTATTAAATTCAAACACTTAAAAAATGAGATCTGCAACTTCAAAGTGTGCATAAGTGGGTGACACAGATGTCCTTGTAGTCTGATTTGCAGTGTCTCAGGGGTTTTTAGGGTTTTGTGTGTGTGTGTAGCTTTGGTCAAGGTAGGAGTGTGTGAGTCATGCTGTGTACAGCTGTGGTCCAGATGAAGGAGGCCACCTGCTCCCTCCTTTTCCTTCATTTTCTTCTTAGCTCCACCATTTACACGTTCACCCAGACATACAAACAACCACCAATTAAGCCAACCTTGACTTGCTTTTCGCCTGTACTTTACACATGCACGCATGCACACACACTTACACGTACACACACACACACACACACACACACACACACACACACACACACACACACACACACACACACACACACAC
>JAQQZY010000005.1:9154353-9171858 GCA_030068375.1 Ostorhinchus rueppellii
TATATACAAATCACACGTGATCGGTTTCAAAATACAGTTTATTAATCAGTATTTTCAAATAGTGTTGATTTTCTTGGCTAGTGTATCATGAAGTTGTCCAAGACTCTCCAAGAATGAGCTCAGTTGTATGAACAGTCAGTGGGAGTATCACCCAAGGAGTACTTATTTAGTGCAAACTGAGCAAAGATGTTAAACCCCACTCACATAGACATCAGTGAGAAGGGCTCCATAAGTACTTTAAATGATTGATAATTAATAACTATTAACAAAATAAGTGACTGGAAACCTAGTAAATTCAATAAGAAAAAAATTTAATAAAAAAATATACCTATACATATTCAATGAGACCTGAAGCTGAAACATATTGGAAGTGAATCAGTTTTGAAACCAGCCTCAGCTCACACACATACACGCATACAGAACACCCAGCTGCACACTCCTGCCACAAGCCAGTAGGCCTTCACCACAGCAATCTCCCCACACCACCACAAAACCCACTCACTCCTTTTGTCACTTCACCTCATGTCGAGGCCTTTCAGTCTGTTCTTATTTTACAGTCAAACCACACATCCAACACACAAGCCCAGCCACGACCCCTTAATATTACCAGCCTTTTCTCAAATGAAGTGCATATGTAACTTACTGTAAGCTGCACTCTATGTGTTACCAGAAGTATACTAGGAAGTACTCTGAGAGTATTTTTGTTATTAGTCATTTGGATGTATGCCAAAATAAACAGTCTGACATGGTCATGACCTGTTTTTGTACTATTTTTAAGCTCAAGTATTGCATTCGAAACGGTGTATGGAAAAGGGGAAGAAACTTACACAATTTATGCTCAGAGGATTGTGTGCATGTTTGAGGTGGTTTTACCTTTAAAAAAATGTTGATGTGGTTACAGGTAGATGGGTGCTTCTATGAAATTGGGATCATCTTGGTACCTCACAATTAATCAGCTTTTTAGACCTAATAATAAAATATACATTTTGCTTGCTCTGAGCCATCCCAAAATTAATGAATTTTTAATAAAATGTTGGGGCCAAAAATTGGACCAAAACTCAGACAGGAAAAGCTGCCTACCGAAGGTTTCCGTGCATTTGATCTTGAAAACATCACTTGAAATGATCTAGTATATACTGTAAATAAGGACACTGTTAAATTTGACAATCCTAGTGGTTTTTCTAATCCAGACGTGGATCTTCCATGAATCTCAGTCTCATTCCAGGTTTCACGTGTAACCCACTGTGTCCACTCCATTACACACGGAACCTGCCCATTTAAACATTTAAATTGTGAGTGATTTTGCAACAGTGTCATTTTTGGAAAGACTCTGCCTGACATAATTAGTTTGATTCCCAAAATTCCCCCCAAAAAACCTATGACAGAATAAAAAGATATTAAAAAAAATAGTTGCACGTAATTTTCATGTCCTTTTTGCCATGTTACATGCAGATTTTTGTATAGAAATAATATAAAAATGTGTTTTTATCTGAAAATCAGTTTCTCTTTTATCTCAGTAAATATTTATTTTTAAATAGACCCAAAGTGCTTCCAAACTTGCTTCATAAATCTAACTCAAATAAAAATTTCCTTTTCTTTTTTGTCAGATAGAAAAAGTGGATTTTTTTTTTACCTTTACATGTTTCAGCTATAACCTGTAGCCTTCCTTAGAACGATCACTTAATGTTACTGTGACACATAAAGGTAAATTTTTTTTTAAAAAAAATCAGCTTTTCCATTGTCTGACAAAAAAGAAAAGGAAATGTTTATCTTTTCAGTAGACAGTATGAACCTAATCAGACTATCTCAAGTAAGTTCTTGATGTAACAGAACTTGGGCAGCACAGTGGTGCAGAGGTTAGCACTGTCACCTCAATGCAAGAAGGTCCTGGGTTGATTCTGTGTGGAGTTTCTCTGGGTACTCCAGCTTCCTCCCATTATCCAAACACATGCATGTAATAGGTTAAATGATCAATCTAATTCACTCATAGATGTGAATATGATAGTGAATAGTTGTTCATCTTCACATGTCAGCCCTGCAGTGAACCGGTGACATATCCAGGACAAATCGCACTTTCACCCATTGGTAGCTGGGATGAGATCCAGCATCCCCACAACCCGCTGGAGGATTTAACGGTTCAGAAAGTGAACGAATGAATGACTGCAACAGAACTCACATGACATATCTTCTGTTTCCCAAACGCCCTCTCAGACATTCTCAGCATGAAAACATGGCTGTTAGCAGCAACAGGTAGTGTGGACTGATGAAGAAATGAAATTTCATATTTGTCAGGTTCATCATTGAAATAAATGTCAGGGATGTTTTAGAGCGAAAATCACTACAACAGAGTGCCACAAACTACCAGGGGGCTTCATACTGCAAGTTCAAATTAATGAATTCATCATGAATCGCTGCTATTACAACTGCATGCATTGCACACAGCCTAAGCCTTCAGAAACCAGATCAAACCAGACAAAAAATCGTTTGGTTGTACCTCGTTTACGTGTCATAAGAGTCGAGAAAATTGGGATTCACAGCATGGATCCAAGACAAACGGGTACAAAAACAAAACTGTCGATGAGGTCATAGAATTTGTAGAAGCGTGGCAGCACTAAAGGTGCTTTTGTTCAGAGTTGGTACATGTGACGCATGATGAATAGCAGAGACAGTTCTGAAAACGCCTGACCTTGTAGACGCATGTTATTATCACTTTGCAACAGTGCGGTAATTCTGATTCACAACACTGATTCAATCCTCTGCAAACACCTTTACATGAAGTTTTGGATGTCTGTACTTATAAAGTCTTCCTTGGGATAGATGATGTTCACATTTTAACCTGTTGGATGACATGTTTCCATACGAAAGTTCCCATGAATCAGCAGCAGATGGTAAAAGTATTCTCTATCATAACAGTTTCTAGCACTTTGTATCAAAATTTATATTCTGAAATGTAAACATGATGTTCAACCAAATCCCCTTAAATCAGCAAATTCCACAAGTAGGCATTTCAAGATTTGGATGGCAGCCATGTTTACTTCAAGTCAAACCAACATGATTTTCACAGACACACATTCTCTATGAGATATTTGAAGTGTTAGACTATTTCTACCAGTCTTGGTGCTTTATAACACCTGAACTTTTCTTTTTCTCCAACAGCCATTGTAAACACAGATGTCCTTCTATTTTTTTTTTTTTTTTTTTCTGAAGTTAAATCAACAGTTAAAGGTTATTTTAATTTTGTTTCATTAATTCATTTTGGCTGCCTCAGGTATTAAAAAACAAAGCCAGGAAAGGGAATGGTTAATGTGGTTTTGCTCTATACAGGCACCCAATAAATTAGTCTTTATTTGATCCCATGTCAGGCCCTAATGCCCTGCATGTTGACTCTACTGTCAGGCAGCCAGTGATCAAGGACTAATAGAGGCTTTCTGCTGCCATAGCTGCTTCCAGCGACCCTGGGTCTAAGGCTAAATCACGCCAGTGGAGTCAGAGAGGAGAAGGCCAACATAAACAACAAATATATTTTCATTTAGACTGTAGGCTTATTCCTCTGGAGAGGAGGGGTGAGGGAGTGTGGAGGGGTAAAGGTGAAGACAGGAGAGGTAAAGCAGAGCAGAAAAGGAAAGAAAATGACCATGTGAGGCAGATAAAGGAGAAGACTAAAAAACTAATAATAGAGACAGCAAAAAGGACACCATTGGTTTTCACCAGCCCTGTGCTGTAGCTGAAGTTTGGAAAAATATTCAGAAATTTCATCAAAATATCCAATAAAATAGAATGAAATGCACGTTTATATTCTTTTTCTTCTTCTGACGTGAAATGCATGTTTGAAGAGTCTCGTGTCAGACTGACTTCCTGAATATTTCTTACTCTTGCCGACACGCTTCAACTTGATTTTTTTCTGTCTTGATATTTCTGTCTACCCCCCCTCTCCTAACACTCCTCACACTTTCCGAATCGATAAACAGAGGCCTCACCTCAGCACAGGCCAAGGCAAATGTTTGAACCACCTGTTGCAGGAAACTTGAAGCCCTCAGGAGATGTGAAGATGGAGCTGGAGCTCCGGCTCCACTCCAGGTACAGGTCGCCTCCAAACCAGAACAGAAAGGGAGGCTGGAAATACAGCTTATGTGTGTTTGAGTGTGTGTGCAGGGGGTGAACTATTTGATATGACAGTGTGAGTAGGGGCAAATTTACAAATGAGATGGAAGGATTCTTATTTCTATATTTAAACTTTTAAGGTTTTTAAGTCTGCTGACAGCCCACTAATGTGAAAAGGAGAACCCCAGAGCAGCAAAGAAGAAAAATATCCAGGATTTTGACTAGGTTGGTATGCTCCACTGCATCTGCAGCCCTCATTTGAAATGCTTTTAAAAGCGCATTAAAACATCAGATTGCACTAACATTTGTGTAGTGCAAAAATGTTAAAATAACAGACAGTGGCAAAGTCCAAACATGAGCATACTTTTACTAAACTGCCTTTATGCTAAGCATGAAGCTTTTCAACATCATTACCGACCTTCTTAAAATGAAAATCTGCCTGATTAAAACATGGTCATAGGTTGTTTGAGCATTTTGCTTATTACCCAGTTATGTCCTGGTGTGAGGAGACATTTAGAAATCACGTCCTAAGTCATCATATTGTGATGTGTGCACATAAACATAGGAGACAAGTGTTAGTGTCCCAGTTTTAACCTAAAGTCAATGTTGTTACTTTGATGTCTAAGTGTTTGTTACTGTAATGATCAAACATTCATATCTAGCCTTAATCAGGTTGTTTTTATGTCTAAATCTAACCAAACCAAAACTTAGTTGTCACATTTTGGCTGCCTAAATGCAACTGTTTTTCCAGTATTTTAAAATATCATTTTTACCATTTGTCTTGTTCCCTGTCTTCCATTTTGTGCATCTGTTACCTCATGTAATGTCAGTTCATTGGTGCTGGATTTCTGCACTCCAATAATATTTAATTGAATCAATAGGTAGCTTTTCTGGATCCAAATATCTACAATGGCTGAGCCTGTGTTCTGTACTTCAACTTTCTTAACTACTTGCTACTTTACTGTAGCAGAACATTTGGTGTTTTTCACTTGTTGATGGTGTTATTTCCCCTTTGTAGAAGAACTGTGCTACTAGAATAAAATGAAATGTGAAATTGTTGCTTAACATGATTTGAATGACACTAAAGGTGTTTTTTTTTTTTACTAATACTTTTAGTTATCTTCTTACGGAAGCCTTTAGTGTATTTTATATATACTGTATTGTTGCCACTGTAAAGTTGTGACATCAGACTTAAAACAATTTCAGGTTGTATTCTACAGCTGCTGGTTGATATCAGATGTGATTGCAAAATTCAATATTGGAGATTTTTTTTTTTTTAATGTTCCAAGAGGTGTAAGCAAATTGCAGTGCCTGAGTTGGCATATTGGAAGTTCTAGTTTGTGGATCAAGTCATAGACAGGACCTGAACTGTTTTGCCATGATAAGATGTTGTGTTCCATAGTGCTTTCAGTTCACTTCATCATGTTACTTACAGTGGGTGCAGTGCTGAAGGTGAGCCCCAGTGTTAATACAGGTGGGGAGTGATGAGTTTTTGTTATGAATAAAATATTCTTACGTATCTCTAAAGAGTTAGTCACTTCTCACAGTAGTATTTTGTTTCATTGTGAGACTGTGGTGGCTTGTCATAATGTCCCCCTTCTCAGACTTACACTGTAGTTAATAGGAAACAGCTTTTAGGTGCATTAGTAACATGTTACACTGCTAACAAATAAAGTAAAATGTGTGTTTTGTTTTTTTTAATTATCAAACATAATAATGTATTCCTACTGCTAAAGATATTTATGTTTCGTACAGTTACAAACCAACACTCACTCGACATTTGACTGGTTCTTTTGGATTATATACGTAGGTTTTCTTTTTTTTCCAACTAATGTATCTTTTTTAAAGGGAATTTTAGCACTGAAAATTAGGAACATGATGACAACTAGGTGAGATATTAAAAACTAAATGTTTTTTTAGAGCAAGACATGAAGTAAAAGGAGCTGAACATGAGGGGAGGAGGAGGAGAACTCCTGGTTCACCTCCTGGGTTCCAGGAACTCCCTTGGTCTGCTTCCAATGATTGCTCCCAAGCCCCTTTGCCCCCCCCAAGCCTCTTTACCTCTGCAAATACCCCTTCAAACCACCCCCCCTTCCCCAAACCCCAAATTTTCTGGCAACTCGTTTAATCGCCCCCATCACCCCTTCTTCTTCTCAGCCACTCACCCCCCTCCTCTCACCCTTTGGCATCCCATCCAAACTGCTGCCCTCTTTGCAAACATCCCCCCTTCCCACTTTCTTTCTCGTGCCCCCCTCCTTCACCCCCTCGACTGCTGTAAATGCCCCCAGGACTGTGGTTCTTTCAGTTATTCACCTCTCTTCCAAACCCACACTTCTTTCTCTGTTTCAAAGCTCGCAGCCTCCCTCTCTCTCTTTTCCCCTTCACCATGTCTCTGACTCTCGCTCCCTCTCTCCCCGGGATGTAAAATATTCACAGCTGCTGCTGCGGTCAGGTCGCACGGCCACAAGACTCTCTGAGCAAACAGAGGAGCTGTGAACGTGTGAAGCCGATGGTGTACGTTTCATTTGAGGTCCGACACAGGTTCGATAGATCTTGATGTAGTCAAAACAGAAACCGCATACTGAGCCTCGCCACATGCCTCAACAAACCAAACACTAACCAAACATACCCAAGCACAACACTAAAAAATGACATTGGCAAACAGTTTTTAGAAACATGTTAGGTGCACTGTAGAAATAGGAGAAATGATGCGTGGCTTGGTGCCGCTGAACAGACGAACTCAGATGTCATTGGGGTTGATAATCAGTGCAAAACATCTGTCTTGAATAAATGGACTGCTTTTAAAGTGTGGCCTTGTTATGCATTATGGCTGAAGGCAAGACCACATTAAGTCATGTTAAAGTTGCAATAAAAATACATTTAACCACTCCAAGAGGTCTACACATGATATATATGCAGACTTAATTCCTTGTTCTCTGAACGAACTAGATGGATTTGTTGAAAACCTAAGTTTGATTGCATTTTAATGTCCTATTGAGGACTTAAATGAGGCGCTTTACATATGTAGATCTCTGAAGTTGTACCACCAAATAATAAAGACATCTTGGCTTAGGAATGCCAGCCCTTGAACTTTATGAGGGAGGGAAAGGGGGAGGGGTAGGGGGATCAGTGTCTTGAACACATTTCAAAGTAATTGTACTTGATATGTCGTTTACAGAACACCCAAGTAATCATATAAACAGAGGACTAGATGCCCTGGGAGGATGAAAGGAAATCTGAATCTCCCTCTGATGCATCATACTTACTCACGTTTTGACATGAGCGTTAGACACTGAAGATTCCTGTGCTCCAAAAGAGGATCCAGGACCCTTTTGTAATAAACACAGCAGGATGGACCAACTCCGGTGGATTCCATCATACTCAGAAATTAACTTACGAACACACACACACACACACGCAGAGAGGGGAACAGATGGCAGAAAGTTGAAAGTGATGGATGCATTGAACAAATTACAACTGCTGCTGCCCTGGGCAGAGGGAGGCTCGGTGTGTGTTAACCTTGCTCGAGGACTGCTCTGTTACCCGCTGGATTCTATATGAACTTAAACCACGAAATGAAAAAAAAAGGTTGAAAAACGGTGAACAAATTGTGAACAGCAACAACATGGAGGAGAACAAGTTGAAGAAAAAGAGAGGGAAAGAAAAAGAGGAATAAAGAAAACATGACATCATAGTTAATTAGAATCAGGTGATAAACAAGAGAGTGATATTTACGTTACACCATATGCCCTGCTCCATGTGTCTTTCTTTCTCGGGGGGCACAGCAACAGGTTTCAGACAAGTAAGGTCAAGGAGGAGGCTTTTCCCAGCTGCTAGACCACACTGATGCACACGCCTCTTTACCCAGCCTGAGTGTAGTGTGTGTGTGTGTGTGTGTGTGTGTGTGTGTGTGTGTGTGTGTGTGTGTGAGTGAGCGAACTGTTTCTAAAGCCTGTTTTGTCGTTATCACATAAAAGACAGTGTTTATCCTCCACAAAGCCAGGATCACCATGTGTACTTGTAAGAGAGACGTTTATGTACAGAGAAATGAAAACCCCTGAACTCATCAGGCAGGTTGTCTGCTGGTTTTCTTTCAAAAGGATAATTTCTTACAGATTGCTAAATTGAGAAGTACTCCACTCGCTTACTCGCAATCTGTTATTGATCCTGATTAGTAAGCTAAAGAAGACTAGGATGCTTTTGAGTTGGCGAATCGTGGAAATATGCGTGCGGGAAGGTAACTCTTGACTTTGAAATAGTATCAGTATCATTAATTCCCCTGCTTTCAAATTGTAATATGAATAAAAGTCTGGAATCTCAACCCACCTGTGAGCTTATTAAGAGTTTTTTAAAGCATCTCTCAGTTTATAATGTGACCGTACACTTAATGAATCTCATTATTGCATGCAAAGTAATCCGTTCCACCCTGTACTACGCTGATATTTATATATTACTTAAAGGAAGGTGAATCAATTTGCTGCATGTGTTGGTTGTAGAGTTTCCTTGAATGGTTTCTTTATTCGTGTGTTTATTTTTTATGTCCTCGTTGTGCATTTGCAACCAGATATTTCCTAAAGAACTCAAACGGAAACAAGTTAAAGACAAATATATTTTTTTATATTTATTTAAGGTTTAAATGATTAGTATTTAAAAAGAGAAGCATAAATGGTAAAAAAAGACAAGAACTTGTCCTTTTGTGTTTTTGTTCTTTTTGTTAAATATTACACAAAATAAATAAATTTAAAGAAAAATATGATAGTGTTAGACTTGCTGTTGTGTTGATGCTTTCTTAACTAAACTCCTTTGACTTTCTTTTCGTTCTTGCTCATCTCATTCTACTTCTCCGTCCTCTCGTGCAGTCAGCGTTGGATCAGTAATTCCCTTCACTTCAACCTTTCTTGTCCATTCTTACTTTGGTCTCTTCATTTCTCCCCAGTCGAGTGCTTCACATAGACACAAATCTGGACATGTGAGCTGCTAATCATATTTTGGCACAGAAGTCATTTCTTTTCATATTCTCTACCATGCCAATTCATGTACTTTATAACTTAAAACAGAAAATAAAATATACATTGTATACCAATATATCTTATTTCTTTCTCTAAAAATAGAAATGTCTTTGTCCAACAGAAAGAAATGTCTATAGGTTTCCACTCTTTTCCATCTCAGTGCATCATTCAGACCCTGTTCAGATCTGTCCAATGTAGCCATCACTGTTACTCCAAAAGTGTCTGATGTTCTGCCGTTTGCAGAGCTCCACTGTGGCCGATTTCTCCAATCATCGTGGTACCACAATGGGCAGGAAGTGACTGGCTGTGTTTTTCCTCCGTGTCTTCTTCCCCCTCATTGGCTTGCCATTGGCGTTGAGTCCCACAAACATATGCTTCTTCTTGTTGCGCCATTCGGCTGAAGCGTAGGTGTTGTACTTGTTCTCCTCGATGCGTTCAATCAGCCGACAGTCCGGACCGTAGTCCCTCTGCAGATTAGAGATAAAAGGAGTGTAGAATATAAATGTCAGTTATGCAAATCAGTGCAAACCATGAATGTAATCTAATCCTAAGGCTTTATATTCTTGTGTTTTCTTTCTGTCTGATAATAATGTATAGTTTTCAAAAGGCTTTAGAAGGGTTGCTTTGTGTCTCTTCAGCCTGTTCTCCATAAGTGGTTTACCGTAAAATGCCAGAGTTTGTGAATAAGGCTTCAGCTGTTTACTTGGACTTATTCAAACACAAAAGCTTTTGAAAACAATCTTTTACTCAAGACTTTTGTGAATTTTGCTTCCAATTTTTGCTCCTGTTCCTCCGTGGTTTTCGTCGTCTGTGCTTTTCAACCTTTATGTTTCATTATTTCTCTCGCTTCTTTGTTCCCTGTCAGTGATTAATCTTTGCTTGCAAATTAAAGTCAGGATCCACCTTGAATGTGTTATTTTTGATGCTGTTTTAATGTTAAAGGTGTCCCGCTGAGCCTTTTCAGACCAAAACAACAACATGTTGATGTTTTAGTTGTTGTGACAATGTGGATCAACAAATGGTCAGCGGTTGCTTCAGAACAATCCCTGGTGTAATCAAGACCGATTGTTAAAAACTGGACATGAAATTGCTGTGGAAGTTGTTTGTTTGTCCGTGGGGTGGTGGACGGGGACAGAGGGGTTAGCAATGAAGTGTGACGTCTTAAAGGCTTTGGCTCGTTGCCAGTTAAGAGCATTGTGACACCATGTTTGGGCCTTATATTACCACAGTGACCACCCACTGATAAATGAACAGAAAATGATCTAAGAGAACATTTGTCACTTTACTGGAAGCTGCCCTTATGCTTTAGGCGAACGTCGCTTAAACAGACAGTTAACTGGATGCAGTTGATATTCACAAGCAAAAATGTACTTGCCCTGAATGCACAAATACGCACACACTCTCACACGCACACACATATCACAATATAACCCAGTCTCTGTATCTGGCCACAGCTGTTCAAATTGGTTCCAGAAGTAAAACTAAATGTTCCCAAAACCAAATGAGAATATTTTGCACACACACTGTGCAGTTTTTTAAGTAACGCTGCTGCTTTTTACAACCAGACGGGGTTTGCTGGATGCCTTTCAATTAAAATGATTACAAATCTGTAATCATGCAAGGTAATAATGCCATTACTTTATGACTGATTTAAAAATAAAGTATACAGAGTGACTTTTTATCCATGTGCCATATGGTGGTTTTCTGTGTTAATCAAACGGTAAAATTTTTAAACAATCCTAATCCTTTTTGTCACTTCCCTGCATTAATCTGGCAATGTACTGAAACAATGATTTCATTTGATTACCGCTGGATAAAGAAGTCACTGTGTAAACCCATCAAGTGTAATGGAACCTGCACCGCCGTGCTGCTATAGCTTGTGTTGCATCGAGCAGAAGACGTCATGGGAATTCAGTTTCAGGCCGTGCAACAGAATGCTTCTCTTTCTTTTCTACCGTGTGTCATTTCATCTGTGGTGTGGCTCCAGAGAGACACACTGAAAGTTGGGTCTTTCAAAGTAAGGAAGGGAAAAAAAAGGAGGTAGAGAATGAGATGAAGAAAAGGAGGGAGAGGGAGAACACAGATGAAACAAGGGCTGCTCTCCCCAGAGGGACTGAAGCAGAATAGAGAAACTGAAGGATTGTGTTTCCTGTTTCTGAATGGAGAGGAGGTAGGTAGCAGAGAGGAGAGCTCACACTGACCAACAGTGGTTTCTGTTTCTTAAATGCAGACTTGACAATTGTTTTAAAATTATTCAGGCTACAGACTCGAAGTTTAGGAGTGAAGGATCCCTTTTTGAGATGGATTTTTTCAAGAATTTAACAGTTACACACCGATGTTTGAGGTGTCCTGCAAAATATCAAATCAGAGCAGACTTTTTGTCATGTAGTGGATGTTAAAGGGTGCTGAGATGGCTGCTTACCGCTCCATATAGCTCCCCCTTCTTGCTGATTGCCAGGTAGTAGTTACTGCTGAGGCCCCTGATGGCCACCACCCCCACATCCACTGACCTGATCTCCAAAATACCTGGTACAGCAGGGACAGAGAGACAAAAAGGTCAGTGCTTCAGACAGGTCATTTAGATCTCACTGGATTCAGGTTTTCCTTGCCCTTTCGGTTTTACTGACACCAGACAAACAGTGTGCTTTCTGTCCACATGCTGCAGCTAGTGCAACAGAAGACCTCAGAACTAGAGTGAGCAAACACAAAGTAGTCAATAATACCCAGATGATTTGTTTTAGTTTTTCTTTTTTTTCCAGATTTTCTTGTCTTTAGCTGAAGGAAATATGTTGCTGCTTTACCTAATGTCTGTAGAGAAGTGTGAGGATATTACTGGCATTGTCGTACTTTCTTTACTCCCCTTTTACTGATTTTCACAAGGTAGATTTTATGTACTTACTGTGTTTTTCTATGTGTAATGGTGCATGTGAAATACTTTTTATGTCAAACTGTTGTTGTCCCATAGAAGAAGATATCTTTATGGGACAATTTTCACCAGATAACAGATACATTAAATAAAAGCAAACAAGAAGTTGATCTGATTCTAAAAATCCCACCTTTTAAAGGTGGGGTCTGAGATGTTTTCCAGGAGCATTTTTAATATATTGTTAAAAATCTCCTTCACACTCTGATTGCAAACAATTTATTAAATGGTCTGACACAAAAATAAAAAGTTTTAGTCAACTGTAGGACCGACAGGACTGAAAAAACAACATCCAAATATTTTGAGCGCCCGCTCGAAATGATTGAACAGTGATATGTCTGTCAAAGTCAACTGCCATTTGTCCGTGCCTCGTTCCCCCTCTGCATGCACCCCTATTCGGGCACGTCCTTAGAAGCTTGGAGCTCCTACTGAGGAAACTGAGCCAGACCTTGGATAACTAGCATACAAAGTTAAAATTGGTAGACACTTGGAAAAGTGGCAACAGCGGGTTGTAAATACAAAACTGTGTTAGAGAAGGAAGGCTACTGCCAAGAAAAAGGCTTTAGAAGAGTGGAGGAGAGTGAACATGGGTGTGGCATATGAGGGGTGGAGTCAACTGAAGGACCAGAAAGAGCAGGAAAGTGTATTTCTACTGGATAGGTAAGATAACATTATGTCTTTATGATTTTTTGACAGTATTCATTTGTTTCTGGCATTATGTTGTCACTTTAACAAGTATCCAGTCAGTTAGAGGATAATAGAGCATAAAGCTAACTTCAGTGGGCTGTTAGCCTGACATCAGTCTGACAGTTAGCTGTTCTTACTAGCACCAGATGACTTGGAACACGTATCAAAATAACAAGTGAAAAGTCCAACTTCTAATCTCATATACTGATAAATATAATTTGAAACAATAATCATATGTATTGTTTAGGTTCATTAGGATGTTGTCAATTTTTTCTTAGTTGTGAATGAGCCATAAGAAAAAGTTAGCGAAGGTTAGCGTCATATAGTTCTATGGGTAGGGTATTGATGTTGCGCACTGCGCGTGAACATGGACCCTCAGGAACAAGCACTGAGCGTCCTGGAGTCTGGAGGCGTGGCTTTGGGGGGGTGTCTGAAGAAAGGGGTTAGGACTTTTGAATTATGTCTTTTCAAAATGTAGCCTGCCCGAGCCGTTTTTCTAACATCTCAGACCCCACCTTTAATGACCCCTTTTGTTTGTGGGATTTGATCATTTTAATACCATGGCTGACTTGTCCCCATATAGAAAACATGTTCTCTATCAGCACTTGGCTGTCCTCTGCACTCTGCGGCGCCCACAGCAAGTGTGATTTGTTTAAAGAAATACAAACTAGACAAACAGCTCAGTAAGTTTTTACTGAGGTTGACTTATAGTGGATTTTTAGTCTGACTTGCTGGAACTACTCTGCCAGAATAAAGGTAAATATTTCCCTTGTGCAATAGCAGGAGTTTCATTCTCCTTTCCACTACCTGTGCATTATCGCTTTGAGAGTCTGCCTCGCTCAATAACCTCCAAGCTGCAATTGCACCCTGAAAATAGAAAGTTTTGGCAAGACACACATAATTTTTTCTGCCATCTACAGTATTTCTTTACAGATCTAATCCTTTTGATACCGGGATGAGCTTCCTCATGTGCATGACAAACAAAACAACTTCCCTTCCAACACAATTTTGCAGAAGCACTCTTGCGGTGGTAATGTCCAAACACAAGCTAAACAACGCAAATAGTTTTTTTTACATCTTCTCCAGAATGACAGTGGAGGATTACAGACGTATCTACAGCAATAACACAGTCTTGATAATGAGGTGTGGCTGTGGAAGACTAGCAGTGGCTGATATATTATTGAATACTGTTAAAATTCCATATACTTCTCTCAACACATCTCAGGTTGCTCATATTTGTTATGGTTATTCACATTTTTTTAAAAAGGCTAGTCTGTAAATATAAACATTTTTGCGTAATTTTACTTTTTTGACACTAAAACAAAGAAGATCATTTATGATTTTCATTATTTGTAAGTTATACGATAGTACATTAGTGGTCTTACCCACTTTGGATTGAATTGACCTAAAAGGATTTTAACATCCTTGATTGTTATATCGTCAGTGAAATTTTTGCATTTCACATATTCATCCCATGGGCTGGATTGGACCCTTTGGCGGGCTGATTTTAGCCCCCAAGCCACATGTTTGATACCTGTGGTGTAGAGTATACTTATGTGGAATTTAAGTGCATTAATATTATTGGTTTAAAATGTAATAAGGTGCCTCTTAAGGTTTCAGGTCTCCATGTGTAGCTCCTAATACAGATCTATAATTATGCAAAATGGCTCATAAGTGCTAAAATGCTGCAGGAAAAATCTGAATCATTTGACTTTTTTCCTCACAAGTGAACCCCAGTCTTGCCTCTTTCACTTTCCACCTCAGTATGTGACAGTCAGACCTCAGAGCGGCCTCTTGCCCCTGTTCATTTGCTGGTTAGTTTGCGGGCTGTATGCCCTGGGACCGAGGTGCAAGCCAGGAAAAAACATTTCTCCATTCCATGTTTGTTTTTTTGACCAGGGGAGTGCAGGCAGGCACACGGAGAGGACGGAGAGAGGGTTTCTGGCTGCCAGACTGGCAAGGGGTCAAGGCGTTCGTATCAGTTTTCAAGCCTGAACCAATTACTGGTTTAAGCTGTGGTCCCCGGCCCTTTCTTCTCTCATCCTAAAGTCAGTTACACCAAGCCATAAAACTATCAGGGGTTTGAGAGGATTAGCTAAAGGGGCCAGTAGGAAGTGGAGGCCTGGTTGCAGGAATATCAGAGATTGAGCGAGGGACGTGGAAAGTAAAGGTATCTCTAGAGGTTTGCTATTAAGGGTCAGTATTAGATTATATGCAAAGCTGCATTTCTGTTTGCACAGAACATTGAAGTGCTGTTTTCACGTCTGATGTCTTTTTTTTTTTTAAACTATGCAGATACTTTGAGGTTTTGAGAGAAACTAAAATAAAACCTGAACAGGAGAAGTATTGATGAATAGAACAACCAAACGAGTCTCATTTTGTTCTTAAAACTTATCTCATGTTCATCGTGCCAATATTTTTTTTAACCACATGGCCCCTTCTGCATTCTTTGCTCCTCTCATCCTTGGAGAGATTTGCAACATCGTGCAATCCTGGAGTGATTTTATGATGGTCGAAAAGTGGGGGGTTGGGGGTGTGAACCTTGTAGTTACTTCAGATGGAGCCATGTGAGAGCATCCTTCTGCTACAAAACATCTCACTGTTGTCTCCCTGTGTCTGTTATTGTTTGTTATTGCAGCATAAGTGCACTAGAAAAGTGTTTTTATTTTGGGATTTAAAAAAGGGCATAGAATTAAATTGACATTTTGCTATGACAAACTTGTTTTTAATTATTGTGGTTTGTGCTGTTTGTCTTTTGTCTCTGTTTTTTATTCTATTTAATGAAATGATCAGAATGAATCCATTCCCTCAGTCCCCTTATTTAGACAGAAAAGCTGTTATACTTCTAAACTTTTAGATCCCCCACAGCTCACAGTGCATTGCATCAGACTGGTATGTTGAGTTCATTACTCACACAAACCTGCATAAAAGCTGTTAATGTACCGACACTCCTCTATCTGGTTCAAAATGTTCCATCTGACTGTAGCCCAGCTGACATTTCTGAGCCATGATCCGTCAAAATAAGATCTGTCTGTGCTGTGCTGAAGGCTGGTCCACCTGTTCAAACCCTTTTCCCTCCTCCTTGTTTGATGTGGTTTGTGGAAAACCAAAGCACAGGGCTCTTTTATGGCCCCTTTACCAGTTACCAGAAGCAGCCCGTCTGCCTGTGAGTTAAAAGGCCAGGCTGCAACAAAAGACTTAGATTGCAACAACAGAGTTTATGGCTAGAAGATGGAGAAAAACAGACCAAAGCCTGCAGCAGACACACAGCAGGTCAAATCCTCTTCACAAATGGTTCAAACTTTCTACTTTGGACATACTCAGCTTGTAGTTTGGAATTTACAACCTTACTATATTTATTTATTATGATGTAGTCATAGTTCCTCTGTATCCGTGGACCCTGGACCTCAGCCAGACACATTAATTATAAATTTGTTCTAACTGTAAAAAGGGAAATTATAACCCAACACTGAAAGCACAAATAGTACCATGTTCATTATAAAAGGAATGGACATTCAACCACTACGGGCAAACACCTGCAACACTAAAACATCCAGAAAAACAAACCAAAATGGTGGTGGCAGAACTACAAATGAAAACAAACACAGCCTAAAACGGTATTAAACTAGTCACTGCTGAATTTACAAAAGGCTATTATGCTCTTTAATGGATTTTGTAGCTAGAATTTGAGCTCCAGTGTCAGTCAAATCAGTAAATCAAATGGAAATCTGTTTTTAATGCATAGTTGTTGTTACTTTGTGTCTGTAATCTCAGACTTCCTAACCTGTGCCAAGTAGTCAATATAATTTCTCAGCTTCATGTCTTCTGTGCCACATCAGTGCTCCATCTGTCTTTAAGATCCTTCTCTTCTCCTCTTACTCTTAAATCTTTCAATGTCAACCTCTCAATTTTCTCGCTCTCAAACATTTCAGTGACGGTTAGATGGATTGCCTTGTTATTGTGTGGGTTTTCGACAGATACTCAGGAAAGTGTGGTTTTAAACAGATATTCTGGATGCCTATAGCATGAATATCCTAATGAATTTGGCATTTCCTTAATTTTACCACAGTTCAGAATTTTATGGCAGACGGAATGTCTAAAATCGCCCGTTTCATTGAAAGCATGATAACCTTTTGTAATAGTAATGTCTGGACATAATAAATTAACATGATGAACACAGTAAATATTAATCCTGCATTTTTACATTGCATTTTTGCATGTTGAATGTTCTCCTCAGTACAGACTAGGGTTGCATAATTAACTGTTTTGGATCTGTAAGGTCGATTTTACGTCGCTCTGCAATTATTTTTACGCACCATGTCTGCATTAACAGGGCGACATTTTCCCATCAAACCACTTCTCGCTGAGCCATTTCACCAAATGACCGGACTGTGTCAGGACACCTTTTGATGACTGAAAACAAATGCAGTGTGTCACATCCTACACCTATGGTGTGAAGTAGGGACGTGACAGGTCTCACTGAGTTAAATAAGTCACCGCTGTGATAGTTGAGTTTAAACAGTCTTATAGAACTTTTTACTGACTGATGTCCTTTTTCTTTTTGTTTTAACCTGTAAGTCACCTCCACCTTAAATATTAATACTAGAAAAATATTTGGTGACTCAACTAAAATACTCTATAAGATACAGAACAGAGAAAATCAAGATGCTTTTCTTTTGACACCAGAAAAAAAAGGATCAAAACCGCACCATAAACATCTTTAAATGTATACCCTTTAAAAATAACATCTCATGCATCATACAAAAATCACTTTAAGATTATTGT
>JAQQZY010000005.1:9174796-9184934 GCA_030068375.1 Ostorhinchus rueppellii
CACACACACACACACACACACACACACACACACACACACACACACACACACACACACACACATACACACACACACAGTGTAATTGTAATTAGCTGGCATTCCTGGCGACTGTGTTCAAACAGCTAGGCTGTCCAGATGCCTCTCTGGACTCAACTCTGAGCTCTCAGCTCTACCTTTGATGACTCCATTAAGAGCCTCACTTTCATGCAGTGTGTGTGTGTGTGTGTGTGTGTGTGTGTGTGTGTGTGTGTGTGTGTGTGTTTCGCAGGGTTAGGGGTGAGTGAGAAAGTATAGAAGAGAGCAGGAACATGAGGTGTGTGTGTTAGGTGGGGGCTTTTCCTGAAGCACGTGGTGTCTATATTGCAGCAGCCCTGGATGTTATCTGTCACAGATGCTATTCTTCACCTCCTGCTGCTTTACTGGCCATGAATTCAGCCTGTTCACATGCACCAGACTAACACTAAAATGACACTTTCAGTATCATGAGTTTTTAATGCATGTTCATTCGAGTTGAGTTCAAAAGAATCAGTTTTTGCTTTTCTAGAAGTCTCTAAGAGGACACAAGTCTGATCTTCTCCCAGATATCATGCTTACATACATAAGGAAATTATTTCCTGCTCAGAAGACTCAGTTTAGAGTAGAGCTGCACAAGTTGGTGAAAAGTCATATTGTGGACAATGTTGCATTTTGTATCTCTTTGCTTAGTTGCAGAGGAAAATGCACAGATTCCTGATCATTTTGATTGTATTCTCCTCAAATGTAATAATTCTAAATAGGATTAAAAAACAAACTTCGAAAGTATTTCTTAACATGTAGTGACTTTAATTTTGCATGTTGTACTTTTACACAGTTAATCTGTTTCTGCACAGTTTCACTAAATTAACATTTTAAATTCCAACACTTTCATTGCTTGTACTTAAACATTTTTTTTTACTGATTTGATTATATTTTGTTCATAAATATGAGAAAAGGTGAAAATAGAGCAGCAAAAGCCATTTTAAAGTCTTCAGATTTTAGTGGGACCTATAATGCTTCAATACAAAACATACAGAAGTACTGATTTCACTAAATGTGTCACAAGAGCAGCACAATTTCACATTTGGCATCTAAGGTGTCAATTTTTTTTCAATAATATATGTTTTAAAAAAAACAAGGAAAAATGTTGCTACTTGCAGCGCTGCTTCCACCTTTATTTGACTACCATGATGGAATTACACAGTATTTGAGGATGTACAGTGTGAGTGAAATTACAAATATTTCACTTTGCAGGTCTGAAGCTGTAAATTGTGTTGATAACTCCCTTCACTGTTTATTCCTGGCTTGACATTGCTGTGATTCTGTTTTGCAGTTTGTTGTCAAATGTGATGTTTTGTTATTTTGACAATAATAAACTGCAGGGTGACTGTTTGGAAAGCACTGAGATGAGCTTGAAAACCAGGCTGAACGGGCAATATGCAGGCATTCATGCAGTAAATAAATCATTGTGTCAAACAGACACTGTGTAGAAAAAAAAAAAAGTCAGGAATATGTTTCTGTTATGCTAGATATGTCAACAAATTCCAGCAAAATGTATCTGTTGAAAACATTATCATTTGTTTAGCAGGTTTTTGGAGAGCATGCCAGCTTCTAGGAAATGATGATTCACATCTAAACTCGATAGCTGGTCGAATATTTGGTTAATGACTGAAAACTGGTTGTACATCAGTGTGTCTTTTTCTTACTCTCTCTTCTCTTGGATGTGTATGATTGCACTCTCTTCACATAACGTAAACAATGAAAAAGCCCGTCCATCAAAACAGAGATGTCCAAAGTTAAGTTCTTTGTGGATTGTAATGGACTCTTGATGTTTGGAACCGCTTTCTCTTTTGAGTGGCGCAGTGCTCCGCAGCATCGAAAGATCTTGTAGATACTTGATTTGCTGCTGAAAGACTTTTGTTTAAGGTGGTGCCTGACTGCTGGGGTTTGTGGCAGGACTGCCTTGTTCTGACTACAGAAATCTGGCTCTTATTTCAGTCTTGCCGTAGCTGACACATTAATGGACAGGAGAGGGAATGGATGGGAAAATATCAAGCAGTGATGACAGGAAATATATAAACAATGATGGAAAAATGAGACAGATCCTGTCATTGTCTTCAGTGACCCCTGGGAAGAAAACAGTAAAACGTAAAAAAAAAAGTATGAAAACTGCTGTGTAACAATGAAGAGATGTCTTCACAAAAATGTTGATGGAAAACTCAGGAAATGTGAGTTTCATCAACTGTGGATGATCTTGTAATTTTCAGTGCAGCTTGTGTTGTTTTTCTGTTGCGGACACATTCAGAGCATGACACGCTCTGTAAATGACCCTGTCCACACTGTAATGGTGTCAAAGGCCGTTGTCCAACAAAGGGCATCTGTAACCCTAACCCCGACTTTCACACTCACTCCTGTGTGTCAAAAGGAAAGATGGACCCTTAAATAGTGATGACAGTGTAGGACAGGATGAGGTAAATCAATGTAAGTGGTTTCTATAATGCTTTATGAATGGGAGACGAAAAATGTAATTCAATAAAATATATCTTTTTTGTTGAAAACATTACATTTGGTTGAAACATTAAACTTTAGTCAATTGAATCTTATTATGTTAGAAAGTGAATGACCAAAATTCAATTTTTCCCTCCTAATAAAACATGTTGACGTTCAAGATACTGAACTCTAAAGGGGGGAAAAAGAGTGCTTAACATTCTAGCACAACGCAGGCCAGAGAATTTATTACACAACTTGCACTGAACTCTTCCCTGTGAGAATGTCATGTCTAATATTTATTATAAAACAGTACTATGTTGTAAATTTCTAATACAAACAAATTCAGTGCTTCAGTGTTTCACAGAAGACATGCAGGTATATTTTTTAGCACAGAAAACACTTGAAAGTGCCGAGTGCAGGCCTCAGATTTCAGATGGTCCACAGATCCCAGGCTGGAGGCATCACAGATTATGTAATGAACTGGGTGATGTGCCACTGAACCTCTAGTAAATGTCTTGCTAATACATTTTCCTCAAAGGTCTAAAACATGTTATCAGTCCTTTTATTGTTTTCATTATCCATTAAATTTTGTAAGAGGCGAAGCCAGCTGTCAGTTATAGTAAAATAACAGCCTTATTACGTAAGATAATTAAAGTAATTTAATGTTTCTTTGGACATTGACGGCATTTGCTCGGGAAAATTCCTCTAAGTTATGAATCATAACGGAAGTGATTTGATCCAGACCTTTTTTTTGCGTTTGATGCATTAAAATATCATCATGGAGAGACACTCACTGAAATAATAATAATAAAAAACTATGATTTCTCTTGTAAAGCCATTCAGAAGCATTATCAAGAAGGAATATGTGCTGATTTTTAGTCTCATGAGTAAAATTAATTTCACTTGGTAGGTAGTATATGTTTATTGCGTGTTTTCATAGTAAAGTTGGATGTTATTGTCAGTGATACCTCCAGCAGCATAGATTCAAGCTTCAGTATATCCTGAGCACTAACATTTGCACAACACTTTTATTTACGACTGCTGGAGAGGAGAGTCTACGATGTTGTCAAAGTAACTCTAAATGAGAAGCAATGCTGACACTAACCTCTGGTGCATCCACTACCTCCTCATAACTCTATTTTATGGGCCACACTGTTACCTTTTCCCACGAGAACCCTAAACGCACTCATCAGCTAGAGAACAGGGAGAAACAGGAGGAGTAAATCAAAATAAAGACTGGGACTAATTTTAAGAAGATGTTAAAAACGGAGGTAGAGGAAGCAGTTGCTACTTTTTGTTGCATGTGTAGTCCTGCTGAGTCACTGGAGATAAAATAAACGGCTGATTGAGACTCAACCTGGTGCAAAGATGCATAATATAGAGCAGAATTTAACCGTTAAATCATCACTTTATCATGTCATTTTACTGGAGCCAGACCAATATACCTATTGTCATAGTTTACTGGATGGTGGATATATTGCAAGGTTTTACATCCCATTATAAGACGTTATAATCCAAACCTCTGTGAGCACCACCTACAAGCCAAATTAACAGCTTATACGTGTTTGAGAGTAATCAAAGCTAAATAAAGGAGTTTTCCCAGATATTTGATTTTCTTAAGTCTTGTTTTTAAGGTTTTTAGATGTTATTTGTTTAGCTGTTTCTGGTTTTTCATTCCCAAATGTTTGTGCACAAATATGGCAACAATAAATCATGTGAAATGCCATGAATTTAGTGTTAAGTGTAAGCTTTTCTTGCCACATCCATGTACCGACGTGTTCCAAAATGTGACCTTCTCCACAATTCATATGAATATCTAGAGAAACCCAAATAAAAACTGATTATTGCCAAGTATGAAAATTGGCAGAACCAATAATATTTTAAAAATGTGATAAATAAATTAGATATATTGCATTATTGTAAAAATTTTATTGTACAACACATTGATGTCTGACACATTTTCTTATAAATATGTATTGTTAAACTGTAAAATATCCTGGTTACATGTAACATATTGGGTTATATATTGCTATTGGAAATATTTTATTACCTACTTTTGGCTCTAAATCATATTAACATATCCTTATTGTGATATCCTCTCCAAACTAATAAAGGAAATATACTTCAAGAGCCATATTCACTTATTTCTGGACTTATTTTTGAGAAGTTTAAAGGACAGTCCTTGGTGTAACAGAATAGGGAGGTTAAAGTTATTCCGTGTTCTTTAAAGATTGTGAAATTTACATCCCAGAGTGACTCCTCTGAGCAAACAGACTAACAGAAGTCTAAGGTGATGCACTACCTCTGGTGCTGCCTTTTCCATTAACAAAGCTTCCTGTCTTGGGTCAATAGGTAGAGGTCAAACCAGAGGGGGCAGACCTGCGTAATTAGCCTGGACATGAAAAACCTGCACTAAATCAGAGAGTAATGTCCAGTGTATTAGACTATCCATAAATTGTGGTGTGTTGGATTCATTTATGTCAGTGGGTAATGTGTCGGCTCTGATTAATGTTTACAATAAAGATGTGTGGCAGCTTTTACAACCCGGGTGGTCACAGTGAAATTCTAAAGCTCCGAGTGTAGTCGCGTTGGCACCATTCGATTCTAATTGAGCTACACACGACCACAAGTCTGTGGTCCAACTGCAAACACATGTCCGTTTGTTTCATTGCTTTATTCGTTTGTTTGTAAACAAGATGTGACAGTCTATGGACAACATGCAGGGAAGAAAACAGGCCAGTTTTGTTGCATATGGTCAGTGACAGGATCAATGCTCATCACTTAACAGCCCAGTAGGATTTCTGCAGTCAGTGGATTGTGTTGAAGGCCATGTGAGATGCAGAGAAGGGCATTGATCACATACAGTAAGCTCAAAGAGGCAAAGAGTAACATGCACTAGTTAACACACATGCACAATACAGGCCCTAAACGCTGAATGATGAACTGCTCTAAGCTTTGACAAGATGATTGGGAAGGCTCGGCTGTGGAGAGGCTGGGCCATGGAGCTGGACTTCTTTATCACCTCTGACACCATCTAATGACACTCATTTGCAATTTGACCTCCTGAACATTACCAGACTACTAGACTATGACAACCACACAGTGTCCCCTTCGATTGTCTTCAGAAAAATCCCTTTGCAACATTGTTGGGAACTCTTTTACTCTGTGAACTTGCCCAGAACATTTTTCTCTGTCATTTTATGATATTTTAGACACAAAACAATGTTTTTCAGGTTGTCGATCAGTCAAAGTAAAGTATGTATTATGTCTGTCTCTCTTTTTTTTTTGTATCGTAATCATATTGGAATTCTTATGACATTTTGTGAATATGGAGATTAATTGAATAATCAAGAAAGTAGCAAGAGCGTGAAATAATAACAAAAGAGTGTTTGCAGCAATAGACTGTTGTGTGTAATGATCTGTTAAGCAAACAAAAATAATTTTGTTTTTGGATTTGAAGCAGCTTTACTTCCCTGGACTCTAAATGTGTAGCAGTACAAAGGAGAATAATTTGTTACAGTGTTTTGAAAAATGAAAACGAGCAAAATAAAAGCATTGATTCGAAGTCAACAAACATGAGAAAATGGTCATGCAGAAGAAATGATGTCAAGTATGTCAAAAACCACATCCATGTTCTCAATTAGGGGAATGCAATCTAATTATGTTGTGTTTGGGTTAGTTTGCAGGGTACAGTTTGTTCTCTGCTGATTTTGAAGTACATTCTGCATTGCAGGAGGTGCATATAAGGCATGAGTTTGTGCACATGTGAAACCAGTGCCAGTATCTCCATTTGTTCTCAGGTAGATGCAGTTCCATGAGATTCTCACCAAATGTGTTACCCAGTTGCAGTTTTACCTGAAAACTTTGTCTTCTATGGCTGAGGCCTTAAATTAGTACGTATATATATATTTTTCCCTCCACTAAGTTCTTACCAATTTTCCCACCACAATCAAGTGGCGAGAGCTGTTGAAATTGATGGATTGTGCCTTTAATGCTATGACCTGATGTCATTATAGTTAGTGACACGTTGCACCCTAATGGTTTAGTTCTTTATGTGCATGTGTTAAAAAGTGTATGTGTGTGTGCATGTGTGTGTCAAGACTGCAGGCAAGGGGAGGGAGGAAGAGACGCTAATTGAAATTCCTTCAGCCATGTCTGGCAGAGCCTTGGTGTCTGAGTGGCACACACACACATGCACACACATATTCACACTCACCCTGGCCCTAATAAAAGTGGGCTTTGCCATATGGAGGCCATGTGCAAGACTGGCCTCTCTGTGCTCAGGAGCGTGTTGTATGTGTGTGTGTGTGCGTTCTCAGCAGGAGAGACTTGTACATACAGCGCCACAGACCCACAGACAGATGCATATAAACCTATGACATGTGTATGAAGCTGTGTGTGAATGGTAAAGATCCATTTATAAATATCACATTCACGGACACACATGCGTTCACGTGCTGTGACGACTTCAAGCGTACACAGTGGACATAAGACAGTAAAGACCTGCTATAATCACCACAAAGTTAACAGGTTTGTTGGACATCACCCATCTGATTCAGTGAGCTGGCAGGAAAACTCTGGGCAGGTAAATGTGGGAGTAATGTTCTGTTCTCTTTCAACAACTACTGTCAATGTTGCCCTAAGGCGATGCAGCTTTTTTTAAGCTGCTCAGATGCCAGGAGACGTGGAAGACCTGGAGAACTTCCAGATGTGTTTAACTAGAAGATAAAAACGTGGATTAGATTATGATAACAGACGATTTTCGCCTCAGGATCGGACATTAATAATTATGTTGACCCTTACAAATAGATAAAACAATTTATAGCTGCCGGTGTACAGATGGGGTGGGTTGTTAGAAGTTAATCCTCTGCAGTGTGGCTGTGAAACAAATATTTTATATTAATGCTAAATGATAAAGCACATTTTTAACACATCTGTAATTTTTATTTGTCATTTTAAAACATATTTGTATTGTATAGCTTCAGTGGATTTTATTTAATTGCACTTATACTAGTTCTGAAAGGTGCGATTAGACTTAGTTATCGACTGACTGTGAGAGACTTCGAGTGTAAATGTGTCAATGTGAAGCTGAGTGGTACTGACAAAAGACCATGTGTGCTCAGTGACCCTTCTCAGGATAAATAAAGGTTAAAATCATGTTTCGCAGCCCCCAAAATGCAAAACCAGATCAAGAAGTTGGAATAGCATATGATTATTTTACATCTGAGCCTGTACAACCTCATATTTAGCATATGCCCACTGTCATAGCTGCAGCACAATAACAGTTACATCTAAGTGTACTTGTCAGTCTCACCGCTGGTTTGGTAATGGCTGTGTTTTAGATATTTCCTCAAAGAGGAAGAACTTTCTCTGGGCAATTTCTAATTGGTTCCAGTGGATCATCTCTCTTTCTATCAGCCTTGCTTACTCATTTTGTTTTTCCCTCTCTCTTTTGCTTCCCACTGTTACACTAATTCTTTTCTTTTCCAAATTCTCAGTAGTCTGGCAAATGTGGCTGCCTCTACATATGGTGGGAAAGGTTTGAGGCACGCATCTCTCTTATTTGTTCTTTTGCCCAGTCACCTGTCTCAGTGTGTGGAGAAAAGAAAAAACAGAAGTTATGCTCCTGAGGGCTCTGCCCAAGGAATCAAGAAAGTTCTAGGTAATCTAATGTATTTACTCTGCTGAGTACTTGTGGGAATAATAGTGCAGCTTCATTATATCATACCACGTATACTAATGATTAAAACATTTGACTTTTTCTATGTAACTTACTTGTTAAACTTTAAAGAGCAAAGATGACAGAAGTCTGAAAGACTAATACAGGTGTAATGAGGAATAGTCTTGTGTGTTGCTTACGTACTCTTAATAACTTGAGGTTCATTAAAACGTATAAAGACACGAGGTGATCAACTTACTGTATGGATCGTCTTCGCTTTTGGTACCATTAACTTTTCCTTTCTTGTCAATGCGAAGGAAGAATTTCTGGTAGGAGAACAGTTTCCTACTGCGCACGTCTCCGTGTAGGTGGTTGTAGCTGCTCCGCACGTGCCGCCCGATGACCGTGGCGGACGACGATGACATGTTGGTCGCCAGTGGCAACCTTGCTGAGGATGCGTGTAGCGGGGCAGGTGAGGAGGAAGGTGGTGGGTGTGAGATGAAAAAGCGAGGAGCGGCTCCTCCTGGTGCATTGTGGTTCTGTTCAGAGTCCGACGATAAAGGTAGGGATGAGGACGGTCCGAGCAGGAGAAGCAGGATGAGGAAAGTGAGGGAGAGGAGGAGTGAAGGAGGTCTGCAGGAGGGGCAGGAGGAGAACCAGGCGACCGATGCACCTTGTGTCACTGTCCATCTACACATGGTAGTGGAGCTGGGAGAGCTGTGGAGGTGCTCAGGGGCTGGGGCATGCTGAGCTGGGTGCAGGGAGAGGGAAAGAGAGTGGGAGAAACCCCCCCTGACTGACCAACTAAACCTCCTCTGTGTAGACCCACAACCTCACTGGGACTGTAGGTGTTAAAACCTGATGAATGGCTTGCGGAGGGGGTGGTGTAGACAGACAGCGGTAGATGTGATTGAAGCAGGACTCCTGGTAGCAGATGTACTGTAATCTATAATCTGGATGATGACGGTGTTGGTGAAGCCTGTAGAGCTGTATTTCCCTGTGCTGTTTATTCCTCAGTAGCACCACAGGAATGCATCAACATCCATAACTCAGATCACCTCGCAATGGGAACAACTGGGGTCTCGCCTCAAAGATCTTTCGCCGCCTCCTCCCTCTCCTCACAAGGCAGCTGCTCTTTGCTCCTTGTTGCTCACTCACTCATTTCAAACCCCCTCCTAATGTTTAATGCACACATAAACGCTCATATCTTTTAAAAAAAGCACACTCGTTATCTCTTCATTCATATACTATGCTAAAAACTGCCGCACACATGTGTCCCAAACCATTTGTCTTCTCCAGTCCAGGGAGACAGAGGAGTTTTGGATCAAAGATGTCAAACTGCTCAAAATCAATAAATAAAAAGAGAATCTAAAAAAAAAAAAAAAGAATTAACACAGCTTTTCATGAAGTGTCCAGAGAAATCCACAGAAGACGGGCCACAAAAAAGTCACACAATCCAGACTTTCTTCCTTTCTTCTCTTCTCTCTTTGTTTGTCTTGTTTTGTTGGAGCTGGTTTGAAGTTACTTGAGTGTGTAACTGAGCCTGAACCTCTCGTCTTTCTGCCCTCTCTTGTACGTCTGTCAGTGAGCCCAGCTCCCTATCTGTCCTCTGTCCTTTCCTCTCGGAGTCTGAGCTCCGGAGCGGCGCGTTGCCTCTCTTCTTTCCTCCTGTGAGTGGCTCCCTCTCCTTTGGCCCCCTCCCTCTTTTTTTTTTGCCTCTCCCTCTCTCCTATCTCTATCAGCGGTGCTCTCTCTGGTTATCTGGAGTTTCTCTGAGGTGACTGAATCTTGTCTCTCCTTTCACCTTATTTATCTGCTGCAGTTCCCCAGATGTCATCTCTTAGTGTAATTGGATGTCTATGAAAACCACTTGGCTTTGAAGAACTGTGCGCATTAATGCAGGCGTGCATGTGTTTCTGCACATGTATGTGTGTGTTCCGGGGGGTTCTGTGCCCCGCCCGTGTGGGGTGGGGG
>JAQQZY010000005.1:9197150-9209757 GCA_030068375.1 Ostorhinchus rueppellii
CACACACACACACACACACACACACACACACACACACACACACACACACACACACACACACACACACACACCATCACAGGTCTTAGTACATGGAACAGGACAGGTGTTTGGTTCCAGCTATGGACCAAGTAACGTATGAGGTTGGATTTCAGGTGTCATGTTTAAATGGGCCAGTAACTCCCTCCCTCTCTGCACACGCTCACTTAGCAGGTGACCCGAGTACCTGCATCCATCTTATAGGTACAAATGTTCCCCAACCCCCACATATGCAGCAGGAGTTGAAAGGCAATTATGTCTGGTCTCTGATGAGAGAACAAACTGGAGCAGACAAAGCCCTGTGATGTGGTGAAGCCATGCCGTCGTCCTCAGGCTCACAGGTACACAATAGACAACACACTCAAAGGCCTGCAAAAAGCATTCTGTCTAGACATGCGAACAAACCCAAGAAGAAAAGCCTTCACAGAGAGAGAATTAAGACATTTGTCAGTTGGTGGGACATGAGCAAAACTTTGTTGAGCAGAAAATGCTTTGGAAGTACTTGAAGCACTCGACATTCACTTGAATGAACTAGTTTAGTGTGTGTTAGCTGTGGCTGTGCAACTAAAGAGCAGTAAAGAAAGATGGTTCCACACTTTTGATGCTTATTTGAAACAAGTGCTCTGAGTATTTAATACATGAATACATCAGTCCATAAGTAGCTTCTTCAAAAGATGATTTATTTGTACGCTGTTGCTCATAAAGTTGGAATAAAATATTTTTACCTCTTCACAATATGATTATTTATGATAGATAACGTGACACTGGGACCAGATGTGTCAAATAAAGAAGTACAAATACTTCATTACTTAAGTAGAAATTTTGGCTTTCTATACGTTAATGCAGTAATTATTTTTCAGCTGACTTTTTACTTCTACTCCTTACATTTTAAAAATAGCCTCATTACTCTTATTTCATTTCATCTTGTTTTCATTCCAGCTTGTCATTGTTCAAATAAAAAAAAAAATCCAGAGATAAATGGCGCCATCCAGATAGAGTGAATTTGATTGTGGTTGAATGAGAAGTATAAACATATACTGCTCTGACACCTTATTGGTTTCTACACGGTCCATCACACCTGACTTTTTGCACCATTCCAGTACTTATATTCAACTCGTCCTCATGTCTTCTGCTTTATGAAACACATGTTAATGCTCAGTACGACCCATGGTTCTTTAATACAGTTGTGTTGGACTAAAATGTGTTCATACACAGTATTGTATGTAGCTGAAACAGGTAGACTAGTGCATCCCAAGTGTTTCAACATTAACATTTAATATGACATTAACATTTAGAAACATGTTTTTTGGGAGGTGGAGTAGTGCATTATAGGCCCCCGTGGCACCGCCTAAACTTTGTCCTAATGGGATTTTTTCCTTCTTGCATTTACTTTTATCCTTTAAGTAGTTTTGAAACCAGTATCTTTACACTTTTACCGAAGTAAAAAGCTTGAGTTGATACTTCAACTCCTGCAGAAGTCTTTGTATACCACAGTATCTATACTTGTACTTGAGTAATGAATGGGAACACTTTTGACACCGCTGACTGGGACTAGGTTTGTAATCACTGCACCTGGTTAAAGGTGATTATTGATGTGTACAAATAGGCTTAAAAAGAGGAGTGGACCTGAAAATTTAATTATTCCAACTGTATGGGCAACAGTGTATTGTTAAGCTCAAACAGCACCATTAGACGATTAAAGACATACACTGAAAGTATTCATCTATTGATTAATTGTACATCTGCTGAAATGTACCTGTTAAGGTTGGAATAATTTCCCAAACAGTAAGCTGATTTTTTTTTTTTTTTTTAAATAATCAACTCTGTTTCATTTAAAGGAATTGTATTATTTTTGTCTGAAGCCAAGTCATTTAAAACATCCTGAACATATTGTTCAACTGTGAAGAAGTGTATTGTTGTCAAAGTTAATTACATTTGAATATAAATTAGTATATTTGTGGCAAAATATTGGTATTGCTGAATACAACTAGGTCATGTCATCTAATATAAAGGAAAACATTGTTACAGAGCTTCATCTCCACAGTGCACTGAAGGCAAGAATGTTTAACCTTTATTCCACCTCATCAGTAAGTATAAAAACATATAAACACAGAAGAAAAGGGAATTATTCCACCCTTAAGCAGGCAGAGGAGTCTGTGTAAGAGTGGATTACAGTGGAGGGAGTGATGATTTGATTCTAGCAAACTTATAGCCACCAAAGGAAAGATGGAGGGGATCAGGAAATCACTCAGCAATCGTGTTTTCAGAGCTAGTTGTGCTTATATTTCTGATGAGTATGTTATACATCACACTGACAGTGTTATGTCACACCTCTGAGTTTGGACCTACAGCTAGCATGCTTCATAAAATCACACACTTGTGTAGCATTATGCCGACTTTGTTTTGATCAGTGTAAACATACAAAGCCGACATAATGAGGGGTAACAGAAAATAGCTGGATGTCTCTGTAAAGAGTTCTTGTGTTACACAGGTTACTGCACTAGTACTACACAAATCCCACTTTGCTCATATAATAAACTGCATAATCCATAACCTCTGCAGTTAAAAATAAATCCTTAGTCTCTTCAGAGGGATAATGTGAGTTGACATTTCTGTAAACACCTGTAACACTGCCCGCTTCAGTCTAAATATGTTTGTGATGGTTGATTGATAATATACGTTGTCATTGTGTGCAGATCAAGTCCATACAAAGCCAGTTTAAACAACTGTAATCATGCACTGTGAGTTACTTTGATTCCATGCTAGGACTCACGACAACAAATGCATTTATAGTTTTAGAAGAACATGGAGCAGTGATGGCACACACTTGCAGACACAGATAAAACACATACATGAAACTGTGGTTTTCAAAACCACAACAAACACTTACTCCAGCAGTAATCCTGTGTCTGTATGTAGTGTTTTCTCCTGTTTACACTCTTAGTAATGATAGGGCCATTAGACATGAGACAGGGTCTCACATAAAAGACATCCTCATGCTGCATCATCACAATCATCTATTGGCAGTAATGAGGACGGTGAGGACGGGCTTCCCCTTCTCTGGCTACTGAGGCCTGACTCATGGATTCACGCTGTGGCTGAACTTCACTTCAGTGTTTCACAGAAGGTGGAATCTCAGAGGTCATTGTAGTCTTATGTGAAACAATAATAATGCAAAAAAAAAAGTTTTATGTTTTATCTGCTTGTTCATGTAAATTAACCAGTAAAGCAGTCATTTGTTCTTTATATGGGGACAAACATGAGCTACTTCCTGTATTTTTATCAATCTTGGTAATCAGTTCAATAAATCAAAGTAATGGCTCATAATTTTACTTAGACCTTTTCTGTTTCAGATATTTCAAATTTCATTTTTTACTCAATTAACAGTTTACAATATTCTCCTTTTAATCTGCAGTCAGAAAAGAAAGCAATTTTCAAGAGAAGTTCCATAACACCACTGTAGCTTCTGTCATTCATTTCCATATGTAGGATGTTTTTAACAGCCTCAGTATATCCTCAGATACACCCACTTTGTGTCCTTTCTGTCATTGCCTTATACATAGAGTTATCCGGTGATTTATATGTGAAGGAACTCCTGGAACTTACTGAGAATACATTATGCTGCAAGATGATATTGAGACATTTCTGCAGGCATATATATATTTTTTTCCTCTGGACTCTATATTAGTAAGCAGACTACTGCAGCAAATATGCAACACAGACGGCTGTGTCATTATATGATACAGCAAACAAAGAGTTTTAAAGATTGCTATAATACAGTGCGTTTCTTATTTGAATAAGTTAAGAATACTAAGTAGGTACAGATTTATAGACAGGCCCGGTCTTAGATAAGACAGTGACATTCACTATCTGGACCTCTCACATTGCTGTAAATTTCAAAGGGTTTTTTCATATGGTAGCCAGTGCAGCTGGCACGTTGACAAGGCTGACTCTACGACGCTGACTTTTTCCCAAAGAGCACATGTGCTCCCAAGTTGAAACATTTAGGAGCTTATAAAGATCTTTAGGGGTGTCATTAAAATTCATCAAATGGGTTTTTCCTTCATAAAGGAATACTAGGAGACATTTACAGGTCAAAATGCGTGAATTATTTTAATATAAAAGTATACTAGCTTTTTAAGTTTTTGTACTTCCAACTGTATTGATTTAATGACTGTGATTATTTATACTTAATGTAAATATATTTAAATAAATCACGGACACAGTGTATCGGAGTGTGGCCAACATGACTAAATAGTGGTTTAACTAATGTTGCGTTATCATAAAAATAAGTAATACTGCTTTTGATGCTAACAATATGAGTGGGTAGAATTTTTTTTTTTTTCAAACTGATAACCCTGATTTAGTACCTTCATCATATCATAGTGGTTGTTATCAGTGGTTTGCAGGAAACACGGTAAAAGCTGCTGGACCTGAGATACGTACTTATTATATTTAGGTAGGAACATATTAATATATGAATGAATATGTTTCTAATTAAATTTTACAATCTACATGAACAACATTGTCCTTCTTGTGAGGTTGACAGCAGCCAAACGTCTATGATTTGTTTTTTTTCTCCAGGACATCAGTGTAATCGATTATGTCCACTCATGATGGAAGTGATACAGCTGTGTTCATTACAGGAACATATTTACATTTTTTGCCCTTGAAGTGAGGATGTTTGGGCTCTCCTCACATTTAGATACTAAAAGGGTTTAGCATTTGGGTTAGTATTAAAGTTTGGGTTGAGAGTATTAGACAAACTTGTACTGATTAAAGCTGAGGTCAGCAGTCATTTTGATTAGGGGTCTGAACTGTTTTGGTTTGGGGCCTTCGATATAATACAGAGGAGTACCGAAAGAATACATGCAGCCTATGTGAAGAACAAAAGCACGTTCCATGAAGTTTACACACAAACCTTGTGCCGCGACTGAATTCTCAGTGCCACTGCAAAATAACTCAAACACTTCATTCTGAAACTGGGGCACCGATAAATGGGGGGGGGGCAAACATGACGACAGAGAGTATAACAGAGGCACAGAAGTCGGGTCAGACCTTGGAAACTCGTTAAAGGCCCGTACAAAGTCAGATGTACTTGACTCGGTGGATGTCTGCACTACACATACATGTACGTGCTGTTACACAATCTAGTATGATATGAATGTAGGAAATTGTCATGAGAAATGTAGGAAATTGGTATACTCGACTGTGAAACCTCAAACTCCTGTGGACACAGTAGCTCACACTACGCACACAGTGTGTCTGACTCTGTGGGAGCCTTAAGTTTCACTTTCAGTTTTCAGTAGTTACAGAGCACACACCCCCACCCCACCCCTTTCACTGGTCTCCTTCACTGTATCGAATTGAAGATCCCTGTACCAAAAATGTACTAAACCAAACTTTTTCCACTACAGCCCTAATTTTAATATCCCTTAAATGCCTCTGGTAAATCATACGCTTTGAAAGGACATCAGTGTTGGCTTTATTATCAGATCTGTGGTGTGTGATGGAAGACCAGCTGATCATCAGCCTTGTCAGACACCGTTCCTATTGCCTACAAATTAATAAGCTTGTCTGTGTTATTTGTGTATTTAGTCTTTTTGCCTTTTTCTTGATTTCTGCTGTAGGGGAAGGGGCTAAGAAGGGAAGCAGATAGAATAGAATAAACCACCATTATTGTCGTTATATCCTCTTGACTACCAGTAATTCAAATTTGTCCTCTGTGGAGGACATTTGTAAACCTGAATACCCCCTCCCCCCCAGCATACTACTGCATTAACTCTTTTTGTTCTTTGTTGTTTGGACATCTAGGGCTTTTCAATGATACCAAATACCAAAGGGGTGGGGCTTTGCCTTACAAAGAGTGGGGAATTTTTAAAAAATGTGACATTTTTTTCCCCTGGTAGTCAAGAGGATATTGTACTATAATAGAATTTAAAAGTGTCAAATATTCTTTTTCCTGTTGTATTCTTGTCAGATATCCTGTTTGGAGCTGCAAGTAAAGAAATAAAGTTTCATAATGAGTAATTATGGAACTACTAATATTATTGCATAATGTGTGATATCAGTGCAGTTGTGGGGAAATCACTTGTTCAGTTTGCATATTTGAGCTGGATTCGAGTACAGATTGCCTCAGATTTCCTTGGTGATACCAAGGCAATAGATTCAACAACAATAACAAACTGCTGTTGAGTCTATTGAATGTATTATGTCAACCATTGTCCGCTCAGTGCTGTTTGGCACAAACTTCTGTGTGTGTTTGCTACAACACCTTCTTGCAATGTGTAAAAAACGTGGCTGTTGAGGCCAACTCCCTCATATGGAGGCAACAGCACACAGAGATCTTTGATGTTTTGGATGCAGACCCAACTAAGTCCACATGTTTCCTAAAGAAAAGATTAATGTCGAGTAGAACAGAAATGGATAAATGAGCATCACCGCACCACAGGTCATGAACTTTGCTCACAACAAACAAACATGTCAGGTTTGTTTGCACAGTGGTTTTGATTGCTGCTTGTGTCTGAGATGGTGACGAGTGATGTGGTGACACTGGAGCTTCCAGAGGGAAATAAGTGTTGGTACAGTAGAGTTCACACGAGTTACTTTGTGTCGGTTCACACAAAAAAGGTAGACAACTCCTATCACTGCTGCGCTCGTCACAATGATCTGTGGGCTCCATACTCCTACTACTGTCACTGAACTTAAACTTAGCCTTTTCACATGCAGAAATAATCATTTTATCTTGATTATTATGTTTCATTTTACCCCTTAAACCCCTCACTGAGATTTTCTTCTTATGCTTTATTTTGAATACTGTGGTTGAAACACAGAAAGTGCCTAAAGTACCTGATTTCTACACACACACACACACACACACACACACACACACACACACACACACACACACACACACACACACACACACACACCCATACAAAAGAACCTCTAAACAAGTCCCTAATTGTTGACTCCATCACTTTTTGTCCATAAAAGTTTAATTCACAGGTGTTTCCTTGCCCTAATGATGTGTTCTTTGTAGTTTCATGTCCTCACTCACCGGGAGGACAAGGTCCATCTGTACGTGATTCAAATTCATTAATTTACAGTAAATGCTCAATAAATTCAGAGAAATTGTTCACAAATTAGGGGTTTATTTACATACCGAATACTCAGTATTTTTTAATCCCTTTTTTTTTTTTTTTTTACATTTAACTGTATGATTATTATTTATTCTTAAACTCATATCCTCTAAATTAAAGGATGTTTAATATATGTTTAGTTTGGCTGTGATTCAGCTGCCTCGGTCTGTAGAAACCACTCTGTCCCACCCACAGCATTATCTGGTAAGCGTCAGCTTATGTCACAATATAATAACCCAATAACACTTAACAGTTATTTATTTGTGTCTCTGTAATCATAGTAGTAAATATAAAAACTGAACTTTCCAGCAGTTGTCTTAAAGTCACTTAGACAAAGGTTTATGTTGGAGCTGCTCTAAAATTTGATGCCAAGACTTTTCATTGTTTCTCATATGCATGTTTGTTCCAAATGTCACTCAACGGTTCTCCATTAATTGGTATCAGCCTTTAAAAAGCACTTTTGTGGAGCCCTAGTCTAAATGCTGAGCTTTCATGTTTGTCATGTTTTCTCAGTGAAGCTGATTGTTGTTGATTTGAGTTTTTGCTCCCCCCTAGTGCTGACATTGAAAGTCCTAGAGGGAGATGGATTTGATCAGACTTTAAAGGACAGTGATGTTGTTGCCTTGTCGGTGCTCTGTACTGTTAAAGTACTGGCAGCAGCAGTAATTCGAGATTTCTTCAGTTATTTTCATAGCACCTGTTTTGTTCCATGGCTCAACAGAATTGAGTGAATACATGTAATCTGGATATCACAGAAAGCCTCTGACAAACCCTTAAGAAGTGCCACAGTTAAAGTTCACATCATACATCGGCTCCACACATTCTGTTAAGATGTGGCAGGAAAATACACAGATTGGACACAGTCGTCAGTTTATCTTTGATGTGATCTGTCCAGCATGTGGCGTATGAGGCATATTATGGGTTGACTAATGAACTAATAGCTTAGCAGTTTTGTTAGCCATGTTGACTGACAGACTGAGACAGCTGTGCATGCTGCAAAATTAAAGTATGTCATCAGACACATTAACCACCTGCTGCTGTCGCCGACAGTTCTGTTTCAACAATAAACTATTGGTTCTCTACATTTACACTAGAAACACATGTAATCCTACTACAGGATTTTTTACACTTATGATGCCTTCCTTTTATTGAAAACAGTATTTCATCTAAATGTGCAATTAAGCTGTAGATTGGTAGTTCTTGTACTATTTCCACATGGATTCAAATATGTTTGTGTGGATACTGTGTGATACTTGTTTGTTTGCCATGAACGTGTCACTAAGGGTTTGGACATGCTGCAGTGTTAGTGCTCTACTCAAGTACTGTATGTAGGTCAAATTTTAGAATACTTATCCATATTTCGGATGTTTATTACACATATCTATGACATATGTATGTCATTCAAGTATGATTTTACGCTTCTAACTATTCTTATCTTTTATTCCACTACATTTGTTTTACTTACATTAACAAATCATCCTTTTAATCTACCCAGTAGTGTATAAAATATCTAAAACCGGCTCCACATTCTCAAATTGAATCGAGATAATGCTCTTTAATGTGTCCATGTTAACAATTATATGTTAAAACTAAATAATATAGTATTGTACAATGTAATGACACCTTGAAATAACCGTTCTGCATGAATATACAATGTTTTATTGTATAGATTTTTTTTTTTTGGTAACTTTGACTTTGACTTTAATAGAGTGTCTGAATATTATGGTATTCTACATTAACTTGCATTAAAGATCTAAATATGTAAACTTCAGATACTCAAGGTTTTTTTTTTTTTATTCCACATTGAGTCTGACAATATATTAGTATCTTATTCCTCTGCTGGTCATAGTGAAGCAGATAAACTGTACTGACAGTATTGGAACTTCTCTGTTTAATCTTTATTGATGCCTTTTTCTATCTTTAATAGTTTTGTGAGTGTGAGACATTAAAACGGCTGTCTCCATATTCCTATACTTCTCTAGTTTCCTCTTATGTCTTATGGCTTTTTTCACTGCCTGTCAGACTCTCTGCCTTTTCTTTATTTATAAGGTTTAAAAGTTCCTGGGAGTCCACGACCTGCATTCTACTCTCTGATAAATCAACTTCATCTGTCTAAAGGGACCACACGAAACACACTCGTACCTCATGGACACTAATTCTTTTAACATTGCAAGACATCTGAGGATTTGCTTTCCCAAGACGCACTGTGAACATTTATAGCACAGAGGCAAATACGATTATTGTTTTATGAACTGCTAGTCTTTTCAATATGTATTTGCTTGTCAGGACTTTCAGGCATAAAGTAATCTGACAAATAACATTATCAGGACCCTCACTGACTTCCAACTGAGCCTAAAATAAACACACGTGATTCAACAAGAACTCAACCTTCCTCTAGTTTGGATTGCAGTACTTCTCCACAGTGGGTCGTCGGTTTGAAACCTCATTATATCGTCTGTGATTAGGGATTTAATCTGTATCCGACATTGACTGGTGTATTGGACTGAAATGAGACATCCGCCAGCTCAACAGGAGGGACCTGGGTCACAGCCCACTGAATTCTGTTTCGAAGTTCTCAAAGTCAAGTCTTTGAGCTGCTACTACAGATGAATTTATTGTGTACAACTATTTGAGCAACACTTCAGATTAAATCAACTCGACATTATTGGAGCATTTATGGCAACACTGAAAATTTAACTCAGAGTTCTTAGCAGTGATGCTAAGGGTAACTTTGGGGGATCATGTTTTCAGAAAGGGAGGCTGTGGATGATGCTGGCTTACCTGTTTCAGGGTCAGATGCACAGTTTTTTCCTAATTTCAGTGCCTTGGCTTAACAGAGCTCCATACTAACATTTAAGAGAATTGTTGAAAAAACAGTCTAAGGATGTTTTGACCTGACGTGGTCTGGTTTGTTTTTGTGTAGGGTCAAAACACAGAAATGTCCCGTCAGAGAGCGAACTTTAATTGATTGTCATTCCAACTTTTACTTCAGTATAAAGTAGCTTCTTGTTTTGGATAATCCCTTATGGTCCAACTAAAGGAAAAATGAATTTAAAAGTAAAAATGTGGGTTGTTTAGCAACACTAATCTGCCAGAGAGATTTCAAATACCATGTTTTGACCCTGTAGCATTTTTTGCAAGTGGACTAAACAACTGTCCGTGTCATTCTTACATTCTGCCATCGACATGTACTGTATGTGCACTGAATCTGCCTGCATTTGACATTGATTGGTTTATAGACAAAATCCTCATACCATTTGTTCAGTGGACATGTAGCCTGTTCTGTTTGAAGGGGGTGATATGGTGGAGCAGTGGTTAGCACAAGCGCCTCACAGTAAGAAGTTCCTGGGTTTGATTCCATTCTCCACATGTCTGTGTGACTTCTTCATGGCTTCCTTCAAAGACACTTTTGTTATGGGAATATTTCGCCTCCATTCCGGAATGATGTCTGTTGAAATGAAATGGTGGATCATTTGGTCCCACCTTTATTGTGGCTCTGTAACACCTCTGGAGGTAGTAACAGAGTTGTGATAAAGGTGGAATCATGATTCTGGAACGCTATGTAAAAGGAACACCTCTCATTCTGCAACCAAGGTGACATTTTGATGACATATTGTCTGTGTGACCCCCCACACTAGGGGGATTTAAAAAGGAGCACAGGCCACGTACAGTAAACAAACACATCAATGAGACCAGAAAGATGTCAAACTGGGGAGAGGCTGAGATCCGCAAGCTGTTGTCACTTTGGGTGGAGGACTCTATCCAGGCTAACATTTGTAGAACGGGAAAGGACGGGCTGACTCTGGAGAGGTTAACAACACCACTATGCTCCGGGGTATTCCCGACTCAGAAGTGATACATCACACTAGACACTGTGCTGTGTCACTGCCCCTTTGATTCTGGAACGTAGGTCCACTGTGTAAAAGTCCAGCCTGCCTCACCTCTGTTCCTTCTGTGGCTGTGGAAATCGGTCAATGGTGGAAAAGAGGTGGGATCACCATCTCACCTTTTTTCCGGGATCTTTGTATAAAAGTGGCTTATGATAGGTTAACCGGTCTATCTACAGGTCCTTTCCATAGCCTTCACTCACTAGTGACATGATGCCACCCACCACCTGGTACTGGCCTGAAGGAAGAGGAAATTCAATTCCATTTTTCTTGTTCATGACAGTCAATTGTGTGATTTTTATTTCATTTCCAAAGTAAGCTCTACAAGATACCAAAGTTAATTAGTGCTTTGTTAGATTTCTCATTTGCAAAGCAATTAAGCAAAATAACAGGTGTTTTTAAAAGTAGGCCAGTGGATGTGTTTCATCATTGCATGAAAAAAACAACCAAAGATATAGAAGTAGGTAGTAAAGTTTATTTATACAGCACCTTTCACAGACAAAGGAGGTCACAAAGTGCTTCAAAGGGTCAAGCAAATACAAATACAGTAAAATACAAATAAAACCACAGATAAAAATAGTCATAAAAGAACAAATTAAAAATAACACTTTGGTCATAAAACAGCCCCTAGTCTACTGCTGATTAAAATGATTGGAAGAACAGGAACAGAACATAGCTCTTAGTCTGCTTTTGCTGTGAAATTCACTTTTTGTGTCATGAAACTGTTCTAAATGTAAGGATAAGGTTATTATACTTTACATAACCGGAACATATTAAAGCAGGCATCTTCTCAGGTTTAGGGTCAACAAAACAAAACAGAAACAACAACAAAACTATATTAATATTATATACCTACATATGGATCTTCAGGTCTTTAGTAAACGTTGTTGTTGTGCATCTGTATAAGTTAGTGCTTCAGTGAACTGGATACACATCCAGGGTGTTCTCCGCCTTCACCCATAAGTAGGCAGGAAAGGGTCTGGCACCCCCAACACCCAGAAAATGGATGGATGGGAGAATCGTGTGTGCAGATTTGATGTTGTTCCTGCTACAGTTAAAATAGGATTGTTTTCCATGGATTATACCATTATTAAATGTCAGGTCTCCTCTTCCTCTCTTCCTCCACATGTGCTACCTCCATTAGTTTTTTCTTTTTTGTTTATTGATGACGGCAGCCTTGCGCAACTTCATATGACTGTTCCAAAAGTCTGAATACTCCAGTGTTTTCTCACAAACTGAATCAATGTTTAGTTCCAGTGGCTGAGTCCACCTGGTCTGGCTGTTTCAACCATAAGACACACAAGGTTTTACACCTACAACTGTGTTTGGAAATCACACTGAGAAGTCAAAAGCCCGGCCCTGTTCATGCAGGACTATTGTAACCTGTTGATCTTGGTGATTTGGAAATGAACCCCATTTTTGTACACTGCCAAAAAAAAAAAAAAAGTTGCACATGCAATATCTGACTGCACCACCTTTGGTTTTGATTACAGGAGACGTTCACTGTCACAACTTTTTTGCCACATAATGCTTATGTAGTGT
>JAQQZY010000005.1:9235250-9248746 GCA_030068375.1 Ostorhinchus rueppellii
AGGCTCTGTAGTTACCATGGAAACACCGTCATCTTCTACAACATTGATTCACCAGTAAAACCCGTGGAGTTGGATCAGTGACAATGGATGGACACACTGGGTTTATGTTAACGCGTTCATGCATGATTTATGAGAACCTTTATGAAGATTTTTTTTTTTTAATCAAGAGTGTTTTTATTCCTCATTAAGCAAGGAAAAAATGTGATTAATTTTTTTTTTTTTAATGAACCTAGCTGTCATTCTTTCATTCAGATGGACACCATGGATTTAACTTTTGAAGCAAAAAAAAACATGTATTTACTGATATGCTGTATGAAAATTATGAAATAAATCCATTTTTAATGCTGTTAATCTGATGTTTTCTTACATTTTAAAATTCTAATACTAGTTATTACTCATTTCATGGAGATAATATGCAAAAAAAAATCATTTTGTTTAAAAAAAAAACAGTCTAATAATCAGCATTTGATTGACACTCAAACATGTAATTGCAGATCAGGTTTATCAAGAACAGCAAACTTACTGTAATGGTATAAATTGCAGTGTATGGGATGATGCATAAGCATCAACTGTGTTATCTGATATGGAACTAAAACAACAACATCAATGAATATGTAAGAGAACAGCTGAAGAATAACTGTAGTGACCAGTATGTATGAAAGGATTAGTGATAGATTTGACTGAAAAAGTCACTTTTTCTTCCGTTTTCTCTGTTTTTGATATAATAACCTTTAACATTAATCTGAAATTTAATGAACATCTACATCAGGGGTGTCAAACTCCTTTTAGCTCCGGGCCATATCCCCTTCAGCATGACCTGAAGTGGACTGGACCAGTAAAATAATAACAGTGAAATAAGTAAAATTATATTATGATCATGTTTACATCTACAAAGTTTCCTTAAAAATCTGAAGAATACGAACTTGAATTGTATTAAGAAAAACAAGTGCAGTTTTAACAATATTCTGCCTCAATTTATCAGTTTATCGTTTACACATGTGCGTTACAACTGTTACAAATACACAAAACATTTAATAACAGGCAGAACATTGGTAAAATTGTATATACTCCTCTTCAGACATTTCAGGTTGTTTATATTTATTCAGGTTATTCCCATTTTTTGTAAAAGGATAGTTTGTTAATGTAAATATGTCCGTGTAATTTTACTTTTTTACAAAAAGCAAAGAGAAAATTTGAAGTTGTCAATATTTATAGGTTATTATAGTAGTATTGTACTGGTCTTACCCACTTCAGATCATATTGGTCTGTATGTGAAACCTGAATTAAAATGATTTTGACACCACTGATTCTTCATATCTTCAGTATAATTTTTGCCTTTCACAAATTCATCCCAGGGGCCAAATTGGATTCTTTGGCGGGCCGGATTTGGCCCCCCAGGCTGCATGTTTGACACCTGTGATCTACATGGTCAGTTAATTAAATATAGAGAAATACCAGATTTTCACAGAAAAAACACAATATAAAGAGGATAATATAGAATAAATGGAGATAAATCACTTAAAAAAGGTTAAATAGAGACACACATTAATTTGGGAACTGCCACAAAGGTAGCACTGGGTCTTTATGGGTTAATTCTCTTTTAGCTTCCTTTACTTTCTCAACATTCCCTCCATTAATATACACATGTGAATACCGACAAATCAAAGTGGTCGTGTTTATCAATGGTAAAAAAAAAAAAAAAAAAACGTATATAAAAATGTTTCTAGAAGCAGTTATGAGCTTTGAAACTACAAACTATAAATCTGAACAAATAACATAAACTAATACTCAAACGGATTGAATTGTAGTGTTTCGTAACCGAGGAACTCATTAATACAAGAGACACTGAAGTGGATCAGACTGGAACAGATTTGTAAGATCATCTTTGTCTGTTAAACACTGACAGATTCCAAACTTTATTCCTCCCATTTGTAATAAATTCCATTCTTTTAACGACTAAAGTCTCAATCCCAGGCAAAGAAAAGTCCTGACTGCACTATGATCTCTCCAGTTTGACTTTCTCACATTTGACGAAGGCGAGACAAATGTATTTGTATAGAAAACTTCTTACCCAGGGCAATTCACAGTGCAGTCCAAAAATAGAAGCGACACAAGTTAAAACACACAAGCACAATGAACAAAACATCAGTGAGAATAGAGTAAAAGAGAGGAGCGCAGTTGTTCTATGCACAGGTGAACAGAGCCGTTTTAATAGCACAGGCCTGGCTCATCAGCTCAGCAGATCGTTCTGCTTTAAGGCAGAGCTCTGTCTTAATAGTTATGTTTTGGAATTATTTATCTGCCTACATGTCAACTCTGTTTTACAACTTCTAGGGCCTGTTAATACATATTTCTGTAGCTAAAGGTGGCCCTGTCTGTTCTGGATGTCTTTCATACCAACCAAAAATAGGAAATTCCAAGAGAAAAGCGTAATAACACACATGCACCCCATTGGTGGATTCAAGTGGCATTGACAGGACAACACTTAAGCCAGTGACGCACTTGAGTGAACAGTCATACAACAATATTTACTAAGCACACACGACGTGATTACTTGCAAATGCACGGCATAAACAAATAGTTAGCAAAGACACGCGCATGAAATTTTTAATTCAAGTGGAAAGCCGGGCAGCTGAATCTGCACAGCTTTACTGACGTGAGTAATCATCAGTGAGCCACGGTTGTCAAGAAAACCAAGCACATAAGTGACTTCTTCATCAGTCCGTCCTCCGCCGGCTACACATGCACGTCCCCTGACGCAGGTTTGAGCCCTGTCAGAGGAATATCTGAGTCGTAGATTAGTCATCGTTGCAGCGTTTCAGCACATCCTCATCCCGATATGCTACTCTGGCTTTTTCTTTTGGCTGCAGCCTCGTCTCATTTCCTCCCCAAATGGACTCCTTCAGCCTCAGTCTTCCTCTCCTGGGCTTTAACCTTCTGTTTTGACTTCTCCACATCAACTCATGTCTGTCTGCGCTTAGCATGTTTTTTCTAGCTTTATTAATCGTTATTATCTATGTGTGTAATGAGGCTTAACAGTAGTGATTAACAAACTAAGACTAATCAATCTGGAAACTAAACTGTGTGATTGAGCAAGTGGTGAGAAAGAAGTGACTTGTTTTTGGGTTTTTTCCAGAGCTGATGATGGAAGCAGCAAAGGAGTGAGTTACCATCCTACTTCAGTTTGCATTTTCTGGACATATTACAAAGTAAAAACCCACTGAAAATAATAAACACAAATATATTTTTAATAGACCGGACCCACACACCCCTCACTGTATAAAACTCCAATTTGCACTCTGTACATATTACACTGTAAATTCACTGTAGATCTCAACCCATTGTAGTCTTTGTCTCTAGTGGATTGTTTGTCTATATCAGGGGTGTCAAACATACGGTCCAGGGGCCAAAATCGGCCTGCCAAATGGTTCCAACCCAGCCCGCAGGATCAATTGCACTGAAGACATTAGATATTGCAATTTGTCAAGAGTGTCAAATTGCATTATGAAAATATTTACATTTAGAAACTGTTGTCACAATAAAATGTGAATATCTTGAACAATTATGAAGAACTAGAACGTTTATAAGATGAATGAATGAATGTAAAGGTTATGTTTAGTGTTTTACTGGGCTCCCCGTGACCTTAGTGAGGACAAAAACGGATTCAGAAAATGGATGAAAGAATGAATTTTATTGGTCTGGCCCATTTGAGATCTCATTGGACTAAATGTGGCCCCTGAACTAAAATGAGTTTGACACCCGTGGTCTATATCGTGTTTATGTCCACATGTTAGGCGTGTTTGCACTACGCAGGTCCCAGGACTTTTTGGGGAGAAGGTACTTTAGATCGGGCCGTGAGTGGTCCTGGTCCTCTCAGTTGTTGTGTCTCCATTACAGTAATGGCCCTGTAAGAACGTCGCGATGATGTCATCATATTGCGGCCGTTTCTGTAGTAACGTCACGAACAGAAAGCGCCAAAACAAAGCAGCGGTAGAGGAGGAAATCACAACAAGACCGGACATGGACACAGCGAAGTTGGGATGTTTGTTGCTTTTGTGCTGTTGCTGTACACAGTAATGGAATCAGAACATTGAAAAATGTGAAATTCCTCCAGTAGCTACTCTTTTAAAATTGGAGGTTGTTTGTCGTGATCTGCTGATGTATTTCCAACGACCAATCTGTGCAAGTTAGCCACTAGTACCACCCAGCGACTCTACCAGGCTGTTCTCGAGTACCTACCCTCGAGCAGGTACTCCGTTGGTTCCTGAAAATGGCCCATTCAGTGGAGACACACGCACACCGTGAAGTTCCTGTAAAATGGCCCAGAAGTTCCGATAGTGGAAACACGCCTGTTGTCTGGGATCATGTTGGAACTGTACGCTGTGAGCAATGTAAAAACCGAAGCCAAATTCCACGTATGTGTTCACATACTTGGCCAATAAAGCTGATTCGGATTCTGATTCCTCCTCTTCTTGTGCGGAAAATATCAATGAGTGAAGATGCGTATGAATATGTCAGTTATCCCAGAACCTGACATTAAAACTGGTTTCAAAAACAGAAGCTAAGAGCATTGCATCCTCTACAGTTTTAGAACCGGAATACTTATCTGGGTTATCAAGTTTTAATCAATGATGAACATTTTTCACCATTTATGCCCATTTATAAACCAAAAAACTAAATGATTTAGCATGAAGCTAATAGCAGACTAATCAACGATGAAAATATGAGGTAGTATTTGCTAATGTCTTACAATATGTATAGGGGAAGTAGATTTCAGATGCTGTTGCCCAAAAGTGAATAAAAACATGAACTCTCTGTAACTCCAACAGGAGAATTTATTCATTTACTCTTTTAATTAATCCTGTTTGTTCTTTTGGTGGAGCTTCTAAGGCTCATTTCTGTTCTGGGGTTCCTCAGAGTTCAGCTCTGGGTCCATTGACTTTTTCATTGACCTTCTAATATAAAGCAGTGCAAAGGATCTGTTGTATTTAAAAAGATCTTTGTTTTTAGTAATTCTTAAATAATATCATAGGAGGGTAGGTTTATTTACACTATCTTGCAGCTTTGCAGGCCCACTGACCTCTAAATGTAATATAAATCGACCACAGAACAACCTTAAAATAACACACATTGCTTTATTACAGAAATGTTCCCTTGTATTAATATTATAAATTCAACCTGCCAGTTGAAGTTTGTGTATCTGTGGTCAACAAAATACCAGAAAATAACCCAAACTACAATCCAAAACCAACATATGTTTTATAAAAACATCTGTAACGTGTGTTTGAAAGAGTTGTAAGATGTATCAGTTTTGTCTATATTTGTCTGTCTTTCCCTTTAATGATCAGTCCACTAGTCAACGAGTCCTTGGAACAAACTTCAGGAAACTGGATATTGGAGGAAAATATTGAACTATCCATCAAAAAAAAAAAAAAAAAAAGTATCCTAACACAGAAATGACCCATGTTTGAACGTCCTCATCAAATAACTCACATTTACATTTCAGTGCTGCCAAGTAGAATTCACGCTGCCACTCAGCGAACCCAGACTCCTGGATTTTCCTGCAACCCAGGATGCTGGACTCATATGGGCCCTGGCTGGATTAGGATCACAGCTCTGGATCTCGCTGCTCTAACCCCCGAGGCCCGAGGGCAGAACGTGTGGGAAAGCAAGATTGACAGGAAGTTGTCGTGTAAAGGCAGAGGTGTATGTGTGTGTGCTGTCGTTGCGTGCATTTGAGCTTGTGTGTGTTTGCCCAGCGGGTAGAACACAGGGCCAGGGCAGGAAACGAAGTGGTTGTGCCACCGGTTAGAGGAAACAGAACGGCAGATAAATTACCCAGAGTCGGGCTGGCAGGACATCTGAGAGCAGAAGCTGAGTGGACGTTGAAGGAGGACAGAGTGTTGACATGGAGGACGCTGTGCCTAACCCAACAGGAAAATAAACAATGCATCGGAATATGTTTTCACCAACAGGCCGGTGCTGCTGCTCAAAGTGGGTCTCAGTCTGATTCTGGAGGATGTCACAGTTAGACGGTAGTTTGGCTTTGGTTTGTCTTTACTGTGAACCAGGGGGCGCCATGGGGGGGGTTAAAAGGGTCCATGAGAAGAGTAGATGTTAGTCAATTATTCATTAACCTATCACCAGAATAGAATAGAATAGAATAGAATAGAATAGAATAGAATAGAAAAGAGGATAGGATGGAATGGAATGGAATGGAATGGAATGGAATGGAATGGAATGGACTAGACTTGGCTGGACTGGAATGTAATAGAGTCGAATAAAGTAGAGTAGAGTAGAGTAGAAAAGAATAGGATAGACTGGAATGGAATGCAATAGAAGAGAAGAGAAGAGAAGAGAAGAGAAGAGAAGAGAAGAGAAGAGAAGAGAGGATAGGATAGGATGGAATGGACTAGACTAGGCTGGACTGGAATGCAATAGAGTAGAGTAGAAAAGAATAGGATAGACTGGAATGGAATAGAATAGAATTGTATTGTCATTTTTACAGGAACAGTGAAACTCAGTTCATCAGTTCTGTCCTTTTTAGCAGCAGATGTTTGCAGACATAGAGACTGTTGGTAAAAACATAAAAATCACATAAAACTGAACATACAAGGGGTTTTAAAACGTTTGTGGGGAAAAACAGTTCAAGTTCTAATGTTTATTTTTCCATCTCCATCAGTCGACTTCTAGCAGCCTTTAAGTCCATCGGTGTGAAACTGAGTTCCGTACCATTGAAACCATATTAAACACAGGTTCTTTTTCCACTAACTTTTTGAAGCGTCTTTGTTTTTTGAAAAATATTGACAATAAACAAAGAAATACTGAAATATACAAAAGGCCAACTGTACCACAGAAAGAATATATATATATATTTATAATCTACTCTGACCCAGTCTGGTATTATTATATTCCACATCATAATCCACAGATAAAACAAAAACTACGTGACCCATTGGACTCATAGTTTTGGTAATAATGTTATTTTGAGTGTCATTAAGCTCATGTTATGAAGGGTATGAGTCCGAACCATGTGGAGGTGACACTGTTTCAGAGGAGTGTGGAAGTGGAGGCAGAACTGAAGGACAGCAGCACGAACAGCAGGAAGAAGGACAAGGCAGAGGGAACTTACATCCAAAAAGTAAAACTATATTCTATTTATATATCTGCAAAATAAATAAATAAATACAAATCAAACCTATGATAAGTACTGTTCTCATTAAAAATGTGATTCATATGTGAATGACGTCTTACCTTCCTCATTCATCTTACAGAAAATCGTGAAATCTATCATAAACAGTGTTGTAGTTTTAGGGTTTGCAACATTAAAGTGGTGGCGCTTAAAGTGATATTTCCTTCATGGCCCCAAATCCGTGGCGACTCTTCTGATGAATATGTTGAACTAGTGCGTTGACCCGTGGGAACCATGGTTCTACTTCCTCTGATCCACTTCATCCTTGACTTTCTTTACTTTCTTGGTAAACTCCACTGACATTTTCAGTTGAAGAACCTCTCAGCTGGCAAGTCTGTTTCTGCACATGAAATTTGACACCATGGCAACGTGGCCCTATTGTTTATCTGTTGCTAGGTAACCCACTTCAATGATGATTCTATGATTCTGGGCATAGCAACGGGATTGGCCTTTGGGAGGCCATTATGTTCCAAAATGAGAAAAGCACTCTGAGAGCGCAGACCTCCGCCAAGGTAGTGTTTGTACTTTCCTCCTCTAGATGGCGTTGAATGACCTCATAGGCAGCTCAGTGCTGCCATGCCTTATCTCCCAATGATAAAGAAACCTGTAAAAAACATTCCTGGATCCAGACGGTGATCCGGATCACCACCAAAATGTAATCCCTTGTTCCTCGTCCCATTTTTAACAATTCCTGAAAATTTCATCCAAATCTGTTCAAAACTTTTCAAGTTGTTTTTGAACACAAACAAACAGATAAAAACATAACCTCCTTGGCGGAGGTAATAACTAATGTCTCCCAAAATATTGGTCCTATCACTTGCCATTTTCAGCAGTTACACTCCTTTTCGACCGCAGAAAATGTTTGTTTGATCATGTCGTATGGCTCTTTGTTGTTTGATTCTATGTGCTCGAAATAAAACTACACTAACTAACTAACTAACTAACTTGTCTGTTCCTTGATCTAAATTACATAAGTATACCAAACTGCAGCATTCTGCTCTTTCCAGATTTTATTAGATGTCTAAGACACACACACACAGAGTCCACTTCACTTTTATAAAATAGTCCATTTTTCTTCAGTTGTTGTCTATAAGTGGTGCTCCAGTACCAGTTAAGGCACATTATCTCCCTTTTGCTTTTGTTCTTGTTGGTCGATGCTGCATGTTTACTGTAGGTTTAATGAACAAATATTTAGTTTTGAGTTCTTGTTGGCTGAAAAAATGTTCATAATATCCATGTCAAAGTATCCATAGCTTTAAAACATTTTACAAACATATAGTCTGGTTACAGTACAGGGGGGCGGGGCTTAGTGCAGCTGGTCGGTCATTACATCTTTGACTCTTTTACCATTGTTGGTTGTGACTGTTGTTAAATATATAGTATTATTAGCTAAACAGACTGTCATTTTGATTGCAATACATATTAGTTTTTCTAATCTCTTGTTTTTTTCATTAGTATGACTCAGAATAGATGTAAATTTATCATTAATGAAACTAATTTAATGTCTTCAGTTGTATAAATGGGAGAGGCGGTGGGATTTAATACGTTTTCTTCTTCCCACTCCTTATCGAGCAGGACTTATTGAATTTGTTTTGTTATTGTTGATGTACTTGACAAGTTTTTATTTATTTATTTTACTTATTTTTCCTTAAGTTTACAAAATACCTTGTGTATCTTCTCTGTCATTGGCTCTTTGTATTCATGAATTTTTTCCTTTTGCTTGAACAAACAAAAATAATAATGAAAGAAGTTGAGCTTTAAACTGTCGGTCCTACTTTAATGGGATGTGGAGTCATGGTGGATTTTAAGGCCATTGTAATAACTATATAGTGAACTGTTACAGAGCAGATATTACCTTCAGTCTAATAATAATATGATACAGGTGTTATATACTTCATACAACCACAAGTCCAGGTATTAGCACTTCAAGGTCAAAGTTCAACATTTCTACTGGTTGTTCTTGTGAAAATGTAATTGTTATTGTATAATGAAAGAAATTTGATCTTCAAATGAAATCAGCTGTGCACCCTTTCATTCATGTGTTTCATACTGATGCTATTTCTGTTTCTCATGTGTGATACGCTCCAGTGGATTCACTAAGGCAGGGGTGTCCAACTCCTTTTAGTTCAGGGGTCACATTCAACCAAATTTGATCTGAAGTGGGTCGGACTAGTAAAATAATAACCTAATAATATAGAAATAATGTCTACTCCAAATGTTTTTCTTTGTTTTAGAAAGAAAAAAAGTACAATTATGTGATGAAAACATTTACATCGACAAACTGTGCTTTAAATCAATGTGAATAATATGGACAGAGTGAAAAAAATAAGTGTAATTTTAACAATATTCTGCTTCATTAATCATCTACACAGGTAAATTATAACTTATAGATCACAGTGGATCTACAAATATACTAAACATTCAATAAGAAATAATAATATTGTTAAAATTGCACTTCTCTTAAGACATTTGAGGTTATTTATATTTCCTGAGATTATTCACGTTTTGCAAAATTATACTTTGTTTTGGTGTAAATATATGAAAATGTTGACAAAGTTGTGAGTATTTATTGTATATTATGGTAGTATTTTACTGATTTGGCTCACTTGTAATTGAATTGGTCTGTATGTGGCCCCTGAACTAAAATGATTGTTAAAGGTGGGGTCTGAGATGTTAGAAAAGCAGCTGGAGCGGACTACATTTGGAAAAGACACAATTCAGAAGTCCCACCCCTTTTCTTCAGACCCTATCCAAGCTCTGGCTCAGTTTCTTAGGTAGGAGCTCCAAAGTTTCAAGGGAGTGCGTCCAGAGGTGGAAGGGGGTGGGACAAATGGCAGTTGACTTTGATTGACATATCACTGTTCAATCATTTGGAATGGGCGCTCAAAGTGATTGGATGTTGTTTTTTTCAGTCCTGTCGGTCCCACAGGTGACTAAAACTTTTCGTTTTTGTGTCAGAGCCTTTAATTAATTGTTTGCAATCAGGGTGCGGAGGGGATTTTTAGCAATACAGTAAAAAATGCTCCAGGAAAACATCTCAGACCCCACCTTTAGTATCTTAGTTTAATTTTTTTATTTCACAAAGTCATCACAAGGGCTAGACTGGACCCTTGAGCGGGCCACATTTGGCCCCCAGGCCGCATGTTTGACACCCCTGCACTAGGAACTGGTGTTTTGTGTGTTACCGTCTCATCCACGGAGACTCAAGTGTTTCTAATGCTCTGTGGAAACGCCCTCATCACACACACACACACACACTGAAACAGCCTCAGCGTTCCCTCACTATTCTAATATATCCAAAATATTTTCCCTCTTTGGATGTTTTTATAGATGATGCTGAGTCTGTTGAACATGTCGCTCCAAAGTCTCACACACATGTTCACTTACTGTAGCTGAAGCTCTGGCGAACATGAAGGCCACATTTTAAAAGTCTGAGATCATCAGAGCTCTGAGCAAACTGTGAATGTACACTTGTCACAATACGCTCCTTTGTTTTTTGGGGTTTTTTTTAGAGTTTCCCTTGAATGCATCACTGATGTGAATGTCTGAAGGGCATGAAGGGTTTTCCACAGAACGTGATTTTTTGTCTAATGTTGCCATCTAGTGGTCATTTAGTGAAATATAATGTATCTCAATTTTGCACTTAATGAATAAACAAAGAAACCTTGTGGCTTATTTTGTTTAAACAAAGGAGCTGTTTGTCTTTACTGGCAAAAGAGAAAAGACCTGATCAAATCCAATGTGTGGCTTTTATTAATATTATGTTGCATCTTCGTTCCCTGTCTGTTGACGTTGGCACATTCACACACGCTGTGACTTGGCAGAAAACAACACGGTTTCGTTCACGTTGCACATACAGTTTTCATTTAAGAGTCACTTTTGTATTGATCTTTGATTCACTAGGAGCCTGAAATAACCTGCTGTGTGTATTACTGAGTATTGAAAAGACAAATTGATGTGTTTCAATATGCCTGGAGACAACCGGGATGAGTCATTGTATATTAATGATTTCTTTCTTACAAAACGATACATGTTTCATCAGTTATTCAGGAATTTGTTGTTGAAATCAAAGTGACACAAGTATTTCCATTAGTTTTGGGATGTGTTTAGCCATTTTTGGATGCTTTATATGCAGTATTTCAGTGTTATAAACATCTAAAGCTGTCAATATTATAACAAAAGGCAAGATGAGATGGTACTTTTTTTTTTTCCAAAGTTTATTGTTGGAAAAAAAAAAAAAAAAAACATGTATCAAACAGGCATTTTTTTTGTCTCTACAAAACTGTTAGAGAAACAAACAAAACAAAATTTGTCTGTCTTCCCTCTCTTTCTTTGTGGGTATGAGAGAAACAGAGCGTGTATGATTTGTGTTAAAATGTTTGTGAACCTAATGAGAAAAGACAAGCTGATGGTCAAAGAAAAGCCGTTTTAGAAGATCCTGAGTGGGAAATGAGTCCGTAGATCTGTGTAGGTTCAGTCAGGATGTGTGTTTTCTGTCGAGGAAAGAGGTGATATTTAACAGATCGGAAGTGTGAACACTGCAGTTTAACGTACCTATATAGGAACACGGACAGATCCTTACACATGAAAACTATTACTGTGAATATGGACGATGTAATGAACACTTTATTTTTAGCTTCATGCGCTGAAGAACCAGGATAATGACGGACGTACAGGCACGTGACATGAGACAGAAACACACTTATAAATAATTTCATTAAGCCAAGTAAGAATCGCTAAAGTAAACGTGAAAATCCAAGAAGATGAGACACTGAAACACTTGGCTGTTAATGTTAGGTTCAATATATGGATAAAAACAGGAAAGAACTAAACACATTAAAATGTCATTAGACCAAACAGTGCATTCCAAAAAAACGCATTTCATTCAGACACACAAACAAGGCCATCAAAATCCAGCGACCAAATCTTCATTTTCTTAAAAGTACAGTAACTTGAAAAAGGACATGTAATACGGTTCAGTAAAATATATCTTTATAAATGTTTGAGCGAATAGGAAAATAGCAATAGAAACATTTATCATGCCTTTTCTTCATAGAAATGGGGTGAGAGAGATTGAAATTTGATTCTTTTTTGGACCGGAGTACAACACGTGCATATTCATTGTGTCACAAATAATTTAGTTTTAGGAAAATGTCAACAACTGAAACATTCAGACGACCATGAAAAAATAATACTAACACTGGTGTATCATAAAAACAGATACTATTAAGAGCAGCGCCAACGGAGTCACTAAACGGATATGCAACACGAAGGAAACGCAACCAGGTCTGTGTTTTTACGGCTGTAGAGCACATAGTGATTGAATGTTACTGCACGTTGACGATGTAGTTAATTGTGCACATACGGACATTTGAAACTTGGCGAGATTGTTTGTTTTCCAAAAGCATCTTCCACCATATGAATATGTAGAAACATCAGTGAGTCTGAATGACATTGGCGAAGGCCGTGGGTGTAATATGACTGTAAACATTCGTCTCATGTACAGGTTTCTCCAGAGGCACCGTTTACGGCCCTGTCATCGGCACGAGCACTGTGTGAATTTGGACGATAAACCGCCAGCTTCGGCCGACAGCAGCAGTTCGTGTTTGTAGAAATGCTTTTGGGAACCGGGGCCCGCTGCGTCTCAACAGGCCTCCTTGGCTTGGCTTGGCATCTTGCACATCATCAGGATCTGCTTCAAGGCTTTCTGGACGTCCTCATCCATCTGACCCTGAGAACACACAGCACCGGTTCAGGACTTTTTTTTTTTTTCTCCCTCCCCGATCTAAAATTTTTGATTCTTTTTTTTTCTTTTACAATCATTACAAGAAAACCTTAGTCATCATATACTACAATCTTTTACAGTCTGATTCATATTTTCTTTTTTTTAACTCACTTCTTTTATTCCATATGAATATACAACATATGGGAGCATTAATTAGAACAGAACATGGGGTGTTATGTGAAATTACAAGAATGTTTAATAGGCTTTTTTCTTTTTTCTTTAAACAAAAGTCTGGCATTTCAAAGAAACATTTTCCATTTCTTCCAAATTTACAGTTCTGGAGCCTCAAAGAGAAAGTAATTCTTTCCTTGATGTAGATTTCATATACAGATGTGCTCATAAGTATACATCCCCTTGCAGAATTTAATTCTTTGGCCATTTCTCAGAGAATATCACTGATAATAATAAAACGTTTCTTTCATTTATGGCTAGTGTTTGGGTGAAGCCATTATTATTATTATTATTATTATTATTATTATTATTATTATTATTATTATTATTATTATTATTATTATTATT
>JAQQZY010000005.1:9252814-9299296 GCA_030068375.1 Ostorhinchus rueppellii
TTTTCCCTTTGGCCAACTTTCTTTGACCTCAAGCAGATGTGCTATGTTTGTAAAATGGCCAGAATTCTCCTTTAAGATGCTAGATATTTTCTCCACACATTTTACACTGAGGAAGTTTTATATGATGGATAGGTTTTTCAGTTTTTTCCTCACCTGTTGTGCAGTGCATCAACCTGCAGCGCCTTCTGATGGAGCTGCTCTTTCAGGGTTTCTGACTGTGTTTCCAGCTCTTTGATGGCATTTCCCAGAGATGACACTACCTGAGTGTGATCAGTGAGGGACACAGAGCTCTGCGTCTGCTCCTCTGCTTCCTGTCTGAGCTGTGCAATGAGCTGCTGAGCGGCCGAGTACTTCTTCTCAGTCTCTGATAGTGTTGTCTGCAGCTCGTCTGCTCTGTTTTTAAGCGCCTGCAGCTGTTGTTGCTGCTGTTGCTCTGATGTTGGAGATGAGGCCGGGCTGCCCTCAGACAGCTGTTTCTGTACTGCACTAAGCTGACTCTTTGTTTCACTGTAGGAGTGTGACAGTTCCAGTAAGCGGCGCTGCAGCCCAGCAATCACCTCATTCAGCTCAGCCTTCATTTCTTCAAAATCTTTGGCTGCAGCTTCCACAGGAACTGTTCCCCTCAGAGCCTCCTGAAGAACAGCAGGAAGAAATGAATACAAATTAATGTCAATATGTCAGATGAAGTGTGTTAATTATGATGTTTACGTTTATATTTTGAACTGTCGGTCTTTTTCTTTCTCCATTTTATGGCTGTAGTAAAATTTTATAGAGAGCTATGATACTAAGTCCACTCAGTGAGGACAGAGAAAGCACATCAGATTCTTTTTGTGGATGTTTTGAAGCAGATGGTAGCACTTAGTGTTGAAATATTTGCACATTAACATGTTTCTTTTTGTATGAGGGAAAGTGGAATAACGAGCCACTTGGATTTTCCATGACATGAATTTTGGGTAAATATGTGGGGACATAAATTTTGTGGCTCAACATAGTTGGGGCACAGCATGTGTTTGGCCCCTATTAACAGAACAGTATTACTCATCAGCCTGGACACTAACGTTACTGCAACAGTTATAGCTTCGGTTGTTATTGTGAATGACCCTTCAGATGTGGTGAAGACAAAAGGGTAGTCTGTGCTGTAGAGACATGAATAACACAGTGGCTGACCTCCAAACGTACCGCCTACTGAAGCTTTAAGACTCTGCATTCAAGTGAACATGTACCTGCAGCATCCTGATCTCCTCTTGCGCCTCCTTGTACAGCTCCTCAATCTTGGCTGTCCTCTGTTCTCTTTCTTTTCCAGTCCGTCTCTCCTCCTCGGTCCTCCTCAGCGTCTCCTCTAGCAGCTGGATTTGTTGAGCTGCTTTCTCCTGTTCTGCTCCAGCCTGGAGGAGCTGAGCCTTCAGCTGCTTCACTTCTTGTTCAAGTATTGAAGTACGTCTCTGGACTTCCTGTTTCTCTGTCGGGCCATCTCCTCCTCTTCCCATCAGGGCTCTCAGCTCCTCCACCTCCTCGACCGCTTGGTGGTATCGCTCCTGAGTGTCTGTCAGCTTCGCCTGAAGCTCTGCTAGACTCTCCATCAACTCTGCCTCTCGCTCTTTCTCCCTTGTGCCTTCATCATCTTCTCTCTCTCTGCCTCGTTCAGGTTTAAGCTGAGCCTGAAGTGAGCGGTTTTCCTTCCTCGTTTCAAGCAGTTTTATCTGAACGCTCTCCAAAGCCTGCCTCAGCAATCGAATCTCCTCTTTGCTTCCTCCTCTCTCCCCTGGACTCTCCTCCTCTTCACTTCTGTCCTCTCGTTTAACAGACCCATCTCTGTCCACAGGAGAGGTGGCAAACTCAAACTCATCCTGAGTGGAGTGGAAAGAGGAATTAGAAGTCATGCTGTTTGGACGACTCGTCTCCTTGAGGTCCTCACTTTCTTGGCAGGACGGAGGTTTCTATCCAGTAAGAAGGAAAGATGGAATGAGAAACTAAAGAATAGTTCCTGTTACGTTACACATTACAAACTCCACTCTATCTTTATACTGAGGTGAATGTGAAGAGCAATATACTGGAACATTCATGGAGAAATCCATGAATATGTATAAAAAATAAAGATTGTAATTTAAAATTGATTAATGAAACCATCTGAAAACACCTCAGCCATTTTGCACAAAAAAGAATGAAATGTATATGACACAGATGGAGTAATGTTAGTTTACTACATGGATATATGCAGGAAGTCCATCCATCTCACGAAAACAGTGTGGAACAATATGAAAAATGCAGTAACAGAAAGTAGTGATTTCTAAATGTACTTTAATTTCCTTATTCTGTTTACAGTTAACTTCACTGAATGTAAATACACATCCACTCCACACACCCAGTGTCATTTGGACCAAGTAGTGTATTCCAAATAGTCAGGACACAGGAAATGTAAGACCAGAAATAAACTAAAACCTCTGAATAAACCTTGAATACTGATGGGAAATATTGGATGTCAGCAGATTGAGATAATTATTTAGTAAAAAACCAGCTTCCAGAAGAGGCCTAGTCCTTCAGGAGCAAAGATACAAAGACATTTAGACACAATCCCTTCTATTAGACTCTAATGACAAATAAGTGCACACAGAAACCACTGTATTCTTTTTCTAATATGCATTTTCTTTACCATCCTGTGTAGTTATTTTCAGATGCTGGACACAAGACCAGCATCCATTAAACTACCGTAAACCTTATTTGTTTAACACATAATTACTTACATGTACTACTCCAAACCCCTGGGATGTTTTCAGGTGGTTTGATACCAATTTAACTATTTCTAAGTTTGTTTACTTAAAAGCTTCTGTGACTAAGTATTAAACACCACTAAATCTGTAAATGCTGTGGTTTATTGTTCTTCACTTTCTTTATCATATAATGAACAGCTTCACTTTGTGTCTTAACTTCTACTAAAATAACTTGGCCTTCTTCTTGAGTATGTTGATAATTGTCTACATTTCACTGAACATGACTTGGTGCATGACTTACTTTGCTTTTGCTTTTAAGTTGCTGGTTTTCCAGAGTGAGTGCAGTAATTTTAGCTTGCAGAGCAGAAACCAGAGCTGAAGATGCAGTAAAACTGTGCTCGACCTGTCAACACATACACATACATTCAGACGCAGAGGCACACAAAAGGCAGAAAAGCATGTTCAGGACCACTAGCTACCTTCTGAAAAACAAAACGAGTTGTGACATGTCTTACGGATAGGTTAGACATCTACAAGAATGCATAGGGTGAAAAAGTTCAGCACTTGTCACAGTAAAGCATTAATCCTCGAAAAACAGCCTTAGCAAAACAGTGTTACTTTCATGTTTTAACAGCGATAAAGACTTTTTGCAACCAAGTAAAAGTTTAAGACAAGTCAAAGTCAAAATTAACATAGAAAGAGGTGTAACAAATCTACTTGTTGAATGTAGAAAAACCTGTTTGAACTGAGTAAATAACTTAATACAACATTCATACACCTGAAAAGCAAAGAATTAAATGTCCAAATAAGGTGTCCTTTACTCTATACAGTGTTGCAATGCACTACTTTTCAAGTCTATGCAGATATAAAGTGAAGATGTGTGTTTACTCATTAATCACCTTCGTGTCTGCTTCAGCCACCGTTTGCTCCACTGTCTGCTTCAAGTCTTCGATCGTCTCCAGTAACATGTTTCTCTCCTCCTGCAGCTCTCTCTGTGCCATTCTTCGAACCTCATCCTCCTTCAACATGAGGAAGGGGAGGAGAGAGGAGTGGGAGGAGTGAAGACCAAACGATGGGTAAGTGGGAGAAAGATTTATGAGCATTAGTATGTCAGTGAATTGAACGCATTCCTTAAACCTCTCCAAGTTAATTACATGGAAAGATTTGTGCCTCGGGTTATTATTCTAGAATGTGGCACACCGGCTCAGATTTGTATTAAATCTTCAGTACATCAATACTTTATTTGTGAGAACAGACCTGGATGGATAAACAGTAAAGGGACTGTTTACTGCATCTGTTAATGGTACTACTCTGCATTTATGACGTCCATATATGTAGGATCTTATTGATAACTATCAGAGTATTGAGATGTTAATACTGATACTGTGAATGAATAAACTAAAAATTATTAATTGATGAGACAATATTTCTCAATGTTACTAATTTGGGTACCTATGATGATTTGATTTATTGTTTTTAATTAGAATGGCTTTGTCCTGTATTTAATGAGCATTTTTTGGCTGGAAACTCAGTCAGGGACCTCATTGTTGTTTTTCCTCAACCCGAGACATCATCCAGCATCGCCAGTTTGCTGTACCTTAAGTCTTGTATATTTGTATTTTTTGTGTCCATGTTATGCTTCAAAACCAACTGCTCTCTTAAGACAAATTAAGTTAAATTTCTCTTGCTGGATATTTTTCAGATTTATCTTCTTTCCTTTTAGCATGGATATGCAACAGAATGTTCATGTGTGTGCATGTCAGCATATCAATTGCCTCTGGATATGTATATGTGTATAAGTTTGAAGTAAATTCTAACACAATTCATGCTTTTATAAACGTTTGAAATTTCACCCATTAGAACTAAATGGGAGAGGAAGAAGCCGTTTAAAAAATTCATTAAAAATTTTAAATTTGATCTACTTTACCCAAATGTAACCACATCTTTTCTGGTCGCTGGTGATCTGTGAACCCAATTTTGTATGAATTCAACCCATAGTTTTGCTGCTACATACATTTCAGCCATTATAAGTAAATGGGGCAAAAGTTCTGCTGCAAGAGTGTAAACAAACAAACTGAACTGGGTGGGGTAGTAACATCTTGACATTCGAAGAGAAATGAGTAGTCAATCATATTCTGCTGGTTTTCACCATGAGAAGTCAGTCTCCCCTTTTCCTTCAAACACCTTCCTGAAGAGGTCAATGTTTCAATTAATTTTGTTACTCTTTTTGACCAGAAACATAGACTCTACTAGAGAACATCTTTCTTTCTGCACCATTTGTCAAAAGCTTAAGCATCTGGAGCTCATCTGAAGAACAGAGGATGTGGTTCAAACATCAGATAAAATTAACTAATGGAACAAAGGCTGTGCTGTGTATTTCTTAGTCTAAGGTTTCACATTGTTGTTAAATGTATATTGTCTGCCGTTTAACTTATTACCTTGTAGTTGAATCTCTTGGGAGTGTCACTTTTTCCAGATGTGGGGGTCCCAGTAGAGGTCACGACCGAGGGGGATGACGGCCCTGAGCTCTGAGAAGGGCATCAAGATCATTAGTTTTACTAAAATTGATGAACCAATTTAATAATTGCAGTCAGAGTCTGGATTTAGAATCTTTTTTTTTTTTTTTTTTTTTTTTTTTTTGAAAATTTTGCACTCAGGAAAACAAAATGCAGATTAGTGCATAGATTACACGAGTATATTACATTAATGAAATGCTTTCAGACATGATATTCAATTTCTGGTGATAGCAGACAAACTGAGCAGTAATCTTACAGATAATATTGAACACATACCAGTGAGGCTATGCACTTTATAAACATACTGCAGGCAAAGAGTGGATACTCATACAAGCAGACAGACAATACACAGAGACATGCATTTACCTGCAGTGGGCTAATAGGAGGTGGAGGTGCTTTTCGTTTTTTGGGAGTTGTGATCCGCTCATCACTTATCTTAGCTACTTGATCATGCTGAAGAATCAGCAAGGAGACAGAAGAGAAGCAAAGAAAAGAAAAAACAAAAAGGTGGGGTCGGTGCTGGTTAGTACGAGGGGAATCAATCAAGAGTGACAAGACTTAGGTTTGGTTTTCCATAAACAGAGATGAAAAGATTGGTCTCTAAACTAACATGATAATTAGCACGATGTATAGCTCATTAACTACATGAGCTATAATTACAAAGCACAAATTACTGTAAATGTGTCATTTTTAGCTCTTTCTCACTGTGGAAAATAAGCATATTATTGACATAACAAAACAACACTTAATTCCTCATGTTACTGACTAAATAGAGCCAAGATCAAGTGGTGAAGTGGCACTACCAAACCAGTTTTAGAAAAGGAGACTCACCTGAGGACTTCTGGGAGACTTGGCTTCTGTTAAAAAAAAAAAAACAGGCAATAATGAGGGAGGAAAAAAAATATTTAATTAGTCACAGAGTGAAGTGCTTTATATGACTGTCTGACAGGAAAAATCTAGAATTCATACAAGATAAAATGTACATCAATTAATTAAAATTCTCAATAGAGGGAATTAAGAGTAAAAGGTCACGAATGCAAGAAGTACTTTAGATAAAATGCTGTGAGGTAAAAGTAGAGTATACACCGACTATGTATATTTATAATATCGGAGTAAAGTGAAAACATTTCACTCTTCCTTATCCACTCTTTCTTTTATGTCACAGAGAACATGTATTGGAATGTATTAACAGTACACCTCCAGCAGATGACAGCGTTGGCTCATGTTAAACTCCAGCTGTAGGACTCTCTGCTATCCTTACAGTTTGCAGCTCTGCTTATTTTGTTATGAAGAGCCTGCAACATTCCTTTAACATGACCCTTACACTTCACAATACATCTAAGTCGTTGCTGATGTTATTCTGAACAGAAGCAATAACAGTAGCAGAAAGTTATTACAGAATATAAATACCTCTACATGTGAAAAGATAACAAACAACATTAATAATTGCCAGCAAATTATGACAACATTTTTATTCTTTATAGAAAAAGCACTACTTCTACTACGTTTTGCAGAAAAAGTTTTGTCACAGCTACTTTTCTCTTTGTTTTGAATTATTGTAATGTGATTTATGGGCATGTCTGTGCCTCTACTCTAAAGCTCTAGGATGCTGTTTATCATCCTGCTCCCAGGTTTATTACTGCTGATGTTTATACCTCTCATTGTTCCATCCTGTGGAAAAGATCAGGGTGGTCTCTAAACACAGATTTTCACGAGTCTCTTATGTTTGTTCTGAGTTTGGAAGACCTGCATTCAGTTTCTATGCTTAGAATACCAGGCACTTTAACTAATGCAAACACTTTGGTATCTTTTATTAACCATTTTTCCTCTGTTTGTCTGTTTCTTTTATTTTTGTATCCTCAAGGCTGAAGAATTTCCTTGTCTATAAGTTGAAATAAATCCTTGTATCATTATGCGACTCTCACCTGTGACTTGTTGTCTGCTCAGAGCAGCAGTGACTGCAGTTTTGACCTCAGAGCTGCCTGATAGTTTTACGTAGTGGACAACATCATGGCCATGGGAATCTACAGCAGACAGATCTGCTCCTCGCTGAACCAACACATCAATGACTGACACTGCGTTCGTTTCACAGGCCAACATCAGAGCTGTCCTGAAACACACAGGCAGCCACATATGATAATATTTCAGTCAAAAGCACAAGTAATAAGGAATGCAATCTCTTCAAGTGTGCACATACTGTAGATGTCTGTATTCATCATCATTCACCTCTCTTTGTTCTCACACCTTAATTTTTTTTCTGTTTATCTCAACTGTTTTTGTACCTGCCACTGTTGTCAGAAGTGTTGATTTCAGCACCACAGTCCAGTAAAGCACTGCACACTTCAGCATGGCCATGTTTGGCTGACAGCAGCAGGGGAGTGAGGCCGTCCTGGACAAGCAACCACAGTATGAGCAATAGACAGGAGTGGAATTATCCTATAAAGGCCACAAACTTAACACAAATCACACTCCTACGTAACACACCCTGAATGACATCAGGATGTCAGATGACACATGGATTATGACAAGTGTGTGTTTGGTGACAGATTTCTCACATCCATGTGAATATCTCGGAATTTCTTGAAATGAATTTTCCTAGCATAGTAACAGACAGTTATTCTGGTATGGCTTATGTTTTTAGGATGAGGACAAAATATGAGCATAAGAAAAATCCACAAATTATATTTTCCACAGCTAAATGAATGGGCTCAGAAAGTTCACTGGGCTGCACTGGAGTAGTATTTCAAGTGCCTACTATTCACGTCCCACGTCTTTCAGGACCAACGATTATAACCTCAAACCTGACCCCAAAGCTCAGCATGACTGTCTGTGACCTCAGTCATAAACCATCTGATCTGCTGAGATGGTTGAAAGGTCAGTTCATGATTCAGTTCTAATAATTTATGAACCATCCATGAGCTATAAATTGTTTCCTAACAGTTAATGAATAAAAACTAAAACTAAACTTAATATCTCCTATAGCTTTGGAAATAATGATTAGACCATACGCGAGTTTTTTCTGGAAATTCAACTTAACACTGAACAACTTAACACTGCCTCACTGAAGACAGAAGTTATATTCCTGACAAACATTGACTTTTCACTACTTTCTAAGTCATCCAATAATTATCACCATAGTTTTGTATGAACAGATGCTTTTGTAAAATACCTTGTACTTGAACAGGTATTTGTGAAAAACATACAAGTTTGCCTGAAAAGAGCAAAAGACAGTCAGGAAACATAACGTGTGTCAGCAGAGCGTCGTGTTTTCTATTACAAGGCTGCTGCTGCTTCCACACACCGCAGAGAGAACAAAACTATGTTGTGGGTTCCTCTGAGCTCCACTAAAGACTTTACCAGTCCTGCTCAGTCTGTTTCCAGTTCCTTCTCTGGAATTTAAAGCATAACTCCATGTATGTAGGGACTTGTGTCTTTCACAGGTGTCTGTTACCCTAGTGCTACCATATTGTACAGTTTTGCCAGTTGTTAAAAACTACAATAATGACATTTGGGCATTTGGGTAAAGTCTGGCTATAGCTTTTAAGGAGGAAGCAGAAACTTTCACAACTAAGTGTGACAGTCTGGTGTCTGTCAGCCACAGCAAACAAATCTATAAACATAATCCTGTTTTCAAACATTATGCTCTCTATGGGACAAAAGTTATAAAAACAGGCTGAGCTATTCTTTAACCATAAAAAGACCCAACATTTATTTGATTAAAGTTGTATGGTGTCTAAGCTAAAGTATGGTTGAGACAAACTTCTTATAAAAGTTCCCTTTTTGAGTTATCTGTGGAATATCTGTCTGTTTTGGGGGAAGCTTTAATACCTCCATTCTTTTCTGGTATTTCATCCTCAATTGCACATATACTACCAGCCTTTCTCCACATGCTTTATTTGCTGTGTACTTTTTAATAGGTTCTAAAGATAAAAGATGTGAACTGAACCAGCCTTAGGAGCAAATGTATCTGTTAAACAGTAACAGTAAACAAAACAACAATGTTCTCATGTGTAACAACCACTTACAGTATATAAATCCTGCAGCTCTTTAAGAGGTTTCTCTCTGGTAACTGCCGTAAACCTCACTCAATTATCACAACACAGCTGCCTAAGTACAGTTCAGGAGCTTGTACATGTTGAACCTTTACCACACATACTCCCTGAAGCACAAGCGCACATGGGTACGTTCTTATTGGAATGAGTTACAAACAGAGGAGATATCATCATCACTATTAGCTAAAGCAAAGTGTATCACCATTTGCAGCTGGAATCAGAGGTTTCAGCTGGCTCTCCATTTATTACACGCTCACATTAGAGATACAGTTTCTCAGCTAATTTACAATCACTATATTTATCGTTTGAAAGAACTGATATGTAATGTGTTTATTCCAAACGTTCCCTTTTCTCATCTTCTAAAACTCATTCAGATCAAATACATGAAAACCAAAGAATTCAACCGTGAACTGTCAAGGCTGAGCTTCTTTTCAGATGGGAACTTTTCTTCACAAGTGAAACCATAAGGAAGCTTTTACATGGATAGTAACCCTGCATCTGAGCAAAATGTAAGACTGAAACTTGCTCAGCTTACTCTGTTTGCTTTGTCTGTCTTATGTAAGACCGGCCAGATGTTTTTCTGTTCCTTTCTGTATCTTGCCTGATGTTTATTTAAGTCAAAGAAAAATCAGTTATGGATGTGTGCCTGAGGCTAACAAGCTGGCATGTTCTGCTCGGTACAGAAACAGACGACATTGTGGTTCGCAGTCTATATGTCAAATAACCAGCAGACAGGGCGCTCACACACATATGCACATGATTAGAGCTAAGAACCGAGTCAGAGCAGCTCGGTGGGAGTCGCATCGAGTCTCTCAGCTATGATGAGAAGATAAGACTCTGGTACGGGTTAAGTTTGTCTTCTCACAGGTACATAAGTTGAAATGTGTAATGGATTTTTCATCACAAAAAATACAACATTTGTACATTTGTGCAATAAATCCCAAGACTGTGATGATACAATGGTCAGTTTTGGTCATTTTTCTGAGAAGTGTGACCTCATTGTTTTATATTCATACTGTATGAAGTGCTGAGACATAAACAGGGACATGCACTTGTCAACTTTGTCTTCATAAAGGACTGTTGAATTTTAAGAAGTTCTGTGGTGAAATAAGAAAAAAGACACACTGAGATACCCAACTTTTTATTTTGCTTTAAACCTAAGAGTCCTGTGCACTCTGGCTTATGGTGTTTGTTGGTAATTCTTCAAACTAGTCAAATAAATAAAAAGCAGGAGTCCTGTGCACTGACTCACTTATTACTGTTGTCTATTAATTCTAAATGTTTCAGTCTGTTTTACCCTCATGTGGCTTTTTAATTCAAACACATCTGTCACACATTCTGGGACAGATATTTCTGGAATTTTACTTTAACCATTCAAAATAAAATGGGAAAGAACCTAAAAATCTAAATTGTATTAATTCAAACCTGAAAAAACAGCAGATGCTACTAGAAATAACAACATCTTTAAAAGTAGGTAAACACAGACTGAGACCCCTGTCAGAGATAGTCAGTGCGATTGTATCTCCTATAGAAACCAGCTGTGGTGTGGTAATAAAAGGAAATAAATGTGCAACACATTCTCTTCTCCATTACATTTTTCATACTTTTCTTCAACCAGCACACACACAATACCATGCTCACACAACGCAATTGGGTTAAAACCACAGGCATGGAGCGTCACAATGGAGACCACATGTCTGCGGCTGCAGAGCAGAGTTCCCACAGTACAATGACCCTCTGCCACACACACTCCACCATATCAATCACAATATGAAACACGGAGGACAGACAGGAAAGCATCCTTCATGTTGAATCTTTACAAATGAGGGTGCGAAAACCATTGGTTATTTAAACTTCAAGCTAATAATTTGTTTTTGCACTCTTTAAAAACATTACACAAAGACATGTTTAACAGTAGATAAATACAGACTGAAGTTTGCCAGTCGTTATAAGATTTTCTGAATAAATCTGTACTTGAAAAAAATAAGTAGAAACCGGTAGAAATGAGACTCAGAGGAGCATTTTTGTGGTCTTTGGTCTGGTTCTAAGCCTTGTCTGTCCTGCCAGTAAAAATAAGTCTAGAGAAGAAACAGTAGAAGGAATAAAAGTACATACTGCATCTTTCAGGTTGATGGAAGATTTGAGTTCACACAGCAGTTGGACGGTCTGGATGTTCCCGCTGGCAGCTGATGAGAAAATAAAACAATCAAAGAACATCACACAGGTGTCCAGAGTTTGCAGTTGGTCCAGTTTGGACCAGAATCAAAACCAGCAAAAACTTTTTATTTCCTTTTGTGTCTCCCTCTCTGATTTTCAGCAGATCAAAATAATTCAAAATGACAATATAGAAATATTTGGAAGTCTGCTGAAAAAGCTTAAACAACAAAACTTAAACGCAAGCAAACTTATGGGAGCTGTTACATTATAATCATAGTACATTACTTGAAACACACGACCCATATATATTCAACTTTTATTGATTTCTTCAAATGCCATGCCATGTATTGAAACAATGACGCATAAGAGTAATTTTGTTAAAATACATTATAGACCAGCAGCAGCTTCTTGTCAGAATTGTATCGAGACAATTTCAACCCAGTGTCATGTTTGTAGATTTTTTTTTTTTCAAACCAGAGAATTTTGGGAACGCTTGAATGAAACATCTGATATCATTTAGGAGATTATTTCATCGACATAAAACCAGTGTTTAAACTTAATCTCATGCTATTTTCCCCACTATCATTCTCTAACCTAGTTTAATCTTCAATAAAGGCACATTTTGTGCAATTGGCTGCAGCAGATACTTGTGGTCTTACCAGCGTGATGCAGTGCAGTCTTTCCTGAGCTGTCGACAGCCTCGATCGGACATTTACTCTGGAATTAAAACCATAAAATATTATATTAGCTGCTCCATTCAATTCAAGTTCTTGACATAATTTCATTTCAGTATGATGTGATCTACAGTGCATTATATTGGTTTTAAGATGAACTGCTATAATTATATTTTGTCTCCACATTTTTACCAAATGGGCAAGTGGCCACTTTTTACATAGCTCTGTCTCAAACATATCTTCAGTAATATCAGCAGGAAACCTAGTGTTTGCTTGTTCCTTTTTTATTTTTCAAAAATAACTTATACAAGAATGATTCAATATTTTCTTGTGAGGAACTGAATCTGCAGCCAGAGAAAGTGCTTATTACAGTTTTTGTTTCTCCCCAGAAGTCACCTGCCAAAAATACATTTTTTGGAAAACAATCAAGAGTGAAAAACAATGAAATGGAGAAAACACTGAGATTAAAAAAGTTAAGAATTTCTTTGTAGTAATTCTCTATAGGTTCATTGCCAGAAGTAGAAAATAATTTGCTGTATCTTGTTGAGAAAAAAGACCAATTTTAAACAATTTCAGGAACAAAATAGTCATATTAATGTCAAAATCAACAATTGGTCCATTTATTAGTCTTGCCAGAACAATCTCCACACGTTTTATTAGTGTGCCAGAGAATCCATTATTATTCCAGAATTTCTATTTCTGTAAACCAATAACAATCACCTTAACCAGTGCCTTTGCAAAGAATGTGGAACATTTGCACATGGAAAGGCAAGATCTGGAATTAAAATGGCTAAATCCTTCCAACATAAAATACCAGATGGATGTAAAGTTTGGATGTGAAGAGTGTAAATGTGCCTCAGAGTTGTTTCATCTAATGAGCAGGACTTAGAAAATGGTAACAAAGACAGAAGAAGAGAAGGGAGTCTACGCAGGTCTATCAGTCTCTCCAGAACAAAATCAGTGGAACTTTACTAAGCCTGAGTCACTAATAAAGAAGTCAAACATGCTGGTTGGCTGTAGTTTCCAAGATACAGTCTTGGGTCAAAATGTGAAATTCTGAGAATTAATGAGATGAGTATCATTCAAAAGGAATGTTTGTCTCAGAGCTATCAGATCTACTTCAAAATACTGTCTCCAGATCACAATACATTCACTTTACTGGATCTTTCTAGTGGAAGATCTACTGTATAAATGTAAAATAAACCAATATATATGTACAATAACACACTATCATATACATTGAAAAACTGAGCTAACCAGCACTTCAGCCATTTGTTTTCCCATTCATCATATTACACTATGTAAGATTTAGTACATTTAATCTGAGGCAGATAATTTAACAAAAAAAGTAGAACAGCATTATATTAACATTCAAACTTTATAAATACAAATGTACACGTAGTTACAAATGCAGGTATTTTGTCAATCAAGTACATAAATATATGAAATGCATTTATGAATGAACTTGATCTTTGAACCGTACATTTAAATTAATTACCTTAACTTTATTTTAAGTAAAGCTATGAGAGCTTTTTCCAACATTTATGTTTACATTTTATTATACAGATACAGTCAACTGCATTCCAGTGTATTTTTCTGTGCACAAGCAGAACAACAAGGCCTGAACAGGCAGGTGTGTGTGTGTAGGTGTGTGCGCAGAATGTCATGGGATGGTTAGGTCAGCAGACCAGGGCAGACAGTGTGCATATGCATCAGCAGACCTCAGCAGGATGGGGCAGTCAGCAGACTGAAGAAATGAAGCAGTGAAATGACCTGTTCTTGGACGTCTTTTAATAGAATACTGACTCATCCCAAATGGCATTTTTTATGTTTCTTCACACATTTCTCATTTGTTTCACCAAATTTTACATCCAAGAACTCATACTGCTGGGCAACTGATAGATCTTACACCGTTCTATTCTAGTTTCATGCTTCCTGTTTTTTTTTTTTTTTTTATATAAATATTAACTAAACTTTAAAGGGTACAGTTTATTTCAGTAACTCTGCTGCATTTTCATTACTGGGATCATGTCATTAAAAAAAAAAAAGCCTGATACAATGTTCACTTAACTTAATGAATCACATAGTGTAGTGTCTTTACACCCAAACAATGAACACAACACCTTTAAGGTGCTATGTCTATAACAGCAGTTTAAAAAAAAAACAGCAAAGGTGTTTTTAATAAAATGTACCTTACCTGAATGAGTTTTTTGCAGCACTCTACATGATTGTTTCTGGCAGCCAGGTGTAAAGGATTCAAACCTGAACATGAATCAAGATGACTTTCAGTTAAATCTTTAGCAAGCCAAATATTTTAGTGACAGATCTTAAAAGGATGCAGCTTATTAGATGCAAGTTGCTTGTGAATTCTGAATTTTATGTGTGACTTAAAATATCAACTTCATCAACAAATTAAAGTAATTAAAAATATACATATTAATGCTTTGTATTTATTTACTGAGGAAAATGATCATATTCTTGCTTAAATGCGGAACACCCACAGACATTCCACCTCCACTGCACTAATTAGTGGTCACAGTAAATACCTGCAGCATCAGTGATTGACAGGTCGGCTCCGTGGGAGATGATGACAGACATGCAATCTGTCTGACCACGCGCAGCTGCTACATGAAGACTAGATAAAAATAATAATAATAAAAAGAGAAATAATCAGAAACAGAGGAACTGACAATAATCACAAGAACACAAGTCATTTGCAGTTTTCAAAGGAGAACAAATAAAGTCATCGACAATTTATAAACAGGGTTCGTACACATTTTTCAAGGTCAAATTCAAGCACTTTTCACACACTTTCAAGGGTCACTTCCAAATTTTTCCAGCACAACACCTTACCACTGGGGTAAAATACACATCTACAGGAATACATACACTCACTTTTATTTTATCACAATAATGTAAATTGTATTACGCTAGAAATATCTAAAATTATGTTTCATAATGGCAGGAAATTCAGAAATTTAAGGAGAACATAAAGTTTTATCCAAAAAATGGGAAGCCACTTGGCGTTCTTCAGACAGTTGCACAAAGCCAAAGATTAAGATAAAAATGTACCTGCAATCTACCTGACAGCATCTAATATTTTTGTTTTTTTGATATAAAGTATTATTTTTCAAAATGTATCACCTCTCTGTAAGTAGCTTTGGTTAGCCATGCAAGCTGGCAGAGTTAATATAAAAAAAAATAAATCAATAAATCACATCACAGAGATATAATTGCAAGGACTTTCAAGCACTTTGCAGACCTTGAAAACACAACATTTAAATTCAAGCATTTTCAGGGATTTCAAGCACCTGTACAACCCTGTATTCAACAACCTGTCCCGTCAAATGCAACCCAAGACTTGGTTTATATTAAGGGCTCCTCAAGAAACACATTGATTAGTTTATCATTATACAATCCCTTAACTTGAGCTGAAGAGAATTATGACCAAGTATTTCTTTTTTATATACAGTATACTTTCTGATGTCATCTATACATCAATAATCAATTAACAAATCCAATTAGGAAAGCAGGTTTTCAGTTTCATGGAGCCTTAGTTTTTTGGGGTTTTTTTCCTTCATAGAGAATTACAAGATTTTTGTGCCATCTCCAACTCTTGACAAAACTCTGACTGGTCCTCACCAAAAACACAATTTTCTACCATGTACTGGACTTGTTTGATCATGATGGTACCACCTTGATTTTATTTTAAACCAAGAAAAGCCCTGTAAAAGGAAATCACTTTTTAATCAGGCAGTTTCAATCAACAATCTATTTTTAGACTGCCAACAATTAAGAGAATTTAGTGTTGTACTATTGTAAAATACTGCTTTGTGTGCAGGAATGTCATAAGTCGATATCACCCTGTATGCAAAAACTGCCCATTGTGTCATTTGTGCGTGTCTGTTTGTGCGTATGTATGCAGTAGGCAATCAATACAACCCTTTCCAGCTCAGTGAGCAGACTGAAAAAAATGCCCAGCCTCCCTTTGGTGTGTGAATACACACAAACACTCACTTACACATTCATGCACTACACTCACATGCCTTTCAATCAGGTTTTATCACCATAGAGATACTGTAGACTCCCCTTTGTGCATCCTGAAAAGATCGGAGCGTTGAGATCCTAAACCACCACATTCATCATGATTTACAAAAGCTGCAAGGCTTTATACATCTGTGTGAGTGTTGGTTTCTGCGTCCTCATCACCCACCAAGTAAAGGTCAAGGATGTGAACAACGGGTAGAATATAAAGCCTGTGTGTTTCAGCATGCAAGAATCTGCAGATTTGTTTCTCCCCACATTTGTCTCTGTGTTTTGCCGTTTCTGGCTCAGTGGGAGCTGCTGAACACATTTAGGTCAGTGGGTGTTGTGTTTCAGAAAAAGAAGGAGGTCAAATATTAACACTGAGCCTCTGTGTTATCAACAATCTACACCAGAGAGGCAACGAGCTCCAGTGCCACTGCAGAAAAGACCTGATGCTGAAAAAGCACTTTCTCAGATAGGTCTTGTAAGGTTTCAGAATGTCAGCCTTTGAGAAACTCAACAAGATTATATTTTTAGAATGACCATACATTTTTAAACAAAATGCAGTGGAGTGAGCATGTGTTTCATAAGCCCATGAGCAGCAGGTGAAATTGTGAGCCCTCAGTTGGAACGAGAACACAAAGTGACTGGATATTTTTTTTTTTTATCTATGAAATCATTCACTTTCATAAAGCCAGAATAAATCCATTTGTGATCAGGCTTTTGTTCTTTTCACTTCTTTTCCTGTACCTACAGAATATTTCAACATTAGATGTTATATTTACTTGTGTATAAATGTACCATGCAGAAAGATGGAGTTGGAAACAACAACAATACTAATTTGTTATGCTTGTCACTGTAGAAATGATTCTTTCATTGTATGTGGACTAGGATTCCAACATCCAGCACTTTTACGTTTTCATTCTGTGCACGGTTTTTTTATTAAATTAAAATCCAACATATTAATTTAAAGAGGTGCCACTGGTGCTGATGCAGCCAATTCTGTCTGAAGTCACCACTCTGTGGTTTTGAGCAATGTCCCGCCCACAACAAATAGATTACACATCACAACTAACAGCCTTTCAACACGGAAATCACAAAAAAAACATTCCTTTATTTAGTAGTTCTTATTTATATCCCTCAAGTTCAATGTGAAAACTGACAATAGTGTTAAAATATTACTGTATTGTCAATCCCTGAAAAGAATTTCTCATTTCATAATAAGCCTTTTGAAAGCACTGCACAGGAAAGTCTTACCATTAAAAGTTTAGTTAGTAAAATTGACATGACTTGAACTGCAAATATGATATAAAACTGTGGTTTTCAAAAATAAAAGTAAGAATCTATAAGTTTCTGTTAACAAAGTATCTCTTACAAAGGGAGTAGATGTTGTACTGCCATGTTTCTACAATAGCTCAGAATGGACTTTTATGGCAGGTGGTATCCAGTGTTAGGTTCTATTACTATACATCACCTGCTATGTTTGGGTGTGGACCAGAGTTAATATCCTCGAACAAAAAAGCCTAATCTAATCCAATCTAATGAGAGCCTTTTTTGTGGCCACTCTAGGGAAGGCTGAAGGGGGTATTCAGTTCAAAGTAATATCCAACTTCACCTCCAGAAGCCAGTAAAGATTACACACAAAATTGGTTTCCCACTGTGCAGGAATAATTTTTGGCGGAAAGCATGTTCTTCTCATGGGAAAACTCACAAGTAAAGGGCCAGAATCCAATATCCTGGACACTTCACTTCCCATAATTATTTATCACGTAGTTAGATGCGCAACACAATGACCTACAGTTTCTGTTGCCACAACTTGGCAGAGATTCCCTGTGGAAGTATCCCTTTAATGAAGTGTATAATGTCGTAAAAATAAATAAATAAATAAATAAAAAATATTTGATGGGCACAATCTTTAAGAGGACATTTTTGTTGTTCCTCTACAGATAAGTGGAAGACTCACGCTGATTTGCCCTCACTGTCCAGCTTCACAGCACTGGTGCCTTTCTTGGCCAGAAGCGATGCCACCTTCTCCACCTCCCCATGCTCCACAGCAGCAAGAAGACGCTCATCGTTTTTGTTCCACTCATTTGTCTACAGGAAATAATCAGAAAAAAGAGAAACGTTAAGATCATTTGATGTGATCATTGTGCTGTTTGTATGTGTAACTTAAAAAACAATGCAATGATGACAACAGATTTACAGGTTTTAAAAGTTACATTAAAGTTTTTCAGACTTTAAGATGCTCATTTTATCATTCACATTCTGGCAAACTACATGTTAAATTAATTAAAGTTTTTCAGACTTTAAGATGCTCATTTTATCATTCGCATTCTGGCAAACTACATGTTAAATTAATTATAATTTATTCATTCTCACAAATGAGGTGCTGCTGTCAGACATTTGCAGACCCATTAGTAAAAGCTTTTCTGTAGCCAAAATGGCTCAGATGCCCTAAATGTGAGTAATGTGTCTCTGTGGGAGAGAGCGTTGCTTTGGCCCACACAAAACATTTATTTTCCCATATGCAAGGCACACACACAAACCAAATGGCCCCACATTTGTATTGCTGACAGGCTGCTCAGATAAAGACAAGTCAGCTATTGGAAAGCTCCTACCATGATCTCATATTGAGACAATCTTGATAAACTGCAGTGAGATGGTATAAAACACAGCACCATAAGCTTTCAGGCTGCACTCACACTATATATTGTTCAGACTGTAAGTTTAATACCAAGAAATGTCTGAAATCAGGTGGGAAACCACATCTTCTAATCTTTCATTATTGGCAGTGAAACGTGAAGGTCAAATTAAGTGATATACAGTCAATTTATAGGAGAAATTTAGCTCCACTGTTCAAGTAGTAATCTACAATTGTATCGGTTTTCCCTTCGATTACAAAATTTGCAGTACATTAGTGTTTTTACACAGCACCTGGGCGAAAGAAAAAGTCTACCACTGGAAAGATAAAGTCCTTTTAGCAGGAACATGTATGAAGAAATCAATAGGTTTAAGTTACCTACATAAACCCTCCATAAACATATAGGGAAAAACCTTGCATTATGAATCATATTTATTTTTCTCTGAACTGAAATGTGTTTAAAAACGGCTGCTCATTAAACAGGTCGTAAAGCCATACTTTTCTTAACTTGAAAGCAGAGTAAAGGGGAGATGTGAACTCATACAGTTCAACTACATTGGCAGCCAAAGTTCTTTACTCAGCTCAGTCAAACTCTGTCTTGGCCCACCTGTGCATATTAGGACTCAGTACAGTATTAAATTTGACCTGATAGCCTACTGACCTACACGTGAGAAGGGGTGAACTCAGTGACTCCATAAATAGTTGTGGTGGCATACTGTACCCAGGAGAGCATTAAGCCAACCTAGCAAAACAGGGTGTAAATAGCCTCTGTGGCTCACACTCAAATGCAATCGCTGCATTACATTTTGCACAGCTGGTGGAAAAATGCAGAGCTATAAAAATAACGTCTGTCATTCAAACAGCTTGGATGTCCACGGGAGTCTGCAGCCTGAGCCACAGATTCATAAACACGGATCAAGTGAGGAAGTGAAAAATACTTTGTTCTGGAGCTTTTACCCTTGGACCTGTAGCTGAGGTTAGCTGGACAATATTTACATCATTTTTATTAGATATTTAAAGTAAACCGTTTTACATTGATGCTGAAAAAACAAAAACAAAAAAACAAAACAAAAAAAAAAAACTTTAAAAAAAAAGTTAAAATGTTCCGGAACATTTAATGAAAATATCACTTTTTGACATGAGCAAAGTGGTTCCAACTACATTTAATCTGCCAGGAACACTTTTCCTCTGGCATATCTGATTTTTCTATGTTTTCAGTGGATTCCGGCCTAATTCATCTTTAAAACACTTCTTCCAGCCTTTCAACCAGTGACATGTTCAAAAATCCTTAAATCCTTTAAAGAAAAGTTAGAGCAACTACAGACAAGTTCTGTTTTACTAATACCTACTACATTTTGGTCCCTACAGGAAAGTCGCAGCTAATGTACCCCAATGTAGGACAGACATGCACAGAAACAGCATGTTTTTTCCAGATTAGTGCGTGGATTATTAGCCATTATTAAACTGATTATCAAAACTTTCAACCTTCCCCAGGTGGGTAAACAGGATTTTTAAAATTCTGATTGGGCCATTTTTTCTACAAATGGCACAATTTTCAGAACAATGGCACACAGTATATGTGAGGCAGGTTATGAGACATGGTTCACATTGTTTCTTTCTCTGTACAGGGCACGGGAAAGTTGATTCTTATCCAGTTGTAAACTAAAGCTCTCACCCTTAATATACATGACTCCTTGTGATCTTGGCTTCAAAGCACTAGAGGTGAAATACTATTTAGAGGTGGTGTAAGATGAGAAAGTTCCCTGACAGACTGGGTACAAAGATGCTCAGCTGAGCACTGACAGAGACATGAGACTACCAGGTGTCCTATCAGGTCCATAATGGTAAGTGGTGTGCAAACATCATCAAGTATATCCAAAAATATCCATGAGAAGCTTGGTGTAGAAAATCATCCCTCACTCACTGAATACTTAGAGAGCAATAAGAGTTTCAAGCATCTTATGGAAGATACAACTGCTAACACAATTTGACAAAGGAAACGTCCCATCACTTTCAGAAAATTATTTAATACTATATGCTTATCGGAATTTATGCTTTGTATTGTCCAGTGCACCAAAAACATATCAACCCCGTCCATCTGCTAATTGTCGTTTATCTCTGACATTTCCCCAAAAACAAGCAAGTTAGGATGAATGTTTCCATGGGTTTGGTCAAATACATAATTTGATTTTGTTGCATTAAACTTTCAGATGTCTGAGCAACTGTACTTTTACTTAAAAACTTACAACCACAGTTTTCACACTCAAATATTTTACATGCCTACATGAGCCTTTTTTGTCCATTTTAATTGATTAGTGGCTAGAGCAGTGTTTTCCAACCTCTGTGCCGCAGCACATTAGTGTGCCGTGAGAGATCATCAGATGTGCCATGGAAAAAGGCCCAATCTCACCCAAAATTCACCAAAAATTATTTACTAAATGAAAATAATGTCTTCGTACATCTATCTATGTGGGCAGCATGCAATGACAGGCAGGACAATTAAATGCTCTTCCACTAGATGGCAACAGGTAGTGAATTACCCTGTGTATCTACCTGCTGCTGCTCAATCAGCAGAGTAATTAGTGATGCTTCAAGTGCGACAGTGGTGGTGATACGTGATGGATAAATATTTAAAAAGAAAAAGCACTCCATCAGGACCCTTTGGTCCTGAAGAACATTCTGACCCAGATGAAGGCCCAAGTATGAGTAGTGGTCAAAAGAAAGTAAAAAAGGTGAGCTCAATACAATAAAAATTATGCTGCGTTTGGATTCACTTGGAACCAACCAAGCCGATTCAGTTCTACCTAGTGTGCAGGGGAAAGCTGTCCAACAGTGCCATGGGTCCAAGCAAATTTAAATGCCATCTCCAAACTAAACACATTTCACTTCAAGGTAAGAACACAGACTATTTTGTTCATCTGTGTAAACAGACTGAGAAACAGGCAGCATTGTTGAAGAGAACCACCAAGACAAGTGAGAAAACACTGAAAGCTAGCTACCAAGTTTCTGAACTTATCACTAAATCCAAACAACCACACACTGTGGCAGAGATTTTAATACTACGTGCCTGTAAAATCATGGTAGAAGAGATGAGAAGAGAAGAGTTGCCGTTAAAGAAATAGCCCAAGTCCCACCATCAAATAATACAATTCCCAGACATATTGATGACATGTCTGCAGACATTGTGTTCTGGAAAAGTTGCACATCAGTGGGAAATTTGCATTGCAACTCGACAAATATACAGATATTAGTGAACATGCACAACTAGCAAATGTGCGCTTTGTAGACAGAGACAGCATCAGAAAAAATTTTCTGCTTTGTAACGAATTGCCAGAAAGAACAACAGGAGAGGAAATATTTCGAGCCGTATCATACTACTTTGACCTTGGTGGTGTGCCCTGTGATTTTTCTAACCTAAAATATGTGCCATGGCTCAAAAAAGGCTGGGGAAACACTGGGGTAGAGGTTTACATTTGATGATAGAGGTGGAAATCCTCTATTAAAACACTGACTATATATGGATTTATTTTGACAATAAACATCACCTTTCAGGATATTTAATGAGTGTAGTTTTAGATCTTTCATTTACCATTTTATTTTAGCTTTATGGATTCTGTTAAGAGGGGAAAAAAGTCTCTTTTGTAAAGACGACCTGGCCAAGGTAAGAGCTGTACAACCTCACGACATACCAAAAATACAATATAAACACACTATACAAACTATAACAGAAAAACAGCTATTTAAACACCATGGCCACTGAAATAAAACAACCTCTATCACCACATTGTTTTGTAATGTCCTTGAATCCAAATCTAAACTTAGACTATTTCAAAAATCTATTTTTATCTGTGTCAAAAACTAGTAGTGTAGTAGTGCTGTTGTACTATTACTGCTGGACAAGCTGTCTACCAGTGGTCAGTGCTGTCCAAACCACCTAAGGATGATTAATGCAAAAAAAAAAAAAAAAAAAAAGAAAAAGTTCAGTAATGGTACTAACACTGACACCAAGACTATGATACTGTTTCTTTGATAGGATAGTTTCTAAGTAATATGGTCTGTAGCATAAACGTATAAGAGCCTTAACCTACCAAACTGCAAAGAATACAATGGTGAGTAAAATACATAATGAATAAAAGCACCATAAAATAGAAGAAGCTACACGAAAATGTCACATTATCAGCTGCAGGCAGGGAGGCAGCTTGACTAGGTTTTTCTTTGGTATTAAGTGAAGTAATCTTGAGTTTCTATTTTCCTGTGTTTCAAAAATAAAGGCAGACTTCTAGTATACTTTGGATTACTTGTTTTCACTGAAGACAGCTGAATTTGTTTTAAGTCTCATGATTTTCATACAGTCATGTGTTGTTCAATGACTGCACGGAGGATTAAGGGAATCCAATACTAAAAATAAGTACATCTAATGAAGGAAAAGAAAGACATGGACAGACAGAGGTAAGATAACACAAATAATGTTGCCTCGCACTCCATTTAACCACAGGAAGGGTGGGAACCTACTACTGTAATTAAGTACCACTGTGATCCAGAAACAGTAGGAAACCAAACCAGATTGAAACAACAGATACTGAGTAATAGGCAGAATCACATGAGATAGATCAGTAAGATTACAACTACTAAATTTATACACTGCAACAAATGAGATCTCTTAAAAAATAATAATAATAATTAACCTGCTATTTAATGAAACAGCTTGTTTGTGTGGAAATATTTTGCCATTTAAGGTAAGAAAATGTCAATAACAGCCGGCTTACTCTCATTTAAAATATTGCAACCTTGAATGGAAAACTGCACATAGCCTCACAAAGGTCTACTGGCCACTTGTCAAAGTGTTTTGTGCCAAGTACATGCTAGAATTGGCTCCAGCTTCACTGTGTCCCACAATCAAAAAACCAGAGTGAAACCAGGCGTAAGATTAGCTACTTCATCTTAAACTATTGCCTATTCCACAGTGAAAATATTTTATTGATTTATCTGATTATTTGTATCACACCAGCTCCATGTTTTGTGCTGTTTCATTCTATTTCCGAAACACAAAATAAATACAAGATGGCATGAGACTGACACTAAAAAAAGTAAAAGAAAAAAAAAAAAAAAGAAAGACAGCCTTAGTGGAAATATGTCCACTTCAGGTCCAGAATTAAACTGGGGACATAATGATATGATAGTTGTTGTTTTTTTTCCTTTTCTTATTTTTAAAATGTATTCAAGTATGATATACAGAAAAACCCACAGTCAGACTGCTGAGAAAGGTGGTCAACCACACAACCCCGTCAGACCTCCGAGGTTACTAAGAGGAGAAACCTGGCAATAATGTTAAGAGAGTGGTTTTACACACTGGGAAAACCAGAAACATGGTATGGACCAACTATGGTAGAATTTTACAACCAGTGTCCTGGGGTCTAGGTATATTTTCTTGGTTCAGAGGTTTGCACTGTCATCAAGGCAGAACCAGTTCACTATACTCAGTAGATTTGTTCATGCTGTAGCTGGTTGTCAGTTCTTTCTACGAAGGAACAAGAACATTTAGGGCAAAGCCAAAATAAGAAGGTTTCTACACTTCTTAATCTAACGTTTTTGTTGACTCTAGAAGTACACACGTCCTGAAAGCTTTGACCTCATGTGAACCTCCAACATTTCTACAGTACAGAGCATGCACGACCACATAATAAAAAAAACATCTGTGCAACTTTGTGCATCATTTTCTCCAGTGTTCATGATTTATTTCACTAATCAAATACTGAGGACTTCCTCTTACACTGGACACTGATGCTTTACATTCTAAATGAACCCATGTACCAAAACAGTACTTGAAAGTGGAAACAGTATAGTGTACTGTAAAATAAGGTACGGTAAAAATCACTATCCTACTCCTAATAATAATAATAATAATAATAATAATAATAATAAAGAAGAAGAAGAAGAAGAAGAAACAACAACAAACAACAGAGTGCTGCTCAAGACACTCAAAACACTGAAATACACAGCTATTCTACAAACATTAGTAATGAAACTCCCATCATGGTCTTGATAACAAGAACTGCATGGAAGAGAAAAAGTCTGAATGGACTTTGACCACTTAGGCTACTGACACAAATACCTCCCACAAGCAGCAATAAAAAAAATTACAGTGCAAATGCTGATGTACTGTAAAGCGTGATCCTGTCTAATGGCCTGGGTCATTATAATGGACTGGACAATGAAAAGAAAATGACGTAACAGCGGCACAGCATGACACCGATAGCATTAGACTACATTGTAATGGACAGGTTTAAGTGGAGCGGAATGCGCTGCTCCAGTTTCATCCGCATACACAACCACTGTCATCGCAGGGAAGCCAATGAAATAATCATGTGCTGACAGAGATGATGCAAAATCAGCACAAGCCTCAGCTTGACTAAAACTGACTAAACAAAGTATATTTTACATTTTTCGCCAAGCTAAATATTGACACAAAGCAGGACAGTGTCATACAGTGAAGTAGTAAGAAGATAATCATCTATCATTAAGAAAAGTTCTCTACATACAAGTATTGACAGCCAAAGATGGATTTATTCTGGAGAAATATATCAAAAGAACAAACACAAACAAAAAGTCAAGTGCGTAAAACCTTTCAAGCCCCTCAATCTTAACCCCCAACATTTTGGAAAAAGTTATCATAATCAGATCAGATCATAATAAACTGAATAGAAAACATATAGAAAAGAATAATTTCTTTATAATTACATAAACATATATATTACTCCTCCTGCTCTCCTAATCTTCTCTTCTACTTACACCCTAACAAATACATGTGAGATGACTTCTTCCCTGGCGTCTCTGTACTTCAGCGCCTCACAGGTTTTCCCTGGATCACATCTGGACCTGCTTCTCATCACTCACTTATCCATATTGTTGTAATTGTATTTATTATATAGTTACGTTGATGGGAGTGTTTTTTATTATTTTAACTAACAGTTACAATAGTAGTATATCCACTGTTAATACTTATACTTGTAGTAGTAGTATTAACAGTTATGGACAATTGTTCTAGTTATTGATAATTATACTCACACCTCTAGTTTTTAACAGTTCAAGTTGTTTGCTGTGCATCCATGTGCCTCGCTGTACACCCCCCCACCCCCACCCCCCTTCTCCCCCAGTCTCTTTCTCTCTCTTTCTCTTCCTTTACCCTCTCTCTTTAACCCCAACTGGTCAAGGCAGACAACCATTCTCCAGGAGTTAGGGTCTACTCCAGGTTTCTGCCTGTTAAAAGGACATTTTTCCCTTGACCCTGTCGCCAGTCACAAGTGTTTGATCTTGGAGAATTCTGTTGGTGGAGGAGCCAAATGTATATGATGTATTGGATCTAAATGTATATGATGTATTGGGTCTCCTGGGGATAATTGGTGCACAAGTTGTCTGAGTCAGGTTTCTGCCCAGAAGTACAAATAGTTTTTGACCGCTGAATAGCTGAAATGCTGAATGGTTGAGTCATAGGTTTGTTTTGATTTGCTGTTTGAAGTTTATTATTGGTCGTGTTAACAGAAGAAACTTATTGGAAATTAAACAAACGAATTATCAAGCATAAAGTAGCGTGTTGGACTTTTGATTTTAAGACAACAGCTGTAGTGTGTCATTTACGTAGTGCGGTGGAACCTCAGTGGCTTCAAGCTGTGCTTAGCCTCTACAATTATTAAGTTTCTGTAAATTGGCTAGAAAGCCTAGTTTCAACATCTATATGTAAAATGTTATGAGATAACTTTTGTTATGATTTGGCACTACATAAATAAAATTTGATTGATTGACTGACTGACTGGTTAATTGAATTTGACTGATATATCACACCAGCTAAACTTTGATGATGTGATAAAGTATTATGAATGGTACAATGTGTCTATAACTGTCTACAATTTGTTACTCATAATACTTACACTGAACAATTTATTCCTTTAACATCTGTACTTGTTTTCAGTCACTGGAATCAAAGTGGAAATAGAATAATTTGAATCAATGCCACAGATCAATAGATGAACATTGGTAGGTGGAACTGAATTGTTGCAGCAGTTTCTCATAATATAGATGCTATAACCCTAGAAGAACACCAAGAACCCATCATGTAAATAATGCTAAGAATTTTCCTTAAAATGTACACTGGACACAACAAACCACAGAGAATGTCAAATGCTATATGATGAGCAAATGTTCAGAAACAGCTCTAAGCCAGTGAACAATGTATAATTGTATGACCTTTTTCAGTATCTGCTTAAACTGAACACTGTAGGCTTAGCCTACATTGGCTCTCACTGTAAAAAGTAGGTTTACACCAGCAATAAGTCATGGGTCACTAATCCTGTGATTATAAAGACTACTGTCCTTCTACACGCACTAACAGGACGTGAAATGGGCCTGACTTCCCATCTTGTATTAAGTCACCTCTGTACGCCTGACTCTTAGTTTCGCTCTCTGTTTCTTGTGCTGTGATAAGTGTGTTTATTGTTAGATCAGGGTGTGGATGGTAGTGTTTGTTCCCTCTCTGTCTTTAGCTTGACACTCATTAAGACCCACAAAGAGTCCAGTGATAACACTAAGTGTTTCCTGTTTGTCCAGGTCGGAAGGCTGGCCACAAGGGCAAGGACAAGAGAACAGGATGCAAAGGACAAGGAAGAAGCAAGACAGGAATGAATGAACTAGAAACATGCTATGAAACAGAAAACCAGAAAACTTTGGACAAGAACACATCTTTTTAAACATGCGTAAGCCATTTGTATTCCTTACTTAGTCTTAAAGTTATAGTACACTAGTCATAGTTCTGACTAATTCAATCCTCTACTTCAGTGCTTATTTATACTCTCTACTCTCTCAATCTGCGTTTCTCCATCACTGATGTTCTGAAAATAAACTATACAATTGCAAACTCAAACACACAATCATTACTGTAGGTCTTTAAGTAAACTGCAAAGAAAACAGATCTTCATTAATTCCTAACCTGATGGATTTTGTATAAATGTGGCTACCCGGAGGCGTTTTCATGTTTCTTTGCACTTTAAGACAAAAAACAAACTAAGAACAGGAAACTATGGTTCCTAGATCATGTTTTTTATATTTTAACAGTTCAACCACTAAGAGTTGATCAATTCTTAAAAAAGAGTTGGCAACAACTTCAGCAGTTGATTCAGTGGGTCTTGAGCAGGTAACACAACTGCAAAAACAGTTGTGTTACCAACATGACGAGATGAGAAGCAGAGTTAATAAATGCAGAAAGGAAAGTAGGTTAGAAGGAGGCGAGACATACAAACAACAAAGGCTTACAGTGACTCCAGTGGGGAATAACATGTTACCAGAAAAATCTTTGTCAGAGAAACAGAGGAAAACGGAACGTACAGGAAGTAGAAGAGAGGACAGACAATGTATAAAATAAAAGGAAAAGAAATGATCAAAGAAAGACAGAGATTGACACATCTACAATATCTCTGCCCTTTGATCAGCAGTGGCTGTTAACTTCAGCCGCCTTATCTGCAACAAAGCAGATGCTCAAATGTCCTCAAACAATACATCCTTTCTCTAAGGCCACAGCTGAAAGCGCTTACTGCCCTCTGTAGTACAAACACACATCAACAAGAGCGCATACACTTCTACACACATACAATAGTTAACTGGGTTCTGAAACCCTAACCCAGAATAAGAGAGTTAGAAGACAGAACTGTTAAACAAAGACCAGATGGTTTCTCTCATAATGAAAGATGTTGCCATGTGTTTCACAATAATGCCCAATTTGGACAGCACGTTTATGTAATGACAACATTTTTCTCATTTGGCAACTAAATTTACTATACTTTCCCCTCACACACCACAAGCCTCACTTTACTCACTGTCTATGCATGATCGTCCGTTACAGACACCAAAGCTGCCTGGTACCTCTGCTGTATTAACTCCCATTTATCTGGTAAGTGACTGTCTTGCACTGACTTGCCAACATTATAAACTGCCAAAGGGAAATATTTGTGTCTGTGATGCAATATAAATCACTTTTAAATGAACTGAGTATCAGTTACTATGTAAATGTAACTGAAATTATACAGTCAAATATATCAAAGAAAAGAAGCAAATTATCACACTACAGAGAGGACCAGAAGGTGTTTGTCATCTTTTTTTCCTGAAAAAACAAACATCACAAAAATTGTAGGTATGGACATTATATGGACTGAGGAGTCAGTTAATCACCGAAGTGATGCAGCTCTGTTATTCATTTTTTTTAATCTGTGGAAAATTTACATAATCAACCTCTACTCAAAACCTCTGAATATCTTAATTCACATCTTTCTTAGTGTTGTTCAGTTACTTCCTGGAATACACTGTCAGTGATTCACAAACTCCCACTCACTCAATGACAGCTATATGTGCAAAATATGTTTTCATAAAGTGCCACTGGGGGTGGGCGATATGGCAAAAATATCACATCATAATTTAAAAAAATAAAAATAAAATCACAATCTTGTTTTTAATCACAGTTCTTTACATTGATCTTTGACACTAATTTGCATATCTTTTGCCAGGTAAAAAGTCATTGCTTCCCTTACCTCATTCCACCATTTGCTACTCTTCTCATCAAGAGTGCCTTTACTAAATGTTTGTGTAAAGTTGTTTGCCTTTGTTTAAGACTACCTGTTGCCTCTGGCTGTGGCGTGGCTGGTCTTCTAGCTATTTGGCTCTCAGTATAGTGTTTGAGATGCTGTCTCTTCAGCTGATTGAACGGGTTCGTAGTGTTACCATCTGACGTGCAAACTGTGTCAGTGCAAATTTAGCAAATTACTGTTGTTTGTGCTTTGTCGTTTGGAGAAAAACCAAATCAGTTCCATAATATGGAAGGGGAGTTCTTTTTAGAAAGCAACTGATCCATTTCGCTGTCAACCATGACACCGTGAACCGACGGTGCATTTGTGAGTCAGCATAGAACTACTTCTAGAGCCACTGAATACTCTATGGCTCCGACAACATCATTTTATAGATGATTCCACAATCTCTTTGTTTTGTCGGATTGTTGATGCTTTCTCATCCTTCACAATCTAATATCGTCATATCGCACACCCCTAAGTGACACTGTATTTTGCTTGGGGCATTGTAGGCTAACCAGTCTGTGGAAAATGCAACAGATGAACATTTTCCCCAGCATGTGCTTTAGTGTATGAAACAATGCTCTCTTATTTTTTTTTTTTTAGTTTTTGACCATTTTTAAAGTGAATAATTTTCTGCTCAAGTCTGCAAGACATTTATGTTAAAAAAAAATAGACTCATTCAACACTTCCTCCAGGCATAAATAGCCTTTCCTGCCCCATAAATAAACTCTGCTGAACTTGGAAAGCTACCAGTCTCATTACGGTTGAGAGCTGCTCATAAAGTCAGTGGAATAAGGCAGATATATATTTTATTTTTCACCAGAGTCAGGACAGAAAGTTAGATACACACAGACAACAATTAATGCACAATAAAAGTAGAGGCAAAGTTGAACTGAAATAAAAAAAAAACAGGAGTTCAACTGACAAGCAGATCATTCAGTTGAAATCCAAAGACAGTAAACAGTGTACATCAGAGGCTGCTTTACTTTAAAGTTGTTGCCATAAAATGGTTGGTCATGTACATCAAACAAATTTAACAACACATGATAAATATTTACAGAGAAGTTCATGGAAGTAAGCAGCAAATCATCTCAGCCTCTCATGACAAAGTTCTCCAGTTTTTTCAGGTGAACTGAATCTAACCCTCAATCCATCCATCTTATATTATGAAAATTGTTCAACTTGTTCAGTGTAGGCCAAACTAAACAGTCTATCTGGAACAAATTGAAGGCTTCACCATCACACAGGGTTGTGTTCCTGTTCACTTTCATTCACTGTCTCATCTTTTGTCGCTGTTTTTATCCTGCTCATTTCAAGAAAACAAATGATTATTAGTGTATCAGACATCCGACAATTTTACAATTATTTGTATCTTCTGTCAATATCTAATAAAATAAGCAAATAAAAAAATGTGACACTAAAACACATCTTGTCAATGATTTGTTGTTTAATTGAATTCAATTAAATTCATGCATCAAGTTTTAATTTTCTAATTAATTTTTAACATTTTTTTTACTCTAGATATCTCCAATGTTCTGCTGCCTTGTAAGTGTTTGTCACCTGCTCACCATAACAATAATTCAGTCATTACATCAAAGTCATCATTGTCTTTTTATTCCTTTTCCTGTTTTAACTTTTTGTCTTACATCATTCCATTGTCCGTGTCTCCTTTTCTACAACCTTTCAACTTAACTCCCATCAGTTCCCTTATCTGCTTTTGCCTGTATCTCTAGTGTTGCTGTCATTATCAGTGATTAGTTGTCTCCCACACCATTACTTCATCTATGTGAAATTCCAAACTGTGTCAATAAGTATGTCAGTCTTGGTGACTCATGCTATATGATAAAGTCTAAAGAACATAAAACTCACTTATAGTATTTATACACGTTCACTAACGAATATATTGCCATACATCCACCCACAGAAGTACATTTATCCACAGAAGCAGACAAGCATTTTGCATCATCATCATCAATATCCTCACTCCCACATCAGGCAACAAACAAGCCCATACACAAACACACCCACACATAAATGAGCATGCAAACACATGCACAGATCACAACCACCTCCTTTCAGCATGCTGTGTGTTCCATGATTCCAGGCTGTATATCTGTGGCCCATGTAAACAAATGATAAGGAATAAAGACATCCCATGGGCAGTTCCTGCTCTAATTGCATCTGTGTTTAAACAGGCCCTAGGCCTTTTCCTCAGACTAAGCTGAACTAGAGCACACAGCCCATGTGGTCAAAACCAGGGGTGACACTTAAGTATACTGTATTAAGTAAAGTGAAATTCACAGCTAACCAGCCATGACAACTAAGACAACCTTTAGGCTGTAACGATCTGAACCGAAAATGCAAAAGTGGCAACGTGTTGTCACTTTTAATTCCATGTTTATACGTGCATTTTTTGGGGAAAAAGCTGTATGCAGATGGGTGTGCAAAAATGTGTGAAAGTTCCTATTTATCCATGTAGTATGCACGCCAGGTGGCTAGGTGGCATCACCACCACCAAGACCAAGTGCCTGCATATAACTTTTCTACTTCTCTTCCTGTTCTTTCCTAGCATGAAATACAATCACAAAACAGAAAACAGAACATCTTCCTTCTCTGCCCTCCTCTCTGCTCTCTCTTCTCTGAATCTCTATAAAGATTCGTGACAATTGCTAAAACAAAACTCTTGGATGTAAATTAGAGTGGCTAGGCTTGGGCAACTTGAAGGTCAGTCACAGGGAAATAATCCAGCTTGTTGTTTTCCTGTTGTGGCACATGGCTGTGATGTAAACTCTACACGATGACAAAATGCAGTTTTGCTTTTTCAACCCTTTAGACGGTGACATGAGAATGGAGCGTTTTTAAGATTTCCACTTTTAAAGACTTTTTTTAAAAGACCACTTTTTAAGATTTCCAGGTGGTTTTACTTTTTTGCATTTTCAACCCCCCAAAATGCCATCTAAATAAAAGACACATCTGCTAAAATATTTTGACATTTTCATTCTCATTTTCATGTTGTGTAAACTGGGCCTAAGCAGGAGAAAACATAGACAGGCAATGTAAGTTAAGAGATACCACTTAACACCAGAAAAAAACTGTCATTGTAAAACTATCAAGCAAGCTGCACTTGGAAAACAATTTAGTCATTGACATTTAGTCTCTGCTTAGTAAACTGATCCGCCCTATGTCAAGATCACCTAACCTCAGTTGACAGAAGGACTAGTTTTATATGTGCTACATCTAGTTATTAAAATGTGTCTAACAGATGAGTTTGTACTCTTTTACAGAGGTCATTTTGACATTTAACAGTGGGAAAAGCACAGCTGAATTATATTTAGTTGCTTGGTCCCAGTCCTTGTGCATGCTGGTCAACGTCAGTCTCATGACTAGCAGACACTTATAGCACGGCAACAATTAATGTCATAGGTAACACGGGTGTAATTCCTAGAGTGTCAGTTATATATAAATAAAAATATCTGCTGTGAGACAAGCCTTCCATTTACTAACATTATTAAACTATTGCAAAGTATTGAGTGTACATTAGTTAATGGGACAGGCCCATGTAAATGTCAGTGCAAATAGTAAGAAAAATATTTGTATTTGGCAGACTTATAAAAATTTTAGTTTTGAGTTTGGTTGAAAATATCTGTATTCATTCAAGTTCTGTCAAAACTGTTGATTTTCTTATTTATTTGTCTTGTTAATGAAGAATCTGACAGCTATGAGGCTTGTAGGTCTCAGTGTGTTTTGTCCCCTAGCAGATATGAAGCACCTTTGTGCATTGCTTGGTAATGGAGTTGTCCTATCTCCACTTTAGTGTCTGTGGATTGAAAATGGAATGGGTTCCTCAACTTTTCTTTAGGAATGCACAGATATATTGGCTGATATATCAGCACAGCCTTAATGACCGGCATTAGTTAGCTTCAAATAAGCTGACACTTCACCAGTGAGATTAGTTGACACATCATTTGTGTTATATTAAATGTTGTTTCAGAAAAGCATATCATTAAATTTGAGCTCATTCAAAGACAGTGCATACAAAGCCTAAAAGACATTTTTCCAAAGGAGATTTCTAAATAAAAACAAAACTAAAAGTATGCAGAGCTTACCAATAGCCCCACCTGGCAGCACAACACTTTGCCCCTCCTGCTTACTGATACCCTGCCTAGTCAGGGATTAATTTGGAATTTTAAATTAAAAATAATGGTAAACTAGATTAAACTAAATCACTGTGCTACTTGGGTAGTTCAGTCAGACAAACAAAGACCAACATAAAATTGTTTTTCCCAAACATTATTCACCTATTCAACACTAAAAAATTTCTATTAGTATCACATAAATTGGTTGGTGTGATGTTGCCTCATAGTTCTGATCACTTTTTCAAATGCACTATCACCAAATGTTCTTTAATCAAACTGATAAATCTTTATTTAAAACTTTTCTAAAACTAGTAACACTGAACTTGCCTTTCATGTCAGGTTTGAACTGTGACGTTACTGAATGTCATTGCAGACAGGGTTATTTGACTGTCCACTACTTTGTCGCATGCTGATAATTGACAATGTAGACTCATCCCTTATCCACCACTCCCAGATTAATACTGGGCTGTCCCTGAGGTTTTACAGTCTCTCCCAGTACTAATACCCTTTCACTACACCCCGCCAGAACAAACTATTCCATGCCAAACTGAATCAGAGTGCGCCAACTGAAACAAGGCCAAGTGGAGCTCCTTCAGCCTGTGCTTTATTTAAAAAGAAACCCTCAACAAATGAAGTGCTACTGCATTTATTAGTGATACAATGCTTTTTTAATATATTTTTGCATTGCTAGTTATAATTATTCTGTGGTTTCACATTAGATGGAAAAACATGTCTGGGCTTTTCCTTGAGGTTTTAAGAAGCTGTGTTTAAAAATACTGTGGTTTAATTTATTGAACCACACAATGCACAAGGCATTTTAGAAATTTATGAAATGTTTTCAGATGATCAGCATGTGATTTTAGTTACAACACAGCTTTAGTTAACAGCGAAGACACAATTCATAAGCTCTGATAAGACATACCCTATTCCTGAAATATATGAATAGATAAAAATCAAGTTCAGAAGGTGTTATAATATACCAAGTAATGAAAATTTACAGTTTTCTGTAGCTTCAATGATTTGAAACCATGCACCAGCTGCATAGAGTGAGAGGAGACAGCATAATCCTTCCACACATCAATTAGACACAGTGGTAGAGAAGTGGGGGGTTGTCTATGCATATGCTGGGGATACTAGTGGTTTGCACACATGGATGGGAAAGAGTGTGTGTTTTTGTGGATGTGAGTGTGTGCATGTGTGTGAAAGCCTTGAGTAATCCTGCTTAGTCTAGCAGCTGGGGGAGCTGGTTATAGTCGTGTGACGGTATGAAGGGTTGGTGAAGGTTTAATACCAGAACCACTGTCAACAACACAGCAGACAGATAATAACAAACAAAGACCATGTATGTGAGTGCAGAGCAGCACAGCCAGTGAGTAATGTGCTTGGGGGATGGTTGTAAGGGGCTGAGAGTAAGATAATAGTCTAAGCAAATTAACTAATTTAGAGCAGCTCTGCTCAAACAGCAGGGCAGAGTTGATAATATAGTCTCAAAGGAACAATATGCACTACATGAATTAATTATTTATTCCTCACACTAATTACACAAGACTATTTTTCCTCTGCTTTTCTTAAGATTAAAATGTTTCAAGAAATGTTTAATATAAATGGTCAAAGAAGGATTTCTCCATCTTCTAAACATGTTTTAACTGAAATGCATGTGATACAGTGTTGCAACAATCATGCCTTTTCTATTTAGTCAAAAGTCTTCTTGCATTTCATCAGTCGAGGGAATGTGAATTCTTTTGCTTAATGAAAAAAGCACTACTTCACTTTATTATCTGTACCGATGCCTAAGAGATAACAGCCCTGGTTCTGCTGAATGAAGCTAAATCTTAGTATGTCTCTGTGAGTCTTTTTATGTCAGGTCAAATGAAATAAAACAGATAGTATACATATACATTCAGAATGCAGTGCTTCCTCATGGCAGTAAACTAAATTTCGATTGACTATGTCCAGTGCAAACGAACGGATTATCATGAATGCTGAGTATCCATCTCAGTTCATTAAACACCATATAATTCACTTTACTTCAAAAAACAAGGTTCCATTTGGACACAGAGCCATTGTTTATGACAATATTAGAGGAGATCAGTGTAAAACCATTTCTGACAGCTGAAGCAGAATGTCTGTAAGTCTGTGTGTGGCTTTTTGCCAAACCCATTCCCAGAAACCAGATTACACCGTCTGCTTGTCTTAAACGCTGCTCCCATACACACACATACACACACACACAAAACACAGAATCTCCCTTATTATACTAAATGTTTGGCCAAACAGGCTTAGCCAAAATGATCCACAAATGTCAAAGATGGCATATTCAGGCAAACACAGGCACCCAAATATGATACTGAAAAATAAACAAAGTCTAACAAGCAAATTTGCATGAACGCACACAATTCCTCTTTGACCTTGCATAACTTCCACACCTGCTCAGAGAGTCTGATAAAGAAACACTGATCTTACTCCTTTAGCTTTGGTATGCACAGAATGTCAGTGTGCTAAGTTAATGTGGAAACCAAAACATGCAAACCATGATTCCGGTTGTTACCCATGATGTATAATCTATTGGAAAGTAGCACATGCATTTGCGTTCTCTATTAATCCTCTATGAAGTATTAGAACTGTTTGATATGAAGATTGCAAATGTATGAGCACCTCAAGCGTAGGTGGCATTTTCACACTCCTTGGCCTCCCAAGGCAGTCACATCACAGCAGATGAGAAAGCTGGGCTACTTAACCTGGTGCCACATTCTGTTGAGAGTGGCTGTGCAGTTTTAGACAGTTTGTACAATATTTCAACATATTTTAACAACCAAACATTGTAGGCCACAAAAGAATTACAGGAATCTGTTAAATGCAGTAGGAAAGGTCTTTTTCAGGTCATATGGCAGAGGATGGAAAGAGTCAGTGCTATTGCCTTGATCATTAGATACAATGAATTTTCACTATGTGTAAGTACTTGAATACAGTCCCAGAAGTGAGAAGAGATAATCTTCAGGCAACCTGACCTTCAGCTGTATTCACATCTGTCCTTTCAGAGCAATAATCACCTCTGCTTATATAGATGATTCAATCCATTACAGCAGCTTTATAAAATCCACAGTACAATATAAAGTTGTCCACACCTCAAATGCCAATAGTTATATTAAATTTCTTTATTTATTGCACCACAATGGCAAATATACTCCACAAGCTGTGAAGTTTGCTAAGACGGGGAAACTGAAGCAAAGAAAAACCGAACACAGAGCACAATCATGTATTCGTGAGACCATGAAATGACCAAGAATTTATAACCTATAAAGGTCTACACTTTAGTTGTACACGTTTGATCCAGTAAACCTACATAGTGTTGTCACAATCTTTTAAGGAGAAGTGCATAAAAGCTAACAAACTGTACATATAGTTTAAGGATACAGTATAAAAATCACAAAAGACATGTCAAAATACTAAGTTGAACTATGAAATGTTAATTGGAGAATACAACATGGTAAGAAGAAGTATTGCCATCATAATGACAAGGAAAAAAATAATTAATAAAAGCAAACCTTTAAAATCCCTAAAAGTAAACATGTCCAAAAACCTTTGGCCAAGTGTACCTCAAAGATTTTACAGTTACGTGAGGGAGCTTCATACTACCTGTATCATGTTACAGAAATAACAAGTTTGGTTTTTTTTCCCCTTCAGTACATTTTTTAAGGTTTCTACCTTCTTTAGGCCTCGGGTTGTGGAGGTGTTGTAATACAGCCTTACTTGACTTTCGAATGTGGTTCAATGGGCTGAACAAGTCAAACAACAAGTAAAAAATGACACTGAAACAGATCCAATTACAATTTATCTACAAATGTCCTGACTCCATAAAAAAGGTATTCATGTAGGCATTATGTGTCTGTTCTTTAAAAATGATGGTCTGGTTTTGGGGGAACATTCCTGTGTAATCTGTTACTGACACACACATCTTAAAATAGAACCAAGGGGGATATTTCCTTTCTATTACCGTTGTTTAGGGCCTCTATAAAAAGCAGTGGAATGACTATTGGCTCAGAGGTTAAACACAGAGGCCTCAGGATTGCAAGATATTTTCTTCTGCATATCTTAATCATGACCATCAATTTTAATGACTGTGTGCACAACAGTATTGGCACTGTTCAAACAAGAAATCCTCTGCAGAAAAAAAAAATGTATGCATGTTTTGGTTCCTTGTTCTTCAGAAATATCCAATGCAGTATAATGCAGAATTAAGTCAAAAATATATTCTACAAGTTTAATAGTTGACGATACATACTTTGTTGGATTATAGCTCATAATCAATACTTACAGCATGGCACTGTTTTATCATTTTAAAGTTTGACAAACTATTTAAGGTTTTTACAGAAAAAGTAGCTCAGATTTATATCATATTAATAAGAATAGCAAATCTAAAGAATCTAAACCAAAATGTGAAAAAATAGCCATTCAAGTGATTCAAAGTGAAGTATTCAAAGTGCAACAATGTATGTAGGTGTGAGGCCTGTGAAGGCATGCATAGCTACGAATGGCTTCAGTGTTGTTTCTAAGCAACATCCACATCCAGCGCTCTTTCCTTTTTTCTCTCATGCCGCCTACGACTGGTTATTTCAGTGAGGAAAAGGAACAATTTTCAATTCTTACTATAACAATACTGGTGAGGAACTACCATTCCTACTAATGAGATGAAAGGTGAAAAACAAGGATGGCACACACAGTACTATGCAGAAGTCTTAGCCTACCCTTAGTTGTGTTGTTTTAATGCAGTTGTAATGAGCATAAAATCTGTTTCTCTGTCTTTCTATTAAAATACAACAAAAAATGTACTTATGGCCTAAAACTTCAGCACAGAACTATACACAGGAGGAGACTAAAAAGAAAAAGGTGAAATCTGTTTTTCTTAGGAGAAACTCCTGTGACCTTGAACCCCAATACTGGACTTAATATTTTCTAGGACAATGAGCTCTTTGTTCTCCCCCACATAGCTGAATGAATTTGCAACAATAAATGTCTGATATTAGGCCACAGGTCCATGGAAAAATGTAGGTTCCAAAACTGAAATCAGAGAATATCTCAATATCTCTGACTTCAATTTGTAAAGCTTGACTAGCTTTTATTAAACCTATATAACAAGTGTTTTACTATAAGCATGACTGGGTTTTTTTTTTAAACAATAGATATTTTGTGTATATTTTTCTGCTAAATCGCCATCTTCCCCCATTCTAAATAATTATGTAGATTTCTTTTTAGTATTTAACTCTTGAGTTAAAGTACTTCTTTTGAATACTTCTAATTTCTTCTTGTTGTTTTTACACTTCACCTGAGACAGGAAAACAATGCTCCAGTTTAATTCCATATACTTCATCTAATGATGTAAGAAAAGATATACAAAGACAAGTGTTGTTTCTAAAAATAATTTAGTTGAAAATGGAAGTCACCTATTATTTGTAAAAGTGAAATTGAATGTAAACATCCTTAATGAGCAGCTCTACTGAGCATTATTTAAGCTATTTTCTAAATATTCTAATAACATGCATCCAGACTTATGGAAAAAAAAAATCATAATTTATAGCCAAGCACTAACAACAATAAATCCATCACAGTACCTAAGCCCTCCACAAACCAGGAAGGAAAAGAAAAATCCCTACCCTTCTTTTTTTTTTTTTTTTCTTTGCACTGTGAAAATTTTACTTGGCATTAAACCTCTTTCTGATTCTACATCTCTAAATGCCGTGTACTAGTTGTGACTTTCAGTAGCTTTTGGCTCTAGTTGAGTAAATGCAGGGATGTACTCCACCTAATTCTTCGTCTGTGGAATGGACTCCCACTCTTTAACTTAGCATTCTGCCCCACCACACAATTTTAATCTCTTAAAAACAGTGTGTGTAACCCAAGTGCTCATTTAGTTAGTGTGCTGACTGCATCCTGCAACTTCATTCCCTCTCGACACTCCCTTCATCCCCTAAAACTTTTCCCATTCATCCAGGAACTCAGCGGCCTTTTCCTGTCGGCCGTTTGACTCTGTGTCATTATGATCACCGTGACAACAGATGAGTCAGACACTGTGGAGACGCCTCACTTCCTGTGAGTGTTGAGTATAGACTGTGACCGAATGAGCGAGTTAACCAGCACTGACAGACTCCTCCCTAAAGACTGATTCATAGTCAGCAGGATCAAATCCGCATGGAGACACTCAATATGTAGACATTTATGGTCTTTGTGGGTTTAATGAAAAAAATTCACTCATCACATTCGGCAGTCATCCTCCCAAGTGACTCATTATGAAAAGTGTGTTGTCTGTCTGTATTTAGGTTTCTGTCACATTACTTACAACATAAATCATGGTCTCCCAAACCTTATTTTGTGGCCTGTGATCCCCTTCGGAGGTCTTAAAATTATTGTATTACCTGTAATTAGAGAAACTGAATATGGCATAATTTGCATTTTTAGAAAGCCATTGAAGAGAGAAATAGAGGGGACATGTATTAATTGTATTATTTTAAATCTAATTGTATTTTCTCAACAGCACAATATCCACAAGCCATGCTGACCCCAAGGTTGAGAAATGGCCATGAATCAATGTTGGGAGCTATACATACACAGACACTGACTCAACCATGCAGACATTCAGTACACACACGTGCTCACATGACTCCATATACACACATGAACATATGTTACTTACATCAGTTTTTCTAAACTTTGCTTTGAGGCTCTTCATGTTCAGTCTGGTCCATGCAGTCACTCACCTTCTCACTCACTAGGAGGAAAACAAAACAAGACCATGTAGTTTCTGAAAACAATATAGTTTCTGAAAAGTTACAATTACATCCATTAAGAGGTGTAAATGTAAGCCAGGGCAGTGGTTACTTTAGAAAGAAAAAAAAAAACAAAACACTGCTAATACATTATAATGATAGTTTGGAGCAGGAAAACATGGATGATTATTAAGCAAAAGTAATCCCTGAAAAACACTTATAGTGTTGGAAATTATCTTTTTAGCTAATAATTTCTCTCAAAATCAGTAATTACTTGCTGATATTAGCTTTTGGAGACTACTAAAGTTCTGCCAATATCAATAGTTTGCAACAAGTAGCATAGTTGACTAATATTAACAATTTTCCTCATAAAAAGTTAAATGTGATGCTAACTAGTAGCAAATAATCGAGTTGACATAATACAACACTTACAACGACAGCTGAAGCAATTATGCGCTCTTATATTTAACCTAACCTATAAAGCATACACGGTAATTTCAAGGATGGAAAAGTGTGTGGACATAATTTGAACCCTAGTGCTGGAAACAGTATCCAGCTTTGTTTTATTTCTTATGAAAAATGTTTTAAATGTCTGCAGAACCCTTGGGGATGTTTTGACTGTCTAATGACAGCATTTTTTAGCCTTAAAAGCCTCCAGCAATGTCCAGTTTTTCATGCTTGAAATGACCTTGTCAATGATTTACCCCCTAAAAAAATCATTGAAAGCATTCCAGTCGAAATATGATTATTGTTTCCTGGGTCCTCTGTGACTGCTTATATTTCCAAGAGTATAATATAAGCAATTTGAGACTCTTTGCAAATGACTACAGGCAGTTAAGCGTCAAAGACTAGACATTTTAAAATATATATACATGTGATATGAAGCACAGAGAGGGAATTATTCAGATTTAACGTGGGCAGACACTGGTGTGTGAGAAGAGGTGATCTGTGGGAGGGTGCATCAAGGACAACTATGTCTGAGCTGCTCTGGCAACATTCAAACCATTCATATCAGCATCTATTGGCTGAGACAACATTTAAAAAAATATATTATTCAGTTTCAAGGGAACTCATTAAGAAGTATCAGCACAATTCCAACAGAAACGTGCATGAATATGAGCTGCAAGCCACAACTAAAAGAAGTGCAGGAAGGTTACTCTTTCTTCAGAGACAATGTGAATATATTCCACAAAAATATGTTGATTCACAAGACTATAACGCCTAACACTCAGACTGGATCTGGTGCTGAGATTTCTGTCAAAACAGCGGATTACAGCAACACAAACTACAGCTACAAACACTTCAGTTTATCTAGTAGTAACCTGTGCATATTATTTGCATCCTGCTCCTCAAACAATGGGGGTTTATGGTGTAAACATTAACCAGGGTGAAGCTGCAACTATTTTAGCTCAAGCATCAAATGCGCGCGTCGTGCATCATTATACACAAAACCCTTCACATCACATTTTACGCCTTGAAACTGCACCGTGGGACAAAACAGGAGCTGTAGTGGGCTACTTGACTAACTTACCACTGGGACTTACACGCCTTCTTTTTATAGAAATGACTTGCTAGCTATAATTTTCACCAAGAGCAACTAACTGATGTGAAATAACTACACACACTTACCTTGTTAATCGTTGTAGTCGTCTGAAACATAAAAGACAGTGACACTAGACCGCTTTTAGAACCCGAAAAAGATCCTCTACCGAGCCGGTGTGAAAAACAGCGAGCCGTTAGTGAGCTAAGGCAAGCAGGAGGATTTACAAAAGAGGGGAAAACAGTGCGACTCGGCCCGCATACATTAAAAGTTGAGGGCTCCGTTCACAGAGTCCGGTCCTGTCTGCGCTCGAGACTCAACGGCTGTTGCCCGGTTTAGGAAAGTGACGTCACTCCCCCAGTGCTCTCGTGACCGCAGGCAGAGTCTCGTGTGCTCCCCCATTGTCCCACCATTCAAGTCCCGTTAAAGGAGCGACCCGCTCTAAACCTGCACACCTGGGTTTATGTAGACCCATTGGATTCATTCCAGAAATTAGAATGAGGCATCAAGTAGAATTTAAAAAAAACAAAAAAACAAAAACATACCAATGCATTATTTATAAATAAAAAACGTCAGGGTTATTTAAACTTAAGGGGATACCAGAACTGCAGACGTTCAAAGCCCCCTGCCAAAAATAAATAAATAAACAAACAAACAAACAAGTATACTGCCAGAGAACATGCATAATTTATGTGTTTACATCAGAGGATGAAAATCATAGGGACAGATTTGATTTTAAGTATCAAGTTGCTTGAACCACTTTAAAAAATGTATGTTGTGTATAACGGTATATGTTAATGATTTGTTATTGATGTGAAACTTTGGAATTCTCAGTAGAATGATTTCAAGAGTTGCACATATATTTTTTAGTTTTAAAAAAATGTGTCGAGATGAATGGGAAATTACTTGAAATTTCACTGGCTGTTTAATTTGAATTGTTTTGATCTTATAAATGAACTTGTAAGGGTTATTTTATTATATCTTCGTGTAATTAAGAGTGTAGATGAGGGAGTAGATGACTGTAAATTACAGTCCACCAATTTTTGTGTTTGTTCTAGAAAGGAGCACATTAAAATAAGAATTACATTCTTCTTCCTACTCCTTTCCAAACATTAAAAGTGTTGATCTGAAATGAATTTAGGTTCCAGTTATATATTATATTATTGTGTATTTTCATGAAAACGAACCAATGAAAAAATTTTTTAATTCAATGCAGAATCCTGGAGTGCTTTCCGGCATTGCAATACCTTGCATTTGGGCTTTCCACCTGGTGTCTAAATGTGATGTTTTCTTTATCTACAGTAAATAAATTTCCAACATAAACTGGGGCAAAAATGACACAAAGTGATGTATGTAAATTCACAAAAATGCAATAGCAAAGTGTTTGTTGCTCCAAATTTCTAATAATTTCTCCTGTTTTGGTTCTCATGAAACCTGGAGTGATGCATTCAGGTACAACGAGGTGCAATTAATTGTCATGAATTTTCCCAGTGACTCAGTCTATTGAATAAATGACATGACAGAATGCAAACTACATACTGCAATGTGATGAATTTGTGTGTTTGGTTTTTTTAAAAACAGTACTTTGCAGGACTTGATGTTGCCATCATTTCTGATAAAACGCAATCCACTAAGCTATAGTTACACTTTATTTTAATTATAAGTAAACTGAAACTGAACCTTACTTATAGTAATCCCAGACACTCTGTTTTTATAGATTTTTGTTTACTAAGTAGATTATTAGTCAAAGTTATCATCTAAAGTATTGATTCCAGTAGGCTACTACCATGGAGTATTTCAAGTCATTACATCAGATTCTTGCCAACAAATGGATAGACCTACTGTAACTCCACAGTATCGGGGGGCAGAGGCATTTAAGATTTGCTTTCACACTACTTATACTTAATACTACTGCAGTACATACTGAATCAATCATCTCAAAAGCTAAATTAAGTATTTTTCTTAATTTTATGTACTTATCAGTGTTACCTATCTACTTCCAGATATTACATTTCCCATGCTGCATCTCACACCCTCAAAGGTCTAGATCCTCAGAAAACAGAATGTTATTTTGCTTTGTTCTACTTTCTAAGATGAACAAACTGATAATAATTCCAATGCTTCTTTTAGAGGCCTAACATCAGGGCATAAGACAGAAACCAACAAGTCACGTATGTTTTATTGGCTTGTGTCGCAACAGCACTGCAATGAAACCTATTAATGCAGGTATGAACGTGTCCAAGCTCTTACAGGCTGTAGTGTTGGTAATCCCAGTGATTGGTAAATTCATTCAAACCAAACATTTTCTTTTTTTTAAAAAAAATCACACCCTGTAGCCTTTATAGTCACTTACTATTTATGTATATGCTGTACATGATTGGGCTACAGGCTGACATCTGTTCAGAGGCAAATCTGACAAAATGTGGGCCTTTTAATCAGAGTTTAACTCAACAAGAGGATTTTGATTCCAGTCTGTGTAGGCCAACAAAGATACAAACAAACGCAGTCTCTGAGTAAATATCATAACAGTGTCACCTAGTGGAGAAGTTGAGTTTGTGACTAGTGTGAAAAAACTGTTTAATAGATTTTTAAATAAGTGAGCAAACCTTAAATAATATATCACTTTATAAAATACATGGTTAATAAGTGCTGCACACACATAAAATCAAATATAAAATATAAGAATGGACCGACCAGACAGGAATTACATACATGGAAAAAGAAAATTAAAACATACAAGGACCATGCATACACACTAATAAACATGCACATACAGATGTATCCTCACAAACATTCATGCACAGACATTAACCAACTGCATATTCCTTGTGTGCAAAATGTACCACAAATGGCAGGATGTACTTGAGGTAAAACTTGATTATGGGCTGTGATTGTTCATCCTTGGAACAACTCTGTAGTGTAACTGAAACCAAATCAACCATTTGCTTTAAAACATGGTAGACATAGCAGTCAGTAGAGGATGATTAAATGCTAACAAAACAAAGGCTGCTATTATAATTATAATTATTATTATCAAGTAGCCCACAATAAATTCCACATATATTACATTTTTGGAATATAATACATAGGTACTGTAAAGGAAAAGTATATTGTGTTATACTTCAAAATGACATATTGAAGCTATAACATGTTAATCAAAGCAGATGACCCATTTTAAGGTTTTCAGTTAAAGCATAAAAGAATCTTGATTTGGCAGGTTGACAGCTTTTTCTTATTATTATTTCTTGGACATTCAATACTGGTTTGCACAAATTTAGAGGAAAAATCATTTTGCTAAGAGTAAAACAAGTAGAGCACCACATACAAAATAGGAATAATAGAATAGGACAGAATAGGAATAAGTGACATGAATTCAAGTGAGGATTGTAAGTGAATATACTGTATGTAATATATAGAATGGTATTCTGTACATTCATACACAAAAAAGGTTGGAAAAAATACAGATTTTGATTTAAATAAAGAATTTATTTTAAGATAATATTGTTGGTTTTTTTCAAAAAAAAATTTTAAATGTGTTTTCATTCATGGTAATAACAACAATTTAAAATAATAATAATATTGATAATAATAATAATAATAATAATAATAATAATAATAATAATAATAATAGTGCATTTCATGTCGCTCAAGGATACTTTACATAAGTTAAAAACAACCAGGTACAGAGAAGAATGTATAACACTGATCAATATATAGAACAAGTAAAACAAGAAAAAAGGCATCATAAAATCATCAAAGTTGAAGCCTTTGAATACCAGCCACTCTTAAGCACTCAACACCAACACACAGTATCAAGATGAGTTAAAAACATTTCTAAAAAGCTGACTTTGGATGAAAGATTTGAATAATGGTAATAATGTGCAGTCACAAATGTGTTGAGGGAGTTGGTTCCACAAAGAAGGAGGAGCCATGGAGATATACTGTACATACAAAGCAAACATATATTTTGTTTGTTTGTTTGTTTTTGGTCATGAAACAACAGTCAGTACAGTACAGGGTTCATCGATGTAACACCAATGTGATAGCAGTAAAAAAAAAAAAAATACCCCCCCCCCCCAAAAAAAAAATAAAATAAAATAAATAAAAATACAAATTTAAAAACAGCAATCAAAATAGGCAGAAGCTAAAAGCATGTTTGGCCTACCCTATGAATTATTATCAGCATTTTAATTATGCAATCCTTTTTCTTTTTTCTTTTTCTTTTGATATGTGTATTGCTGCTACTAAAGGGACAGAGTTTATTTTAATGTGAAATGTGTTGCAAAATGGACAGAATCTATCCTTGATAGCATTTTTGTGCTTTGTGCTTAGTCAGAATTTAGTCTGTTATGTTTAGGATTTGTTGAGTTACTTATGGGATCTAACATGGGAATTTAGTGAAGGTAGATGGATGGAGTAAGGAGGTGGGAGTTTATAAATTCAACTTCACTCTGCTCCTTTTTGAATGTTTTCCTTTCTTTTATATAAATCTGTTTGTTGTTTGGTTTTAATGTGCTATTCAAAATGAATAAACACTTAAAAAAAAAGAAAAAAGAAAAAGTCAGTATATGATACAAGCCATAGAGACCACACTATCATGAAGGACAGTTACATATTATTAGGTTATCTCTGTTATGCTCTACGGCTCGGGGGGGGGGGGGGGG
>JAQQZY010000005.1:9299396-9309988 GCA_030068375.1 Ostorhinchus rueppellii
TGTCTGTCTGTCTGTCTGTCTGTCTGTCTATCTATCTATCTATCTATCTATCTATCTATCTATCTATCTATCTATCAGTACATGTCTTTGGATGGTGGGAAGAAACCAGAATATCTGGCGAGAACCCATGCAGACACAAAGAGAACATGCAAACTCCACACAGAAAGGTCCCACCCCTATCTTGCTGTGAGACACATGTACAAACCATCGCACCACTGCGTTGCTTTATTTTATTTTGAGCTAAAATAAATTAGATTTTCCATTAAAGTGCTGTGAACCATCAAAGTGTGGAGTTGTATTTTGTTCAAAAATAATACTGAAAAAATCCACTTAGACACAAAATTTCCAAATGTTTGGCTGATTCAGGAATTAAAAGAAAATCCCACTCAGTTATTTAATAATTCATGCATAAACAGACTAATAGGATATTCTGGGCTGATTCTTGGTTAATACGAAAATAACAAGCATCAGGTGCCACAATTCAGGTACAATTAAATAGCTGAATAAGAGAAAAGGGGGACAAAAGGATACACAAAATAAAAATAATTAAAATGTTAAGAAAATGTTAGAAAGAGAATAAGAGTAATAATAGAATAAGCAAGTGGTGCCAGGCACAACAAACCCTGCCCCTCCCATCCACTGTAGCTTATTTTGGCAAGGATCCAGCTAATGCATGCATATCTATGCATGTGGTGATGTCAGCATATCAATTGCCTCTATATATGTGCCAAGTTTGATGTAAATTTGAACAAAATTGATGTTTTTATAGATGTGTGAAATTTCACCCATTATAAGTAAATGGGAGAAAAAAAGATTAAAAAATTCAGGAAAATTTTTAACATCACTCAAAATGTAATGACATCTATTCTGGGTCACTGGCAATCTATAAACCCAATTTGACATGAATTCAAGCTATAGTTTCGCTGCTTCAGACATTTGAAATTTTGCCCATTATAAATAAATGAAAAAAAAAAAAGATTTTAAAAACTCGTGAAAAATTTGACCTTTGACCTACTGTTCCCAAAATGTAATGATATCTATTTTGGCTCACTGGCAATTTACAAACCAAATTTGGTATGAATTCAACAAATAGTTTTGCTGCTAGAGTACGAACAAAGAAACAACAACCAAAAACAGCACCCCTTGCATCCCCTTTGAGGGGCAGGGTAATAAAGTGTTTCTGAGTCTTGTTTACAAAATATACATATCAGTATCGAAATATTTTGAAACATACAGGTTGGTAGGATATATGTTGTGTAAAATATGAATATGCATTTGAGAGATGGCACATAAGTACGTCTGCTATGTAGGCTAATGACACCGCTGTCATATGATCAACAAACAAAGATTAAACTGTCTCAAGATAATCTCTGCCGTAGGCTATCTTTCACAGCAAAATAATTTTAAAAACCGTTATTTTATTCCCAAATAATGATTTAGGACGCTGTATACTTCATTTTTCTAAGTCAAGATATATAGTAAACCGCTTTTTTGTTTATTACAAAGCACTATAGAGTTTCGTGGTCATGGTTGAGTACTCCCGGAAGTGATTGGCTGTCGAAGAAAGCGGAAGCGGTAACGGAGAACTATTTCAGTATGTTTGAAATTGTCATCACGCAAGTTCCAGATCCATCAAAACAAACAGGGCTCTGACAAACACTGGGCTCGCAGTAAACTATCCACGCTCAGTCCCAGACACTGCTGCTGTTACGGATCGAACTGCTGTGTCACCATGCTACTGAAATCATGCTGTATTTACAGCGCCGGGATATTTTCTATTTTAATGCTCATTTTGGGCATTTCTTTGGTTCTATCTAACGTGTTTCCACATTTCCTGCAGGCAGAGGTTGAAAAGGTAAACGAAACCTAATCTCCGACTGTGCTAATGATAGTTAGCTGGTTTACAGTAGGTGAAAGCTAACGTTCAGCTAGTAGCATTTAGCTGTTAGCCTTTTGGTTATGTTTAGATAAGGGGTGACTTGAAGACCTTCCTTTTGTGGTATGCTTTATTTCCTCAGGTTATTAACGATTCTAGCTAAATGTTTATTGACCCCAAAGTATGTTATTTTTACTCGGCTCATTTAAAAATGATTGCAGTCATCCATATCCAAAGAGTTTGATGAGTTGACTTGAGAGATATGATTTTATATGAGATATGACCTTATGTATTTATTTTATTACTCATTCTAATATTAAATAAATCCTTGTCATGTCTATGGTATACTTCAGTGTCATATTAACATTTTAAAAAAACATATGGCATCTATACAAGTAATGTACACAAACAACGAATTATATTGTTTTTAGCTTGCTGTAGTGAAACAAAATCGCAGATGCAAAAATTAAATGAGCAGTATTGATAGTTGCACACAAAAGACCAAAAACAACTCTTAAATTGTTTAAAAGCAGGAAATGTGTTATCTAAGTACTGAATGTATAATTTACTATTTTGGCAAGATAATTTTTGTTTTAACACTGCAGGTGTTTCAGCGATATATGTTGTATATTCTGTCAATGTATTGTTTTGCATTGTGTTAATATCTTCTCTTTATACAGTATGAGGCAAAATGAGATAATATGTGTTAAGACGCTAATACAATGCTCTTCATTTTAGCAAGTTCAAGTGTCAAATAGAAAGTAATACTTCCCTCTAAAATATAGGTCTTGTGGCTTGCAAAGATAAAGTAGCACAAAATATGTTTAACTATGTTTTGAGTACCTCCAAATGGTTAAGTACATAGTAACTAAGTATATTTGCTTTGTGACCACAGGGAGCAGCAGGCTGGTGCAACAGAATCGTTTGTCATATGATGTGAAGAAAAGCTTAATCAGCATCAGATTATTTCTGAAGTCACATTTTTCATGAGCTGTGTGTGCTAAGTAACCCAGTGCCCTTTGTCCTTCGTAGGAAGTAGTTTTGAAGAATGGCACAGAAGCGTTCAGTGCTTTTGAGAACCCGCCCGTTCCTATCTACATGCAATTTTACTTCTTTAATCTGACCAACCCCCTGGAGGTGCTGGAGGGGGACAGACCAGCTGTGGTGGAAATCGGACCTTATACATACAGGTGAGTGAGTAAGAAAAAAGACGGAACTCTGTGTTTTTGGTGGGAGCATGTATAAGGATGGGAATAAAGAGTTAGGTCCACATTGTCCAATCCAGCTCATCACTTCCTCTCCATAAACAGTGTTATATTTTCCTGACTATTGATGTATTACAGTATATGGATGAACTGATTATGAAATTCAGGGCCAGCACCTATACAGATGTTGAAAGCAACTATTTGACTGATAGCAGATACTAATATCAGTGGGCTTGTTTTTTTTTTTTTTTTTTTTAATATTACCCCCCTGTTTGTCAGGGAAAGAAAGAAATGTTGGGATACCTTCATCACGTTATCCTCAAATAAGCACAAACTCAATCATACAACAGTCCTTACTATAATGGCCGATATCTGTTATTTGATATATTGGCAAATGCAGATGATATCACTCAATTTATCAACTCTTCAACAATGATATTTAGTTCATCAGCTACATATTCAAGTTATAAATAGGGGTAATAGCCTCAACCAAATGAAGAACTGATAGAGTCTTTAAGGCTTCACGAGAAGGAGTGCAGTTAGTCACTGGTGACTTAACAGTCATTTACAAACCATTTTGAACAATTTCTGGAAGGAAATGCTGTGAGTCAAACTACCAAGATCATCAAATGAAGAAACAGAAAACACAGCCTAACACCACATCACAGTTGTACAGAAATTCTTTTCAGTGCTGTCCATCATAAAACAGTGACTTCAAACGCATCTGTCTACACACTCCAAATTAAACAACCATTAAACAGTGGAACAGTTTCTCACCTGAGCCACACATTATGCACATATTTCTACCTTAACACTATTTTAGACTTTGAGGGAATAAAACAGGTGGTTTGACAATGAAAGGTTGCATAGGCCTGCCTTAATTTCCCCACAAAATCATGGGGGAATGAAAAATCTGTAAGTATTCTGACAAATAAATGAAATCAATACCAGTAATTAATAGTGTTAATATTTGCCATCTTGTTTGAGATGTTGATGTTTGAGGTGTAAATCAAAATGCAGATGTAGTCACTGCTCAGAAAATGAAAGCAACCAGTCAGCTGATGCAGAGAACCACTGAAAAGAAACACAAACCACACATAACGCTGTAGAGGTGCATATGAAACAACAGTGTAAAAGGAAGATGGAACTTAGCCACCAGTGCATCTGCAAAGCAGTGTGTTACAAAACCTACACCTGCTGCTGAAAATAATAGCCAGTTTGCTGCAGACTGTAAATCTAATTTTAGTTAGTTTCACTCAGATCTTTGAACCATTTCATGCACATTTTAGCGGGACTATTTTTTGAATGACAGCTCCAGACTGTACAAATGCAGAGACATCAGTGCAGCTCTGTCTCTGCTTGTTTTGCCTTTACTCTCACAGCAATAAAGGGAACACTACAAGATTTGTAGAGCTGCCAGTTTGTCTCCCTGGTCTTTTCTCCTTTCCGGGTTAAAACATATTTTACCGCATTTGTTTAATTCTTGAGGAGACTGCATTCCTTCAAAATTTTGTACATGAAAAGGTCAACATAAATTCTCCCATGGAAACAATGCAAAGTCATCATATTTGGCTTAACTGGACTGGTTTGAAGCAAGTTATATAATGGAACATACAATTATATACGTTTTCCGAACAACCTTTACACCTTTATGTTTCAGTTTGCATCATGGAGATCATCGGGTACATGTACATGTTTATAGAATGACCTTTAGAAATAGGAATTTTTTTTCTTTGCTTGTCAAAAATTAACTTTCAATAGCTGACAGTTCCATCATACAGAATCAGCATTATTTTTGCAGCCTGAGGAGTTGGCACTGTGTGTATGTTAGCTGAAAATGTAAAGTTGTATAAAATTGTCTTTTCCCCATCCCATTGTTGTTGTTTTGCATGTTTTTCCCAGACTTTGCATGTAGCATACCTTTTTTGTTATTTTTTTTTAGATAATTTCAACCTGACCATGCTTAATGTCATGGTTTATTCATTTTTCATATACAGGGAGTATCGGCCCATGGAGGATGTGAACTTCCAGGAAAATGGCACTAAAGTAGCCGCCGTCAACCCTAAGACTTACATTTTCCAACGAAACATGTCACGAGGCCCGGAGACAGACCTCATCAGGACTGTTAACATCCCTGCCATGGTGAGCCAGACATTAGCTCATAGAATCAAAGATCAGAAATAAGGTTTAATTTAATCACGTCCACTTCACACTATGTGATTTTACTCTTATTAAACTATGGACGATAAGGATCAGCTATTTCTATCTTTAACAAGATCTTACCTGTTCTTTCTCCTGACAGACGGTGATGGAAAAGTTCAAAGATCATCCTACAGCAGCCAGTGTCATCTCAGCTTACATGAGGTCCACGGAAGAAGGTTTGTTCATCACCAGAACAGTCAGAGAGCTGCTGTGGGGATATGAAGATGGCTTGCTCAAAGCCCTCAAAAAGTTTCAGCCTGATCTGGATGATGTTTTCGGACTCTTCTATAAGGTAGGTACAAGTACTCTGCGTCACCTGAACGGTTCATATATCTAATATTTTACAAACAACTCCAGATAATTCCCTAGAAACCTTATTTGATCATAGAAAACCAATAGAAATCCTATTTTTCATTATGTATAATACTTCAGTATTTTCCTTCCCTTTTGTTTTTTTTTTGTCTTGCTTTATTTTATTGATTTAATGGATATTCACTTAACTTATCTGTAACTATTTTTTTCTAACAGAACAATGGTTCCAGTGATGGAAAGTACGTTTTCTTCACTGGCCAGGGAAGCTCCAAAGACTTCGCCAGAGTGGACACATGGAACGGTAAAAGGTAAATAAGTCTCTCACCTCCAGAACAAACCAGTTTAATAAATGATCTCCTCTGTAAATCCAGTCACACACAATAAGTGATTGTGTCAGTGTCTGACAGGAAATGATCAAGGCTTGTCTTGCATTACTTGATAACATTAAGGAAGCACTAAAATATTTTTCCATTGCTACTTCCAGCTCTTATCATGTTGCAGTTGACAGTATTGTTCCTGGTTATGTTTATGTAGTGATTATCAAAGTGATCTGCTTTGTTAATCACCATTATTTCTCAAATAGTGGTTAGGACACCTGTTTTATTTTCTGATGAACTGGAACAAAGCTTACTCTCAAGTCACATGTCACAGCTTTGCAGACAGCTCTGTTCTTTTTTCATGTCTCTTTCTCTTTGAAAATATAATTGTTCTGTAAAAACATTCCAGTAAAATAATATCATAAACATATGTAAAAAAAACCCCATATATTTTCCTGTCTGTAGTTCGTTGGATTGGTGGACATCTGATGAGTGCAACATGATTAATGGAACCAACGGAGCATTTTTCCATCCAGTCGTCACCAAAAATGAAACACTTTACATGTTTTCCTCTGACCTGTGCAGGTGAGTGAAACTAGAAAACTGTTTTTAAGCAGCTCATCACAAAAATTACAAATACACTCCCCCAGTCGATTTTAATGTTGCTTAGTTTGAGCATGTTTCATCGTAGCTAATACAGTCAGCTCCATATGATTATGAATTCTCAACAGCTTCATGCACAGTTTGTTTAGTGAAACTCTCTCTGTCATTCCAAGAAAATCCAGCTAAGCTTTTCCCCAAGTATTATTCTGGTGTGGATTTGGGATTAGAGATACCTATTTAGCCCAGCAGACCAGTATTAGCCTCTTAAATGAGGTCAGTATCAAGTATTTACGAAATACTGCTTCAAAACACCAGCTTTCATCTTTTTTTAATCGCGTAAATACCTGCTTACAATTCATGGTTCATTACTGTGGTTACACAATAACAAACAAATGAAAATAATCAAATTAGGTAAACTAGAAAAGGACTTTGAGAGCGTAGACCTCCACCAAGGTAGTGTTTGTACTTTCCTTCACGAGATGGCGCTGAATGACCTCATAGGCAGTTCATTGCCATCATGCCCTATCTCCCAAAGATAAAGAAACATTTAAAAAATTCCTGGATCCAGACGGCGATCCAGATCACCACTAAAATTTAATCACATGCTCCTTGTCCCGTTTCTAGCAATTCCTGAAAATTTCATCCAAATCCGTTCAGAACTTTTCAAGTTATTGAAACACAAACAAAAAACGGCAAAAACATAACCTCCTTGGTGGAGGTAATTAACACAAGTAAATGTGAAATTTAGTAAGTAAGCAGAAACTTCAAATTTGTCGATGTAACAAGAATAATGTAATTTCTTACTTTAGCTCTGGTGTAAAGACTAATATAACATAATACCATGTGGAGGAGTGGAAGGTGGTCCTCATTGCATTTCATCAAATGTTGTTTTTAAGCTTTTAGATGCTTCTACAGTTGTTTTACATAGACACACGATACTAACCAAAGAGGTGCTAAATTATTTATTTTTCAATGAAAAACATAAGATATTCTTGCAGCACAGCCTCCAGACTCCACATCCACACAACTAAGTCTTCTACAAACGTAAGCTGAATAGAGCCCGAAGCCCTCTGAAAGCCAAGGGAACCATGGGAAAACCCGACTCATCTATAATCATCATTGTGGTTCCTTTTTGTTTTGAACCTCAAAATGGATTTCTCCTCGCTGACATTCGTCCAACTCTTCCCAGATCTCTATATGCTGTGTATGAGGAGGATGTGACAGTGAAAGGGATTCCTGGATATCGCTTTTCTCCTCCCAGCAAAGTGTTTGCAAATCTGACTGTGAACCCAGATAATGCAGGTTTCTGTGTCCCTGCTGGAAACTGCTTGGGCTCTGGTTTGCTGAATGTCAGTGCATGTAAACAAGGTAAGTGAATTAAATAAATCATTTTAACTCTTTAAGTCCTGAGCCTATTTTGGCTGTTTTTAAATACTTTTGATTTTGCATCTATATACCACAGAATTTTTTTTTTAACATGCCCATGCTTGGCATCTTTTTTTTTTTTTTCAGCACGACTTCATCTATATGAAGAGATAATTATTATTTCACTATAACCTATAGCGTCCATATAATGTCCATAATCTCTATAACTACAATGTCATCATGTAGAGTAGCATTAGCCTATTCGACCACTTTTCCCAGTTTGTAAAATGGTGAATATATGGACAGAAATGTAACACCTTCCGTCCCATCCCACCAGTATAAGTGCACATTTATGCTTGGATAAACATATTTTCTACTATTGAATTTAAACAATCATATCTCCAGTTTTCTGTGGTCTATCAGTGCCAAATAAAAACTAGGAGAGAGTTTGAAATCCGCATTTTCAAGTAAAGTTGATGGCAGTGCACCATGTGACATAGTTTTTTTGTTACTGTGATTTAAAGACGCCATGTGATGCAATAACGCTGGCGTGATCATCAGCCCCACAGGGTTAACTGTGTTGAATAAGTGGATGTTCTTCAGGAAGGTTTATTATTATTATTATTATTATTATTGTTGTTGTTGTTGTTGTTGTTGTTGTTGTTGTTGTTGTTTTTGTTTCAATCTGTGGACAGTTTTAAAAAGGGACTTAAAACACATCTTTTTACCGATGCATATGCTTGATCCAAGCTGTATCCTACTGCTTTTATATGTTTTGTGTTCATGTTTCTGAACATGTTGCACTTTGAGATTTTGTTCGAAATGTAAAGTGCATTGCAAATAAAATATTATATTATTGTTATTATTATTATTATTATCCACTCTTCACTCTGAATCGGTTTTATGTTTTTAGGAGCTCCGATCATAATGTCATCACCACACTTCTACCAAGCTGACGAGAAGTTTGCAAAGGATGTTTTTGGCATGACGCCCAACAAGGAGGAGCATCAAACCACCATTGATATCAATCCGGTAGGAAATGTCAGCATTAACACTTACACGCTGCATGTTTTTCTGTTTGTTTTTGCTTTGTCCTTATTTTCAAGATACACAGTTATTTAAAAAGTTGATAAAATAAACTTCAACTTCAAGTACATTATTCCTGACCACCAGGTGGCACACTCCTCCTGTGACAGCTGCCGTCCATGAGTATTCTTTCAGAAACTGGTTAAATATTAAAATGTTTAGTGCTTGGTACAGACCTGCCACTGCAAGATAAGCTTTGTGTCTTATCAAGTATATTAATAGGTGAGCATGTGGTTAATCTGTGATCAAAGTGTGAGTCAGAGTGAAAAACCATTTTCAGATTCCAAATGTCCAATATGTGGCCTGATGTTTCTTCAAAAACTGAGGATGATTTCGTGTGGTTACATTTTAACCCTGGTAATACTGGATTAAACTACCTGTAAATGCACTAGAGTCTGAGTATAATTAGTTTGATGCATTATTTAGTTACTTCACTGTATATTCTGTTTTGTTTTGGTTCATATGCACCTTTTGATTACATAAGAAGTATAAAATATGCAAGAAATATGCAAAAAAAAAAGCAACATGTAAATGAAATTGCAAGACTGTCTGTAAAAAATAAAAGCTAATAAATCAGTCATACTGGTAACGCCTTGTCAGATATGTTACGACATTACTTATATTGCAATGGTAAGAGTTTCTAACTTCAAACACATAAAATATTCTAAATACCTAATAAGTTTAGGTGCAGTCTTACTTACAGGCCAGCGCTGTTTTAGTAAAATATGTCTAAAAATCTACTTTCATCAATCCTCACTACAGATTATTTGTTTTTAAATGGAATATAGGATGTTTCAATATTTGATTTGTGTTATATTTATTACATGTACAAGTGTTATCATATTTCACAGTAAATGTAGTCACTGATGACTTTTTTACACAAATGTCTGTTTTTAGGTTGATAAAAGCAAATGTAAAATATCTCTGGATGCAACAGTATTTCACTAAATCATTGCTTTAAAATTCATTAAAACATGTATTGACAGTAACTTGTAGCTCGTGAATTATACGCTCTGTTTCATACAAAATCACTGAAATTCATTTACAACTATGTCTTTACCTTTAAATTCAGTAAAATAGTTCCTATTTTGTTTAAAATCATGCTCTGTGTCCGTGTGCAGTTCTTTGATCAGTTGTAAATCCTGTCGATGGATTTGCACCGAGGTAAAGCAAACCGTGCACATGGCAGCTTTGAGTTGTGAGTCATCAGTTCATGAAAAACAGAAGTGTCATCTTTCACACTGTACTTGGTGTTTGACTTTTGGTACTAGTTATGAGTGTGTTGATTAACGTGTCATTGCAGTTATTTATTTATTTGTTAATTTATTTTTTTTATTTTTATTTTTTTCATTTGGGAAAATACTGAGTGAAACAAAACAAACATACAAACAACTAAGCACATTTGTTTATCATGGCTGAAACATCAACAATGGTAAAACATTAAATTTAATATAATCACATTCCATATAAGGTCTCTGTTTAGGAAAAAAACTAAGAAACAACTCTTAAAATAAGTCTTCCTTTATTTCTTTCTATCTATCTATCTATCTATGTATGTATGTATGTATGTATGTATGTATGTATGTATGTATGTATGTATGTATGTATGTATGTATGTATGTATGT
>JAQQZY010000005.1:9314158-9325675 GCA_030068375.1 Ostorhinchus rueppellii
TGTATGTATGTATGTATGTATGTATGTATGTATGTATGTATGTATGTATGTATGTATGTATGTATGTATGTATGTGTTTAATAACGTGCAATACAATAAAAAAAATCACATTTTCATTGTTATGTTACATTTAAAATGTAATATTAAATGCCATGATTCTTTTTTGCAGCTAACAGGAATTGTCCTGCAAGCAGCCAAGCGCATCCAGGTCAATGTCTTTGTAGAGAAAATACCCACATTCAGGTAATGTTTTACTTTGCAATTGCATTCATGTACTGCACCTCTTTATAAAACCCTCTTACACCCACATGAAACTATGATAGCTGTATGTGCATCAGGAAAGGGCAGCCAGTAGAATAACTGTAAAGTAATTACTGGTATGCCACCATCATCACGATGAACTGACTTTTGGACAGTCATGGCTCACTTGTTATGTATCTACTTGACATTTTGGCGGAACAATACAAACAAGATAATGCCACATATTCACACGAAGTACATGTATAAAAGACGCATTAGTCATGAAATTGAAGAACGCATCACCTGTTTACTATTTAATTTTTATTTTTTTCATAAGCCAAGGTTTATATTACTAATAATGGCAACAAGAATACTGAATAATATTTTTTTTTCTTACAGCCAAACAGGGAACATAGGGACAATAGTTTTTCCTGTGGTTTATCTCAATGAGGTACGTACTTCACACAAACAACTGTTCCATTTCATCATATAAGTAGATGTGTTTATGCAGTTGCGTCCATATTTTCATATATGAATTGTCCGTGTGCCTAATAATGAGGATCCAAAAATTACATGAATAGTAGCTCTTTTGTAAAATGTGGAACCTGAAGACAATAGAGATGTTACATCAACATCACTTTACCTCCAAAACCTGCCTTCTCAAGCGGAACTAAGGGTTAGAATGTGCAGCAGTATGACTATATGGAAGATAACTATGAAACTGGGAATAAAACAAACAATTGTCTACTATAATTAAAGGCAGGCGGACTTGACAGTGATCCTCACAGCACTACTGTAGTACTGGTGATCAGGAGCACTCATATATGACCTAATCCAGTTTTTAACAGTTATATGTAGGCTGGGGTGTACACAAAGCAAACCCTGAAATCACAGTCCTAATTGTTAAAATAATACTCAAAGCACATCATAACCTACATTAGTACACTGTATGTTTTTGGTATTTTAAGTCCGATTGTGCTGTTTTCTTAGCTCTGAAGACAAATTCCAAATACAAGGTTCAAATAGTATGTTGTGAGGAAGGCATCGCACTGCACTTTGAAATCAGCTGGAATCAAAATACCATCATTTTTGTCAGTAGTAGCAGTAAAAACATAATACAATGTTAACTAAGAGGTCTCATACTTACAATGTTAGAGAGTTATTGTGTGTATTAATGAGCTTACTGCAAAAAAACAAAAAACAAAACTGTGCTGGGGAAAAGTGTTATTTATTTAAACATATTGAAATGAATATGTGAAGGTAATTTCCGCTACATAACACACTAAGCAGGTTTCTTTACATGCCCTGTTCCATTTTGTGTGTGTTTTCACGTTATTAAAGCTAAATTCTGTTACTAGTAGCATCATGTACAGACCCTACGGTACCATTGATTAGTGTAGCGTAGCTTTGACTGAACTTTCAACCTGGCTCTGACTGAAGCTTCAAATCTGCAATACTACGATCAGTTAAACTATGTGACACTTTAAAGCTACCCTTTAATTTTTGTCTATTTTATGCAAAAAGTCTAAAAGTTAGTCCTGGTTCTAGCGTCATATTCAGTGTAGAAACATTAAAGTCATTTTGCATTACTGAACCGTGTGCGGTTGAAGATTTAATTTGTCCAAAGTAGATTTATTTACTTGTTTATCCCTTTTGTATTCCTTGGGGTCAATTTGACCCAATTCCACTGCCTTCATCTATGGGATGTGGAAGGCCGCGGAAGGCTTAAGATTATCAATCCCTAATATTTTTCTGCTCTCTTCTCAGAGCGTCCTCATTGACGACACCTCAGCCGTGAAGCTGCGGGCGGTCATGGTCCAGCAGAACGTGGTGGTCAACATCCCATTCATGCTGATCGGTCTCGGCATCATTGTGGGAGTGTTGTTCATGTTCCTCATGTGTCGACAGAAGGTCCCAGAGGTTAGGACATGGATAGAACATTTGGGGATATAAACAAGCTGAATATACAATATTGATGTAGAAAGTTTGGCAAAGTTGTAAAAACATGAGGGGAATTAGAACCCGGGGATAATTTTGTGTGTGTTTTTCCCCAATGAGCAGTGTCTCACATGTAGTTTAATATGTTTTTATGAGAAAATGTCTATTAATATTAACTTTGGTGAGTTTGTGTCAGATTTATTTGAGTATTGAGAATTCTTTTGTGTTGCCATGTTCTGTGGCTTTAAATCTGTGTGTATGGTTTTCTCTTTCAGAGTACTGCAGCTGAACGACAGCCCCTGCTCTCATCATAGCACCAAACAGGAAAGAGAATCCATGACTACTGTAAAACGTACCATTTTAAAGTATTCATTACATCTGCAGCTTTTATTAACCCCGAGTACCAACCTCCTTTCACAAACACAAAAATGTTAACATTTTTTGCCACTGCTCATATTTTTGTGAAATTGCTGCATTGAGTAAGACTGGATCCCACAGGTGTAAGCGAGTGTTAAAGGAGAAGGTTAAGGGAGAAAGCCAAATGTTAAACTTCAGGTACAGTAATTTAAGAAAAGATATTTCTATGTAGGAATTTTATAAAAATCAGTTTTTCACTCTTTTGTATAGGCAAGAATAAGAAGTGCGAAAATGAAGGAAACCAAGTGATGAGTGCTATTCCTAAAACCCAAACCTAAAAGCTTTTAAGTCATGTTGATTTTTAGGATCATTTTTTGTAAAGGATTTGATGTTTTGGGTTATTTTTTTTTTTTTTTATGTTTTTCTCTGAATCATTCTGCTTACCTATGACTATACTGAGCTAAACCATGTCAATGTAGAGGCTTTTACCGTGTTGCTGTTCGGACAGTATTAATGTACAATTCAAGAGAAAATACCAAACATGATGTTTTAGTTCTGAACTGTAAATGCATCAAATGCCAACCAGGCCATAGCACTGTAAAGGGAAGGTTTCTGTCTGTTGCTTTTTTTTTTTTTTTTTAACCACAAGTTACTGATTGTTTAAATTCTGCTGATTTTGTTCTAAAATGTAACTCCTATTCTTATGAACATATCAACACCATTGACCAAGTGACACGTCTGCCAAATAAAACCTGTTTTATTAATTTACTGGAGATACTCCAGTGTCAGAGTAGGACATTTTGCACTTAAAAACAACAAATTACCAGATCATAATGTCTTGTCAATTTGTAAATTTTTATTAATCTGTAAAAAATTTAAATGGATATGTTGGCCAGAAGGACACAAAATACGTACGGCTGTTTACACACTCAATAGGTCAAATATCTAACAATTTGCACGTAATGTCATATACCACTACGTATCAATAAAGTTATTGTGCTCCATATTGTCTGAAGGTATTTTTTAAATTGCATTTCATCACTTTTTGCCATGTTTCACTTTTATCAGACATTTTATATATGGGTCACTATACTGTATCATCTCTGTGCAGAAGTTATCAGGAAGGTAATGACTGTACAATGACTAATTTTAGAGGTGGGTCTGATGGAGGTGTTGAAACTTAGAGTGTGTTAATAGTTTTACCTGATAGAAACACAACACCTTCAGTCTCATCATGAATCATGTAGTGTAGTCAGAGGTTCCCAGACTTATTCAGGAAGAATATGTGTTTAACCTGGATAAACAACCCTTCTACTAACTTTCTATTAGAGTCATTACTAAACTGATTCTTTTTAATTACATACATATTTTCATTTATATGTTTCAAGCTACGAACAGGGTACCTGCAGGGTCTTGAATTTACAAATCTGCATTTAATACCTTTAAAAAAAAAAAAAAAAAAGTCTAAAAGGTCTTAAATTTGATATGGTCTTAAGTTGTGTTGCCATACATCTGTTCACTGTGTTGTGTTTAAATGTGTGTGGGAAATGTCAGAGCTGCAAAGAAAGTACAGTGGTATGAAAAAGTTTAGGCGCCCCTCTGAGGCTGAATATTAATTTATTCTGTCTTTACAGAAAATGATCACAGTAGTATGCTATTCATCTTCTAATAAAAGCTGGGTACTGGGGTATTTTCCACACAAAGGTTTTTTAGTGTAGCAGTATTAAGTTGTATGAAATTAAATCAGATGTGAAAAATTGGCTTTGCAAACATTTGGGGACCCTTGTCATTTTGTTGATTTGAATACCGGTCACTACTTAGCACCAATTAATTGGAACACAAAATTTGGTGAGCTTGTTAGGCTTGAACTTCATACACATGTGCATCCAATCACGAGAAAAGTACTTAACCCTAGAACACTCGCTATAAAAAGTAACACCATCACTATCGCCAGGTGATTTTTACCCGATATAATATCCATCTTCTGTACCTGTTTTATCCTCACTAGGGTCACGGGGGTCGCATGGAGCCTATCCCACCTACTTAAGGGCGAAGGCGGGGCCGATATAATCTACCCAACAAAAAGTACTTGTCATAAAAATAGATCAAAAATATCACAACACATGACAAATTAGAGTGGTTTCTTTTATTTTCAACTGTGGCATGTCTAACAAAGTGAAAAAAAAAACAAAAAACATGGGAGGACCCTAAAAAATGCTCCAAAATTACTGAAACATTAGGAATTCAAGAACAAAAAATTCCTAAAGAAAAATAATAATAATAATGATACTGCAAACTTGGTCTTTGCTCCACCCATTCCTGGGACATGTGAGACGTCCTTGGTGAAGGCACAGACTCCTTGACACTCAGACAAACACACCATGTTGAAAATCCTGTAAATCCATTTGCTCAGGTGAAAATCAGCCTGCAATAGTGGTCTAGGGTTAAGGGATGTTGTTCTTTTTGACTCTACTCTGAAGAGTGGCTACATGGGACCATCAGAACAACTCTCAAATGACCTGAAAACAAAGACTGTTTAACATTTTGGTTTAGGGCAGGGGTGCCCAATCCTGGTCCTCGTGAGCTACTATCCTGCATGTTTTAGATGTATCCCTCTTCCAACACACCTGATTCAAATGATGAGCCTATAATCAAGTTCTGCAGAAGCCTGATAACAACCGTCAGGTGTGCTGGAAAACAGAAACATCTAAAACATGCAGGATAGTAGCTCATGAGGACCAGGATTGGGCACCCCTGGTTTAGGGGAAGGCTACAAAAAGCTGTGACAGACATTTCAGCGGTCAGTTTCCACTGTGAGGAACATAGAGAGGAAATTGAAGACCACAGGTACAGTTCTTATTAAGGCCAGAAGTGGCGGGCCAAGAAAAAATATCAAAGAGACGAAGGTGAAGGATGGTGAGAACAGTCAGATACAACCCACAGACCACCTCCAAAGACCTACAACATCATGTTTCTGCAGGTGGCGTCACTGTGCATCATTCAACCATTCAGCACACTTTGCATAAGGAGAAGCTGTACAGGAGTGATGTGGAAGAAGCCTTTTCTGCACACACCACAATCGGAGTCGCATGAGGTTTGCAAAAGCACATTTGGATAAGCCAGCTTCATTTTGGAATAGGGTGCTCTGGACTGATACAACAAACGTTAGAGTTATTTGGTCATACCAGGGGACGATATGCATAGAAGCAAAAGAACACAGAATTCCAAGAAAAACCCTTAACACCCGCAGCAAAATGTGGTAGCGGTTCCATCATGCTGTGGGGCTGTGGCCAGTACCAGAACTGGGAATCCTGTTAACCCATAAAAAGGCATTAAAATGTTTTTATTTCATAGTTTTTACGCAGTTTATCATTTTCTGATGATTGGTTTCAAATACATGTTTCTTTACTTCAAAAATTAAACGTGGACATTCATGTAACTCCATGAAAAATAGGTTCATAAAAAAATTTCAATCCTATTGTTGTTTTCATGTTTACAGAAGAATAAAAACACTCAGGACAAAAATCCCAGCTAAGGTTCTTTCAATTCATGCATGAAAGGGTTAATGTGACTTGAGTTTTGTCTAATTGCACTCACCTTACTGTGACACATCTCTGCCATTACAATCTGAGGGTCAGAACTTGCAACGTGGAATTGCCCTTAATTACTGACTTTAGGTGTACTTTGAACCCCTGCAGATAACCTCTGACTCTTATTGTCATTATTAAAGTGATAAGTAGCGGTGCACGGCGAGGTTTGCATCACTTGCTTCAACCTGAGCTTCTCTGCCAAGTCCATAAAGTTAAAGTTAGAGCAAGATTAATATTTGATATCTGTTGGATTATAACTCCTCCCCTGCCTCATTAAAACCTTTAATAGAAGCAGAATGGGATGGCACACCAGTCCCACCACAGACCAGCGTGTTTTTGGAGGTTGATGTGAAACAAACATGAAGACTCTTCAGCAGAAGATTGTTGTCCTCTCCATTTGTGTGATTTTAATCTGCGCTATTCAAGTAAGCAAAAAAAAAAACCCCAAAACCCCTCTGTTACTGTTTGTCTTTGTGCTGCTCATACAGATGCAGACTTGTATCACTGCTGTCCGTCCTGATTATCAGCATCTTCTATGTTTGTCCTCACAGGTGGATTCAGTCCCAGTTCCTGAAAACATCAGTGGTCTGATCCAGCGGACGAAGCGGTCACTGCTGTGGCGATGGAACAGCATGAAGCCTGTGGGTTCCAGCTGCAGGGATCACTCAGAATGTGGCACGAAATTCTGCAGGTACAGCAGAACAGCTCAGAAATATCAGATGATTTGGTTTTATATTAGAGAAATTTCAAACTTAACTTCTGACCCTTAATGTGCACAGGAAGTGGGAAAGTGTTCTTTAGATTTTGATTTATTTTAAGGCTTTTTTACCTGCAAAAAAATGTCTGAATGTCTGAAGGATTCTATTTCTTATGTCTCACATGTGCGGTTCATTGTGTTGTGTCCACGTGTGTTTTACGTGCACATCCAAAGTCAGAGGGCGAAGAAGTGCAATAAAGCTGCTCCTTATCTTTACAGGAAAAATGTCTGTTCCTTCTGGAAACCTGTCTGATGAAGAAAAACACAACCCTACATGGATGGCTGTCTGCAAAACAACAAATGTATCATGGGCCAAAGTTTCCTGTTTCCAAATCCCTGCTCTGATATTTTGTTTTCCATTGAAGATGTATGATCAGTTTATCACTTCAAGTCATCTGATCTGGCTGTAAAGTACAACAAAACAAGGCTGTAAAGGTCGGAAGCACATGAACAACAAGTTCCTCAGTCTAAGAACATCTGACTGACCTTTTGGACAGGCTGTATGAACCTCAAGGTGCTTTTAATAAGAAAATATATTTACTGATCCAAAGGTTTAGAGGTGCTCTGTGTTTATTGGTTTATGTATTATTTATTCATACTGTACAATTGTAAACAATGTAAATATTCAAATATATTCAATATAACATATGCCACCTAAATGTTGTACATTTTGATTGTAAGACTTTTTTTTAAAGAAAAAATTAAAACCTTCCTCACAGTTCATGCTTCTCTTTCAATATATGATGAAAAAAGACAAATAATTAAAAAAACATATATATGAAAAATTCTTTTCATTCACATCTATGTTGCATAAGGGGGTAATATTTATCTTGCTACTAAAGGCAACATTACAAACATGTTGATGTCCACAGAAATAGGAATATTGTTAAAAAACAAACAACCCATAAACTAACAGCAACATTTGTACAAATGAAGCATACACTGTGAGGATGTCTTTGACTAATACTGTTTAACCCATTTTGTGGTACTTAAAAAAAAAGCCTCTATGTTTAACCTTTATTACATAATTTATCAACATTTATTATCATATCATCCTATATTTTTTTTTGAGATTTTTCAGTATAAATCCAATGTTTCCTGCATTTAATTTGCTGATCATGTAGATGTTCATTAAAGCACAGATTAAAGTTGAGGGTTATTATATTAGAAACAGAAAGAAATCAAGAAAAAGTTTCTTTTTCAGCAAAAATTTCAAAAACTAAACATAAAAACAAATGTGCCCATCTACTGTCATTGATCTATCTCCACGAGTTTTACAGGTGAATCAATGTTGTAGAAAATGACGGCGTTTCCACTGTAACTATGGAGCCTCTGAATGTCCAAATGGATCATATCTGATGAGCATGAAAAGATGACAAACTGTATTTTACACCAATTATTTACATGGATTAATAGGATCAGTGGATCACAAGTTATTAAATATTTTAGATCAGTAGATGGTTTTGGTCACTGGTGGCTGTTTGGGTCTTTATGGGTTAAAGGTTAATTACGGGATTTGTTTCCATAAGGAGAATAAATCTTGAGCCAGCTCAAAACTGTCCAGTGCTGTTTAGTGTTTGGGGTTTAACTGAGCTGATAAACAAGTAAAACAGATCTTGTTCCAATATACACCTGTCTACAATGAGGTGTCAGTCTGCTGGGGATCATGGGGTGCTGCTCTGTTATGGAAAATAACTTAAAGGAACATAGAATCACTGTGCCACCACATGGATGATAACGTCAGATTATTAAAGATACGGTGTTTAAAAAAAAACACAGCATGTATAATGTATATTTATGTGTGCACTGTTACCCATAAAGTTGGAGTAACATATTTTTATGGCTACTCTTGCATTCAAAAAAGAGGTAAAAAAAAAAAAAAAAGGCAAAGTAGTCTGAGGAGGACGTCTATGACTCACTAATAAGCATTCACAGAGATATTTCTATGTTCAAAAGGATCATAATTTATTTTCACCAACAAAAATATTCTCTGTGGTTGATTTTACAACCATCAAACAAAACCTTCTTCAGCAGATTTAGCGTATTTAGCATATAGTTAGCCGTAGATAAACTGTCTCACTCCTTCAACATGACAGTCAGACAAAAGGATGTCCTCTCTCCCTGATCACAGGAGGAGGACGGTCCGGCCAGGAGGAGGGCGTGAGCATCTGAAAACAATCATGTTTCATCTAAGACTTTCAATAATCAATGTGATCATAGCCTTATTTTGATTTATCATTAACCCCCAAAAAATCATAAATAATGTAAATAGGCTCCAACACATGTTAACACACCTCTTCTCATGAAATGATTGTAATGATAAACACTGTGCCCAAGATATCTTTCTTCCCTTTGTTGGTTTGTGCTTGTCGTTGTTTACCATGTTAGAATGTGTCACTTCCATTAACACTGTTGATCTGTAATTATCGTTGAAATATCTTGTATCATGAGTTGTGCAGACTATTATTTTGATAGTTACTATTTACTTCAGTTTTCCTAATCTGTTGTTTACATTATTCATATCTTTTCATTGTGTGACAGCATCTGTGATGTTTTTACTGAATGACAATAAATCTGAGTCTGATCTTGTTTATGCAACTTTGCTTTTTGTAAACAGGGTAGGTATAAATAAACTGTTGCTTCAGCCTACGCCTTTTGCCCATGTTTAATTTAGAAACCCTAACTATATGACTGTATATATCATGTTCTGTCCAGTGGACAAATAAATTACCAATAAATAAATAAATAAAAGATATGAAGTATATTTGTTCTCAAATACTGTACAATGTTGAAATACTTGTATTTTTTTATTTCCCTTTATGTATGTAATTTCATGTATGGAATGTGTTTGAACCACAAGAATGTCATTAATTCACCAGTGCATCTCTGAGGCAAATATTTTGCTTTTCATTCCACATCTGTCAGACAACTAGAGTTATTTTAAAACTCTTTTATACCCTTCCTGTGGCTACTCTAAAATAAAACACATGTATATTCAATTTATATAATGCTTGTAATAAATGCAGTTAGGGATAATCTCAGGTAAAGGTCCTAAAAATCTGTAAAAATTGACTGGATATTTGTATTTATTTATTTATTTATTTATTTATTTATTTATTGGAAAATGCATCTACACAAAGCTGAAAATAGTTCCAAACTGAGCTCATGAAGGGTTGATTTTTTTTTTCTTCATAAATACACTGTTCTCATAGGACAGACATATTACAAACGCATGATGATCTTGTAGAATATGATGCATTGCGGGTCAAACTTCACAACATCAGACAGTTTTAACTAGTGTTTAGTTAATGTGGTACTAAACTATAAACATCTACAGCGTCAGCATATAATAAAACACTAACAGAACACTTCTACTTTTCAAAAATACTTCCATCACTGTTTGCACCCACATCCAGTCAGAGAGTCCCATTCTGACCACTAGAGGGCGAGATGGACCAAGTTTACAGAACTGAATCCAGCAGCACATTAGTGCTTTGATCTATAACTGTGAAATATTTGATGATGTTGTCAGAGTTAAAACTGCTGCTTAAAGACAGTTGAGACCTGATCATGTCAATACAGTGATGAAGTACATGCCTATTACACTGAAGAATAAACATGTGGAATAAGAAGAATGAAGAAAAGCATCAGTTGTTTTTTTATTTATCCGATTGTTTTGCACCCCTGTTTTTGTGATTGACCCTTTCATGCATGAATTATGAGAACCTTAGCCAAAATATTTTCCCTGAGTGTTTTTATTCTTCTTTAGGCATGAAAAAAAACGCAATCAAGTTTTTGTTTTGTTTTGCTACAAAAATATCCACTCAGCCAGACAGCATGCATTTACTTTTGAAGCAAAGAAATATGTATTAAAAACCTAATATCAGAAAGTGAAATGGAAAACTACGCAATAAAAACATTTTTGCTGCTAATCAGATGTTTGTTTTTTTCATATTTTAATTTACTTTAATACTAGCTACTATTCACTTCATGGTGATAATGCGCAAAACACAAAACACAAAACAAAAAACAAAAACAAAAACAAAACACATGTTTTTGTTTAAATAAAACAAAACAATGCAGTTCATTTACACTCAAACATGTTACTGCAGCTCAGGTTGATCAAGAACAGCAAAGTTATGAACTGCACTGTATGAGATGATGCATAAGTGTCCACAATGTTTTCATTTTTTCATTTTTATTCTTTATTTCATTCATTGTAAAATAAAAAACAATTTAATAGAAATACAAACCTTCTCCTTACTAGAATGAAAAGGAGCAAAGGAGCAGAAAGAAGACTAGTCTTATTGGATCTGCCCCTTTATCCCCAGAACTCAATTTATAAAGAATGACTGAAAAAACAACAACATCGATGACAACAACAAAAAACACATATATAATACAATAAAATAAAATATCTGCCGGCCACACAGACAGTCACATACTATTCTGCTTCTCAGCTATCATTCAGTTAATACTATTCACGACACAAAATTAACAGTGATATGAAAATCAGCATAACTAACAAATTTCTTTATATTTCTTTAACAAACTGTCTTTAAAGGTGGGGTGGGAGATCTTGGAAAAAACGGTTCCGGCAATTCAACACAAGTGAGATTTTGAAAACATACACTC
>JAQQZY010000005.1:9353278-9363775 GCA_030068375.1 Ostorhinchus rueppellii
ATATGTCAGCCCTGTGATGAACTGGTGACTTGTCCAGGGTGTACCCCGCCTTCACCCTTAAGTAGCTGGGATAGGCTACATGCGACCCCTATGACCCTAGTGAGGATAAAGTGGGTATAGAAGATGAATGAATGAACAATATTCTGCTTGTTACCATATGTTTGTGTAACACTGTGTGTAATGCACATATAAAAATGATAAATTGAGGCATATTATTGTTAAAACTGCACTTATTTTTCCTTCAAATTTAATTTTTTTTTAGGTTTTTCATATGCTTTTTGTTAACGGATAGTTTGTAAATGTAAATATTTTCTTAATGTTTTTTTTATTGCACTAAAACAGAGAAAAATGTGTCATTATTTAGAGGTTATGGTGCTATTACTTTACTGGTCCGGCGCACTTGAGATCCAACTGGGCTGAATGTGGCCCCTGGAAGAACTGAGTTTGACACCCCTGGTGTAGAAAGTAAAAGTAACAGCTAACTTCAAAACCTAGATATATCAAAGTGCATTTTCCATTTTTTTTTAATCTGTTGTTTTACCTCAAAGTCAGCAGTTCCACTCGACATGCCTAATATTAGCCGTCAGCCGCTATCTGAGCCGATCTCTGCTGATACCAAATAATCTGTGTGTTTTTGGGGCTTTTGGGATTGAGAGATCACACCATTTTTAAGTGAAGATCAAGATTTTTAAAAAAAATCTTTTTAAGTGATTCTGATGATGTGCATGTATAAATCTAACCTCAGAGCAGACAAACCCCCTGTGGTCCATGGACCGCAGGTTGGAGACCAGAAACTAAACCCTGATGCTGTGATGTTGGACCTGCTTGAACAATGAAACCCAAAGCCTGTGTTTGCATTTGCCCTAACCATGAAGAGGTGCTTATACACTGTAAATGCCCTTTGTTTCTCCTTTAGGACTGTAAATGTGCATAGTGACCTGCTGTGGACTGTGGGACATTTTGGTGGTGCAGAACTTTCCATTTCTCATGCTGATGTACATCATAACTGGTAGAAAAAAAAGGAAAAAAAAAAGAAAGCAATACATTTGAACTAGTGCCAAATAGGTCACACACCAGCCTCTTGTAGTGGACTGTCAGTGATGTTTCAAATCCAGTATTTTTAGTTTCGTTTTTAACAAATCCCCAGCATGGATTTACTGTTAAGTGCATGAGATGACAATTCACAGTAGGTGCTGCTGTATTTGTTACTTCCTGTAAATGTTTTATATCTGTCGAGTGATGTTTTTGGAGGTTTTTATGGCACTTGAATTTTACAGTAAGTGTTAGAAATGGTTTGGTTCATACAGTACAGTGGTATGTCTTCCGGTGAAGTGTGTTTAGCTGCAGAATATAAGCCATCTGGTGGTTGTTTCAGGAATTTCAGTGAGTGTCAGGTATATATTTTGATAAGCTAGTAGTAAGGTAAGAAGGGGCAATGAAAATGAAATTATTTCGGGATGTGTTTAATGTACTGCAATGATGTGAAGTTTGTTTCATTTTGTCCTCAACCTCTGAATGCTTCCTCTAATGCCCCGTGACAATCAGCTCCAACAATAAAGACTTAACATCATCCCATCTTCTTTTCACTTGTGCAAAATGCATATACATGTTAGTTTTTGAGCCAAACACTGTATATATCATGTATATATATATGTATATCAACCTGACAGATTTGACTTTTTCCAGTTTTTCCAATGCTTTTTCCTTGTTGAGGTCTGTGTGCCATCCTTCACGCCCTTGCTTCAAAAGTCCGTCTGATGCCACTTTTTTCCAATGCATTCTGGGAAAGTTGACCAAAGGTATGCCCGTACATGAATTTATATCCTGCAAGATTGCACAAAGTTAGAAATGCAAGGACGAGATGTTTACTCCTGTTTTTTTCCAGTAATAATTCATCTGTCTGTTGAGTTATTATGTCACAGACATTATTATTATTATTATGACACACAGACCTGGAATGTGTCCAGCAAACGACGGCACCACGCCACGGTTCGATGGGTAGATGGCCGGGAAAGGGGTCGTGGTGTTGTCCTTCCACTCTACCACATCTCGGGATGGGGTTTTGTTCCGCAGTCGACTCCCAAACTGGATCAACGCCTGGTTAGTTGTGATGGGGTAACCTTTCCCAAAAAGGAAGCGGGACTTTGGCACATGTCCTGTAAATCCTAAAGACATCAACCAGTAAACAGCCATTTATTTATCTATCACATTTACAAATATTTACAAATGAGAAACACATCTAAGATACAGTACACATTATCCTTTATGCCACAATGAAGATAAATAATTTTAAAAATAGCCTATTTTTACAGTCAAGCTTCCATCTTAAACCTGTCTTGGTCACTTGTAGAACATTAAATGACAGTTCATCCTAAAAACTGTGGTGGAACATTGTATTATTTGCTAAATACTATGAGGAAAGTGAACAAAATCAGAAGTAAGTTTTATTTTCTGGCTCAAATGCTTCAATAAACATCATTAACATTCATTATTCGTCAAGGTAACAAAAAACTAAGAATTTTGTGAAACTGCCAAAATTATCAGGACCAATAGTCCTTAAATAGTCCTTAAAATGTCTAAAAACAATTAGGCGTGTTAGGCCTGTGTTACACTGATTCTTGACTTGTATAATTACATTATATCAAATATTAACCCTTTCATGCATGAATTATGAGAACCTTAATCAAGATTTTTTTTCTTAAGTGTTTTTATTCCTCTTTAGGCATGAAAACAATGCGACTGAATTTTTTTATGAACCTATTTGTCATGGAGTTACAAAAATGTCCACTCAGGTGGATATTATGCATTTCATTTTTGAAGCAAAGAAACATATATTTACTGATATAGTGTGTGAAAACTGAGATAAACACATTTTTAAAGCTGCTAATCTGAGGTTTTCTCACATTTTACCAATACTATGCAAAAAAACCCCCAAACAAACAAACAAAAAAAACCAATTCATTACAGTTTAATAGCAATTAGCTTTTTTTTTTCTTTTACAATCAAACGTCACTGCAGATCAGGTTTATCTAAAATAGCAAATTTACAGTAATGGTATGAATTCCAGTGTATGGGAGGATACATAAGCATCTACTATGTTGGCTGATATGGAACTAAGACAACAAATCCATACATATACAAGAGAACACCTTTGAACAGCTGTCTACTGTAGTGACCATTATGCATGAAAGGGTTATTATGGGATGTTATTATCTTTGCTAAGTTCACCATTTGTCGATCCGCAGTTCAGACTAAACTGTGACACTTCTGACCTTATTTTTTAGATTCCGAACAGATCTTCAGTGCTACTATTGACCGCACACACCATACAGAAAAAGGAGGCGATTTGTGGTTTTACTGTGGCTGTTTTCTGTCTGAAAACAGAGCTAAACAAACAGAGCTGTGATGTAAACTATCAGCTGATGCAGCACATGAAGATTATAAGACAGTGTTATTTTGAATAACTGTCAAAATAAGCAGCTATGAGTTTTAGTTTGAGGAACAACACTTGATGACACCATTAAACAGACGTGCATAAACAATGGGCAGATGTGGCTACAAATGTAGTTTACCATCACCAGAGGGGGAATGTGAGAGTGAATGAATAATGGACCAATAATGTAAAGCACTTTGGGTGACTTGAAAAGCGCTACAAAAATCTAATCAGTTAATATTATTATTATTTATATTTTATTTAGTGAGTGATACAATCTATGGACACATCAGGTTGATTCGCTGGAGGTTTTCATATTCCTATATGTGTTCTGGTACGTGACTTCCCCTTTGTAATATAAATATTACATATAACCAGTGGTGGCTCATCAATAGAGGGCGCTAGGGCCCCACCCCGCCTGTCTCACATAACAAAGACTATAGGAATCACATAAAAGAAAAAAAAAAAGAAAAAATGTATATTTAAATAAATGAGCTGTACATGATACAGCCTGTGAGTACCATGTAGAATCTGCATTTAAGTGTAGTTACCTCTGCCAAGGAGGTTATGTTTTTGACGGCGTTTGTCTGTTTGTCTGTTAGCAAGATAACTCAAAACGTTATGGATCAAATTTTCACAGATTGTCAGAAATGGGGTATCCTACAGATGATTAGATTTTGGTGGTGATCTGTACATTCAGCGCCATCTAGTGAATGAAAGTACAAACACTTCCTTGGCGGAGGTCTGCACTCTCCAAGTGCTTCTCTAGTTGTAAAATGTTTTCAGTCATTTAGTGAGCAGTCAACTCACATGTTTCCTGTTTGGGGGGGTAAACTCTGCACCCAAGGCTCTCCGTTTAACATAATAGACTGTTGTTATAAATAGCACATGTACAGTGGACTCCTTCCAATACAGGAGATAGGAGAGCCTCTGGGTGAAAAACTTTGTGACCAAGCCACACCCAGAGGAGTAAATGTCACATCCTGAGAAGAATCAAGACCTTCCTCAGAATCAGCGAATAGGTCCATAAGTACTGTAATTCTACTGAGCCAGGGATAAGTGGTTGGATAACAGTGGGTAACACAATTAGCTTCAATGTGGGAGGCAGGGGTTCAATTCCTGGGATGAGTGGAATCATAGATATGCTTTAGCTCTTATGTTGATTTTCTATTTTTTTAATCCCATGCCATCTACCCACATTACTTTCACCCTTGATCTAAATATATTGTCCATACTATCAGTGTAAAAGACACTTGTCAGGGATGTGCCCGACTTTATCAATAGAGTCATAGAAAAATGTGCGTGTTTGAAGGATAGAAATTTACATGTAAAAAATATATGACTGTGTTTTTATTATAATTGAAATTTTTTTTTTTTTTTTTTTTTTAATAGTAGTGCATATACTTTGGTGTATCCAAGTGGTGATATGTGGTTATAGTGCAGCTGACTTTGATACTGCGCCCCACCAAAAAATAATTTCATCATCCACCACTGCATACAACCCTTTGAAATTCTAAAGCAGCTTTTGCAACTGATCCAAATGATTGAAGTTCCTCAATGAAAGTTAAAGCACTCTTGCATATTTCCAGTTGCAGCTGTAGCATACAGTGAATTTACTGCATAGGGTATGTTTAAAGCCTCTGCGTTTTACCTGAGACAAAGTACTTCTGAGGGTTATTATTATCCATGGAATACGGCTTTTCAGATGGGGTGAAAGGAACCACAGGCTGGTAGCGGACAACGTCATTGATGGCCGTCAGAGGAGGTGTTGGTCTCTGAGCCCAAAGAAATCAGAAAAATACTTGAACCCATAAAGATTCAAACATTCACCATCAACCTAAACCATCTACTGAACTAAACTGTTTAATACCTGTTGAATCACTAAACCTATTGATACATGTAAATAATTGGTGTAAGATACAGTTATTCATCTTTTCATGGTCATTAGATATGACTCATTTGGACGTTCAGAGGCTCCGTAGTTACCATGGAAACACTGTCATCTTCTACAGTATTGATTCACCAGTAAAACCCTGGAGTTGGATCAATGACAGTGGACAGACACACTGGGCTTATGTTCAGGTAGTGATAGATTTGACTGAAAAGGTCATTTTTCTTCAGTTTTCTGTATGTCTGACTTAATTACCCTCAACTTTAATCTGAGGTTTTATGAACATCTGCATCAGTGGTGTAGTGGTCCCTGGAGAAGTGGGTTTACTCTCAATTTTTTCCTTTTTTACCTCCGCCCAGCAGGTATTGGGATCATCCGAGTTTGTGTGCGTGTCTTTGTTCGTTCGTTCATTCGCTGCAGTAACTTCAGCCGACCAAAAGGGGGCAGAAGTCTGCACACTCTTCATTATTATATTCGCTGTCTGTCTTCGAGGGGAACGCAATGTGCAGAATCAGTTTCCGGGGACAGTATTTGCAAACGGACCGACCGAAACAACGGCTCATTCAGCGAATAATGATATTTTAATTCTACATTTAACTAAAACTCATTGTTCTTACTGACAAAAATAAAATCCATATTATGTATGAGACGTATATCTGTACAGACAGAGTGGAAACTGGACATTAACGTGTTCATATTTGGTCCAATATGGTGGCGCCAGTTGTGCGGTTCACTGCAGGCTGATATTTGGAAAACATTTCAACAGAGGTCAGTACTTTCCGCTAATTCAGGACTAATTTTTTCCAAACTAGAACATATTATTTTGTTGTCCTTTGTCCTTTCATTACCTCCGCCAAGGAGTTTATGTGGTCGCCCGAGTTTGTGTGTTTGTTTGTTCGCTGCAGCAACTTCAGCCGGCCACAAGGGGGCGGCGGTCTGCACTCTGAGTGCTTTTCTAGTTTTTAAGTTAACTCTGTTTTAGAAACAGTAAAATGTAAAACTACTCTATTTAGTTTGCCCAAAAATCCATCAGTGGTGTTTGTTCACTATTATAAAATGATCATTGCTTGAACAGGAGCAATTTGTAGGTATTACTGGTCACACAAGCAGCTGCATGAATGTAAATGTATTCAACATGAGGCAAACATAGGATAACATTAGCCTTTCATAACGTTAGCCTTTCATAATGTTAGTCTAGTCACACAGTTTAGCTATTGTAAAGTAGGTTCTTTTCATATGTGTCCGTCCATCCGTCCATCCATCCATCTTCTGTACCCGTTTTTATCCTCACTAAAAAACATTTATTCTGCCTTTCTCATTCACATTTCCAATAATCCCCCATCTTTCAACTGGGGTGGAACTGGCACCTGATGTTTCCAGTCAGGTTCCAGAGGTGGCTAGTGCTAAATTAGCAATATTTTCCTCAGCACCTGCCCTAGTCTGCCTCTGATTGGGTCATTAGTCCTCATGCCTAAAGTTAACCAATCTAATCAGTGAAGGCAGTGAGTACTAGCCAATTAGAGGCTGAGTAGGGCGGGTCATGGCTTCACTATCCTAGTGAAAAAATGGGCAATTTGATTGATGGTGTGCATTAAGGTGAATTTAGAAGTGGGTATACACCAGGGCTCACCAACTCCGGTCCTTGAGAGCTACTATCCTGCATGTTTTAGATGTTTCCCTCCTCCAGCACACCTGACAGTCATTATCTGGCCTCTATAGAGCTTGATGATAGGCTTACCATTTGAATAAGGTGTGTTGGAAGAGGAACATACCTAAAATATTCAGGATAGTAGCCTTCAAGGACCAGGGTTGGTGACCCCTGGTATACACAATGCTGACGGAAAAATAAGGAAGTATACTCTGTATACCACCATATACCCTGGACTACACCACTGATCTGCATGATTATTGAATTAAACATTGGAAAATACAAGATTTCAACTGAAAAAGAGACACAATACAGAGGATAACATTATAATAAATGGTGATAAATCACTTAAGAAAAGTCAAATATAGAGAAAAAAATATTTTGGAAGCCCCACAAAAGTAACACTGGGACTTTATGGGTTAAAATGTGTGACATAAAAAATCCACACCAACATAACACTCAAAAATATCAAATAACACAGGTTTAATGTACAGTTCAGTACAGTGTGGCACTTGTGAAATTTTACTTGTTGACTAAGAAATCTGGTTGTGATTTTAAACGTAAATGAATGTGAATCTCAAAGATATAGTTGGTGAATCTTCAGTTTGTCGTCCTGGAAAGCTAACCGGCCTTACCACTCAGGTGTATTATCTTACAGTGAACCGACACTCCAACATGGATAATTAAACAAGAGTGAACCTATTCAGAGGCTGTGTCAGCATGTGAGAATGTCTGACAGACAGATGTAGGGCACTTGGGTTTATAAGATGGAGATGTTACCTCAGGCTGGACGTTGCTGTGGTTGAAAATAACGGGCAGTCTGGCTGATCTGCGTTGAACGGTGTCGTAGTGATCCTGGTAGAACTCAGACAGAGCTTTACGACATGTTTCACTGTAGCTGCAGGCAAAGTAGTTCATGCTTTTGGGAATGAAACCTAAAACATAACCCAGCAGCATTAAAGGCAATTCCAATAACACATACTTCTTCTGCTGGGATATAAACATGAAGTTAGTTTTGAAACAGTTAAAGCAGGGTTGTTTTTTTTTTGGTATTTGTCAAAGAAATGAAAATGCTATCATTTAACAATTAAAAAAATCATGTGAAGTGCTTTCAAATGAACAGCCAGTTTGACTTAATGTAATCATGAGATCTGCAGTTTGTTTAGTTTATTTATTTTATTTATGTATTTTTGAAAGACGATTGGACGGTTTTCTACTAGACTACAGATTAATATGCATGTGACATCAGACACCAACATGTCACTCATTATTCTTTTCTTTTACTTTCCTTCAACATTGTTCAATAAATGAAAAATGCTACTAATATTTAATAATGAAACATTTTTAGTTTGCATATGATGTTTTCTTATATATGTATTCATAGCTTCAGTAACACAAATCATTCCAAATCTGTTTTGTGTGTTAATACTGACCCGTGTATCCTGGCACCATTGTCCTTATGTTACTATCAGGGAGGACTCTTCCTGTGTCAGGCTCTGCAGAGCGGGGGTGACCTGTTTGGAGGACCAGCTGAGGTGCGTGGTTCACCTCTGGACTCCTCAGCAGCTCTGCAGTGAGCTTTCCATACGACTTCCCCATATTGTATTTCAGCTGAGGACAATATCCTCCATAGCTGCAACCAGAGGGACATTATAATTAAACTTATGGTGCCCAAGGAACAATAACAGATGCCATATGAAGAAAAAAACATTACTTTTTGGCCTGTTGTTTAAAAAAAAAAAAAGCAAAAAAAAAGTTAGCACATAACTAAGCAAATATTTCAGATCCTTCCACTGGATAAATACAGCTGGTATTCATACGTTTCACCTGTACCTCCTTCAGTGTGATAGAGATGATAATGTTTAGATTGTGTTTCAGTGGTGGATGAACCATCATCTATCATGCCTAATGCCTACAGTACAAGCCTATGGGGGTAGTGTTATGATCTGGGGCTGGTTCAGTTGGGACAGGTCTAGGATCAGTAATGTTACGTGTCCATAAAATGAGTTCAATGTTGGAACAATGCATGAAGTTATGGAAACAATGCAACAGTGAATGTGTGGTGATATCAAATTTAAGAAATGTTATGTATGTCTCACTGCACTATAATAGTGTCTCATAATATTGGGTATAATATCAGATTATGATGATTTTGGCTATGTATTTATATATCTAATCTAATGCAATCTAATATAATGTAATGTAATCTAATCTAATCAGAACAATTTAATGTTTATTATATTTGTGCAACAGGACACTTGGATTTCTCTAATGTGATTAAGTAATTTAACCAATTTAATCCAGATTATTTAATTATTATTTATTTATTCATTAATTATAGATTACCAGCCTAAGTAGTACAGGTCTGAAAAAACACAACATCTGCATTATTGAATGCTACGTAAACATGAATACATGAATCAAAAACACTGTACAATAGTAACACACAGACAGGGATTATTGTACTTCACAATGTTCACTTAAAAATATAAATATAAAAAATAAATGAAATGTAAAAAACATATATTCTTGACTGAATATACTTTTTTTTGGTTGACTAAATCTACATTTAATTTCTTTTATGTCATTTTATTCTGTGCAGTTGTGATTTTGGCAAAACAAACAAAATTAACAACATAGTTTAATACTGTTTTATTTATTTATGTAAAATATCATTTACATTCAATTTGGCTTTGCTTCTTCCTTTATATTGTGTCAGTTCTTGCCATTTCATTTCACATCATTATGCCTTACATGTTTATTTTGTAAACTTAAATCATGTGTTTTTTTTATTTTATTTTGTTGGGTCTTTTCCTTGAACTCCTCATAGTGGAGTATTTTCCACATAATATTAGTTCTTTTACTTTTTACTGCCTCTGCTTCACTAAAAACACAGTCATAACAACATTTTAATGAGGTTACTCCGCAGTTGTGCTGTTGTTTGTGTATAAAATGACAGTGAAACCCAGACATGTACTCACCCTGGTATGTAATGTGGATCCGGTGTCACCAACACTTTGCTGAATTTGGGGGCGTATTGTTCCATATCGATCCCGCTGAAGTGTGCAGAGTTTACCTGGACGGACTCACTTGTTGCCACAGAGAATCAAACAGTGACCGGATGCATCGGAGCTGGGTAACAAGAAACTGACGCGAGAACTGAAACGATTGTTAATGCTAATAGTCATGTGTACTGATATATGATGCAGCAGAGGGTGGAGGTGGACTGTGGGCTTTCACAGACTGTGTCACACCAACACTTCCTCCTGTGTCACAGGGCTTCACCCCCTGCAATAAGTGTGGAGGAAAACTACGGTTCAGGCATGAAACAGTCCTCACAGACATACCTCTGACAGTGTCCTATAAGTTATTTACAATTTTAAGGAAAATAAAGTAAAACATTTGCGTTGTTGCTGTGACGCACATGTGACTACATTAACTCTAATGAATTTAAAGGGGTCATATTATGAAAAATCGACTTTTGAGCGGTTTCCTATCAATAATAAGCATCACCGGGCTGTCTAC
>JAQQZY010000005.1:9364731-9380996 GCA_030068375.1 Ostorhinchus rueppellii
ATGGGAACTATTTTTTGGTGCGGAGAAACACAACCGACGCACACCAAGGACCATCAGTGGGAGCCCCCACCCCCCACATCTCTAGTAACCCAGTGTAGCCTACCTGGCGATTCAGGAAATCATCACCATGACCTGCATGGCGGATGACTTGTTTGATCGCCAGCAAACTCTGCTACGCTGGGTAGTTGATCAGCTGATCTGAGAGAGCGACTGGGAGTATATGTCTGAAGGAGCTCAGAGAAGTAGGGCGGTGCAAAACCATGGAGGGATTTAAAAACAAAAGTATTTTAAACTGGATTCTAAAATGGACAGGCAGCCAATGGAGCGGCTGTAAAATCAGAGAAATGTGAAATTCAGGGACAATGCATCTATTAATGGACCTTAAAATAATAGGACACCAACATAGGCTGTTCTTTTTATCCGTTTGTTTTTGTGTTCTTTTGTTTCTTTAACTGTATTGTAATTTTAAAATGAGACACTAATAAAAATTGTTTTAAAAAAAGTTTACTCTTCACATTCATTAAACAACAGTCATACAGTGACTTGGTGCAGTGTCTGAAATAACAGCTTTTGCTTTTTGTTGCTGTGATGGTGACTGATGACCTGAGCCGTCATCGTTCACCTGGGGAATGTAGATCATATCAGCAGACAGGAATGTCTATTCTACACATTCCTACAAGGCTCACATGTATCTTGATTTGTAGAAGTGACAAAATAGTGCCTTGTGTTTCAGCGTCTTGTTACACTTCGTCTGTTCACACACATACTGTGAACATATTACATGTTTTCTCATGTACTCACATTCATACATGTAAAGGGGTATGGTGAAGTAGGTCCAGTTAGAGAGCATTTGAATGGTTTTACTTTGGTTGAGATACACTGCAAAAAAAAAAAGAAGAGTTTTGGGGGTTGGTAAACACAAACTATGGAAATCAGTTTAATTTTAATCAACAGTAACAGTCAGTGAAACCTATTATAATTGGTTAAATTCTACATGCACTAATTTAACTAATCCTAATAGGTTTCACTGGCAACTATTACAATTGATTAAAATGGCACTGATTTCCATATTTACCAACCCTTTTTACAGTGGACCTATTATTTAACAGTAACAATTGCTACTCAAAATAATATAGTAAAATCTACCCTATAATATTGTGATGGTATGTTGGACCAGCAGCTGGGGAGAGAGTCCCAGCATGCATTGGGACAAACTAGTTGGGACAGTTTTATGTGTTTTACACTGTTCTGTGTTAGTAAGAAGTGTTGTTCTTTTTATATAACAGAGTTATGATGTTTCACCTTTTTTGGTAGTTTTTTTGTTTTGTTTTATTTTGTTGAATCAAAGTTTCTGTTCAGTTGCATATTCTTGCACCATGAGAGAAGCTGCTCCTTTGTTTCATTAGACTCTGCTGTTTGAGCTTAAACGAAAAATGACTATGTATGTTGTTCTTGATAAGTGGTGAATACATTTAACTGTCTTGAACAATCTGTGACCTGTCAATGCTTGAATTGACTTTCAATTACGAAAACATTATTTTTAATTTGAGCTTTTACTTTCAAGTACACAATAATTTGGTTGCGTTTTGAGGCAAAGTGGGGGTTTGATGCGAATATGCAACACGTGGTGTTAAGGGGTTAATGTATATTTTTGTTTAACTACTTATTTAGTAACCATCTGTACAAAGGATCCCTTTGTATTAGCATTGGGTTAATTAAATGATTATTGATACCAATGTTTTTTTGTGTATCTACTAATCTCTGCAGAGCCAGTGGTGTTAATTTTACCCAATTTTAATGAGTAAATAAGAGCAAGAAATGTGAGGTGTATATATAACCTAATTTGTTTTAGTGTTCCATTGCTTTTTAGTTATTTTCTACTTACAATAGGGAATTAAATCTACCCAAAAAAAGTGGATGCAAATTGTTACCTCAGATTTATTGGGTAAATTCTAAGTGTTGCTTCTTACAGTGTATCAAAAATCTAGTCACTTAAGCAGATCTGACAGTGCTATCTGTAAATAAAGCAGGTAAAGTGTATAGTTTGTCTGTTTCACAACATGTCCCTGTGTGTTTTGAGTTTCTAAACCGGTATGAGGACAAATCAAACATCTCAAATGCGTTGGAGCTGAGTCACCCTCTTTTCCCAGTACTGTGGAAGGAAAAAGCAGGTATGAACATGCCGCTCTGCCGAGTGACAGGAGGGACGATGATGGGGAGGTGTGGTGAAGGAGTGGAGGCGGATCACAGGGGATGTTTAGAATTCTACATCACCAGCTCGGCTCTAATGACTGTGTGGGCCGTCTGAAGCCGGCTTCAGTCTTCAGCTGCGTGGCGTGGAGGACACAGCACGAGGCTTTGGAGATGAATCTGTACAGGAGCTTTGGGAACCTTATGGAGGCTTGGGTATCTGAGGGAGCACCGGACTCAGAGTGGCCTGAAAATAACGATGAAGACTCCCCTTTATCTTCCTCTGATATGGAGACGAACCTGCGCTCAGAATCAGTGGACTCTGGTGTGGAGACTCCCAGCTCTGACATGTCTTTCCCAGTAACATCCGGCTCACTCTCAGCAGAAATTGACACTTTTACAGCAGAAAAAGAGGATGGACTCACCTCAGCATCAACGTCACAGTCTCCTGTTTTATTCTCTAGTGCAACTCTTCGTCCTTCTCCCTCCTCTTCCTCCCCTTGCCTCTCACAACAGCAGGGATCAACAGCTTTACACCTAAAACTAGAACAAGCTCTGCAAAGGACTGAATCCAAAAAGGACAACAATGAGACTCTGACAGTGGATGAGGTGGTCAGGAGAAGGCCTCGAGCTTCTTTGTTGGCCAAGAGGCACACATCTGACGTAGTGAGAGGTCATAGGTCAGAGAGTTTTAGCCTGAGGAGGACGGCCAGCCCATCAGCGCTGATCAAACAGATGTCCGAGACCTACAGACGACCGCAGTCCATGACTTTTGGGACGCTCCCAACTCAGGCAATAGCAGAGGTAAGATATGTTTCCAACAATCTGTTAAAAGATGAACCCACTTTTCTGGAAAATCAGAGAAAAGACAGACATTTGTAAACTGTGTCTGATTTCCTTTTGGGAGGAGGGAGGCGTTTTGTTTGGTGGGACCGGTTTCACTATGACATAAGTTTCACAGTAACATGTACGGTCTTGCACACCAGCGGCTTGTAAATATGAAAGGGAAGAGTCGAGGAAAGGTCTCAGAAGTTTAACAAGGCCTCTATTTTACTACGCACTAGTTAGAGGGTTGCAACACACGAGCACAAAGTCACTGTCACATCTGAAGTAGGCCAGGCATGTCATTAGTCACACAGGATTTCTTTCATGCTCATGAGTCTGTCTGTGGTGCGAGGGATCACAAACCAGTCTGCCCAGGTGAATTTACGCCCACAGGCACGAGAAGAATGGATGGAGACGTGAAGACGAGCAGCCTGTCTGATTGTGGAAATGTAACAGTAATGTTGTCTCCTATTGTCAGCAATGGAAACTTTTTAACTTCATTACAGGTTCAGTTTAATCAATAATGAAACAGAAATTCAATATATTTCACATTCGCTGCAGCTTAAGTGAGCTTAATATGTTAATAAGATGTTGAAACAACTGGATAAACCGTTCCTCTGACTTAATTAAGTTCTCTATGTTATTTTAGTCCCTGGGTGTGTGTAGGTGTGTGTGTGTGTGTGTGTGTGTGTGTGACTTTCCATTTGCTGAATGAAGACTATTGAGCTCTGAAGAATGAATCACAGGGCAGAAACATTAATGTCAATCAGGCTTAATTATCCTATTGTAAAACTTTGATCTGTAATTATACTTTCATTACTTTGTTCATAATTTAAGTACTTCCTGGCAGTATGGATTGACATTAAACACAACACAATCAGTCACTTAAACATCTGCAGACACCAAACATGTTATTAATCCTTTCATACATGAATTTTGTGAGGCTTAGTGTGGATTTTTGTCCTGAATGTTTTTATTCCTCTTTAGGCATGGAAAAAAAACATCAATGGAATTCAAATGTTTTTAATGAACCTATTTTTCATGGAGTTACAAAAATGTCCACTCAGCTGGACACCATATGTATGTTACATTTTTAAAGCAAATAAATCTGTATTTAAAACTATCATCAGAAAGTGATTAACTGTGTGAAAATTATGAAATAAAAACATTTTTAATGCAGATAATTTGATGTTTATTCACATTTTAATATACTCTAATACTAGTTATTACTCCCTTCATGTAGATTATTTGCACAAAAAAAAAGTTTTTGTTTAAGAAAACTGTTAATTACAGTCCTGTAACAATTAGCAACTTATTTACACTCAAACATGTTAGTGTAGATCAGGTTTATGAAGAACAGCACAGATATAGTGATGGTAGGAACTGAAACCCATGAATATACAATAGAACAGCTGTAGAATAGTGCCCATTGTAGTGACCACTATGCATGAAAGGGTTAAGTCTCAGTTAAAAGCAGCTTCATGCATCTAATCTGACTAAAAGGCTGTAACCTGTATGATGACATTACACCACTCACAACACATCAGGTAAAAATACGATTGTTCATGTCAGTTGCTGTGACAATAACAGCTTCCTCTGAGCGATTCAGGTAAATATGTATAAAAATAAAAACTATTTAACCAGGAAAATGCTCAGTGAGATTAAAAATCTTTTTTCAAGAGTGTCCTGGCCAAGGCAGCAGCAGCAGAAGTTACACATGTAGACATGTTTATTTCTAGATTTAACAATCTTAATTGAAGAAATCTTGTCAAATGAAATTTTCTTGCTGCGTGGAGATATTTTACTTGTTTTTGAACACATTTTCCCACAAACTTTATGCTTTTATTTTGTTTTTAGGCACCCTTTTTTGCAGTGTACATTAATTCTTACAGACGTCACCTACACCTACACATAAAACACAGTAAAAGTCAGTCCTAAAACCATATATAAATCACTAAACTAAGAACATACATTTAAAACACCATCAATAATTTAAAAGCTACTAAAAATATAACAACAATATTCCTTAAAAGCATCTCAAAGCAAAACCTGATTCAGTCAATGAGAAAAATATCTACATCCTGATTTATCCTTTTCATATTCATTTAGATAGACTTAATGTTTTTAAAGAGACCGGTTCCTTCAGTTGAATCTCCTTCTGTAAACAGACTGTGTTTGCGATAACCCCTGGTGAATAAAAATACAATTTCACAAAAAACAACAGCAGTTGGATAAATCACTAAACCTAAGTTTTTTTTGTTTGTTTGTTTGTTTGTTTTCACATTAGGGGCGTATATTCCTTATTTCCTAATTTAAAAAGTGATATAAAATGACATTGCTTTTTTTTCATCCACTTTATTATGTTTAGTCTATAACTTATCACAGTCTAGATCAGTAATCCCCAAACTTTATCAGCCGTTAAGACATATAGTATATATACATGAATAGTGTAAGCAAATAGGTAAAGTCTCAGGAGCCACTGTTACAATAATGAGTATAATTTCTAAAATAAATGTAAACTATTTTTTTTTTTTAATTAATTGCTATAATGTCGGCATTTTGCCATCTTTTCAACCATAAACAACAATGTTAAATTACATGCACTTCATTGGAATGTTGGCTTGTAAATCAGGGATAGAAATATAAAGTTAATGATTGAAAATAAATAAATAAAAATAAACATCATTTGGATCATAAATGCGATGTTTTTTTGTAAAGCACAGGTAGAAGTCTTGTTCTTGTGAGGTGGTTTTCCATTCCATTTATTTCCTTGGCCACAGTGTTCTCTTCAGGGTGTGATTCTTTTTTAGTTGCTTTGTTCTGCGCTACCTGTTTTAAGAAGTGAAGTCCCTTTGTATTGTTTTTGATTTCATTATAAACAGCATAACAGTAGGATAATAAAGGTACTTGCTGTACCTGTTTGTTTGGTTTAAGCTTCTCATGAATATCAACCTGATACTTTTCTCCATGTTTATTTCATTGTAAATGTACTAACTTAGGTTTGCACTATTAATCAGAGAAATTGTAACAGATTGCATCACCTTTTCTACTTGCAACCATCATTAATAGGGAGAAAAAATACCAGTGTTTATATTTTTTTTTTTACAATATAATGCACTATTTTGTTGAATGATCTGTGCAGGACTTTGCTGGAGAACAGAACACAGAGCTGAGTCCAGGTCTCATGTATCTGGAGCAGGTCTGCCAAATGTTGGAAGAAATCGCCACGAAACAAATGCACAACCGCGTCTTACAGATGGAGATGGAGGCCTTGCAAGAGCATCAGGAACTGCAGGTGAATTTTGCACAAACAATGATGAATCACATGCTTGTAAGAAACTGCCACAGCAGGTCATGTTCTAAACATGACATGTGAGACAAGTTGGAGTTGACAACATGTGTTCTCACAGCCTCTGGGCTAATATGAATTAAACTTCCTCATCACCAGATTCTGTCTCAGACTCTTGACACCTGTCAGGGGGATACAGAAGCTAAAGAGGAGACCGTTTATTGCCAAATGCTTGAAAGCACAGAAGTGGTGCAAAACTCCAGCGACGCCCTGCAGCACCCTAATCGACATATGCGTCAAAGATCTGCTTCAGACACTAATCTTACAACACTGCATTTAAGTAAGTTGTCATATATGAATTTTTAAGTTTAATATAGAAACCTTTATAGGCACATTGAAAAGGCATTTATAGAGCTTCTGTTTGTGTGATTTATGCAGGACGGTTAAAAGTAGACTGTAGAGGGCAGCATATGAGTACAGATGACCTACTGGAAACAGCAGAGGAAAACCAGGACTCACAGGTAAATAAAATCAGATACGACATGGTTTAGTCTCAAATTTTTCTGGTGCACATGCTATATTTTTCAATGTGTCTTTTCAGGAAACTAAGAAGGAGAAAAGGAATAAAGCTACAGCCACACTAGGTCGGAACTGGAGGTGGAAAATTGTGCCTTTGAGAAGAGAGGATTCTGCAAAAAGGTGAGAAAGTGTTTTGCACAGTGTTATTAACCTCATATGATGCTTGGAGGGAATTTGTGTGGTGCTCCATCATGGCAGCCTTCCACAGTGATGCAGTGGTCCAGAGATAATGCACAGTAGATGCAGAGGCAGTGGTGGGAGCTCATCCTGTGCATCTGTTCCTCTTGAACACTCTGTGCTTAGCTTGCAAACTGCCTCCAGACTTCTGCTGAGGCTTTTTTCAGCTCTGTGTGATGAATTTTTTATCTATAAAGCCAACAGATGCAGCCATCTGAGAGAAACTCCACTCGACGGCGTTTGAGCCAGCTGTTCAGGAGGCGAAGGAAAACTGTGCTTTCATAAACGGACTACGCTGTGATTCTTCATGATGTCTGGAGAAATTCACAGTCTGTATGTAGATTACACTGCCAAGTTTATTTATTGTCTATTTTCCACATGTCTGCATTATTTATACTGATAAATCACACAATTTCCTATGAAAGTGGAGTGAGGAATTTAATAAATGTATGGTTATTTTTATTTGATGTAATATTTTATTCATAAATACATAATGCTTGATGAGCAAACACCAAAACTTGTATCTGTTAATCTTCCTCTTGTTAAAGCTGCACAATAATGGTCTGAATCCATAATATACTGCATGAGGACAATAATAATAAAGCAATGTGTTCTGTCTGGAATCTGTTTCATTATTTCATTATTTCATTCATGTCCTCTTATAACAGGCTGGCATTTTTCTTCATATAATAAAAGAATTTGAGGTTTTTACTGCAGAGGTGTGGTTCAGCAACCAGACCAAATTGTACTGGTACTCATCATCGTCCGCTTATCCGGGTCCAGGTCGTGGGGGCAGCAGCGTCAGCAAAGAAGCCCAGACAGCCCCTCTCCCCAGCCACTTCCACCAGCTCTTCCATCAGCAGTGGCTCTACTCCGAGTCCCTCCCAGATGTCGGAATTCTTCACTCTATCCCTAAGGCTAAGCCCGGCCACCCTGTGAAGGAAACTCATTTCGGTCACTTGACCTCATTCTTTCAGTCATTACCCAGAGCTCATGACTACAGGTGAGGGTCGGAAAGTAGATCAACTGGAAAATCAAGAGCTTCACCTTTCAGCTTAGCTACCTGTTGCTAGCTCCTCCTTGAACTGTCACCTTATTGTCCCTAATGACCCCTAGAGCTGTGCTGTTGGTGGCATTTCTGCCCCTGGTAGGGTCTCCCATGGCAGATTGGTCTTAGGTAAAGGGTCAGACAAAGAACGGTTCAGAAGACCCCTAATGACTAAGAAGAACCAGAGGGTTACCGGGGCTCTGCCCTTGAGTCAGGTCTGGGGTTGGGGCCCGTGAGCGAGTGCCTGGTGGCCGGGCCTTTGCCCGTGGGGCCCAGATGGACCCAGCCCATACGGGATACATGGGCCCAAGGGCGTAACTTTATGCTCAGCATTGGGGGATTTAAGATCTTACGAAATAAATAAATACATTTAAACACCTGCGGACCACCAGCTTTTTTGGTCGTCGTTTTTCTGCTGCTGTTTTGCCAGATAGCAAAAAACATATGGTTACATTGTTAAACACTCTGCTTATTTATTTATTTTATTATTTTGTAAAAGTCAGGCTAATTTGGTGTTCCTGTATTAGAAATGCGTTGTAATACTTCTACTGTGATTTACGTAACTGCAGCTGTACACTTCACTATTTAGGCTATGCCACAATGACACAGTAGTTAACTCCTATTGTGTTTAAGCACTTGCTAGTAAGACCATGACAAGTTCCACTCATTTGATTGTGTGTGTGTGTTTGTTGGACTTTTGTTGATAAACTTCAACAACTAACCAGATGTTTTTGTCGACCCTCAACTTAGTTAGACTACATACTTGTCTTCTGTAACTAACGTACACGCATACACCGTCATTCACCGTGTGTCTGTGTGTAGGCGTGCTCGCGTGAAAACTTCTCTGAAGAAACTTTCAACGAATTAGCTGTCAAATACCGTATAAAACAGGAAGGGATGACAGATAAGTAAATGACATCCCCTCAAAACATGTAACTGTGTTGTAGTAAACTCTTGTTTCAGTTCCAGTTCAGTGAAATTGTCTGGTCCTACACAGTAGGCTCCATCCTCTGGCTTTAAGTCACAGGAGGCTAGGCTAACCAACAACTAGCTGCTAAAAGCGCCAGTCAGACCACTATGCCGCCCTACAAGATACTTTATATTTTTATTAATCGCAATTATGTGACTATATTGGGGGGGGGGTGTTATATTGACTGGAGCTGATTATTGGGGGGATCATGACCCCCGTAACCCCCATGTAAATTACGCGCCTGCATGGGCCCGTCCCCCTATGGGCCCACCACCTGCTGGGAGAAGTGGTGGATCTGGTGCAGCCTAGATCTGATAGCAGACTGAGGCAGGGGCCTTGGTGGTCTGATCCTGGTAACAGAAACTGGCCAGACCAAATCCATCCAGGTAATGATATTAAAATGAATCAAAAGCATCAGATTTTTGCTATTTCTTCAGATTAATAGAACTGCTGCTGACTCGCTCGTCAATTAATCAACTGATGTTTTCCTGACGTTGGGGTAAATTAATTGAAGCACTTCGGGGATTATTATGGATTATTATGGATTAAATGATTTTATGGTTGTCTGCATGTCCTGAGGTGCAGTTATGGTGGAGCCCTCTAGTGGACATGGAAACTTAATAATTGCTTTCCCCCATTTTCATGTTTTGCTTTTTTTTTTTTTTTTTTAATGCATTTGTGTGCGTGTATGTTTGAATATTTACACAGAATATATATATATATATATATGTATATATGTATGTATGTATATGTATAAACGGTTTTTACTTAAATTTAAAATACGAAACACAGTAGCCCTGAAAACACCAGAACAGACACTTTTTCAAGCAGACAGTAACATTTTTGAAAAAGTGTCTAGGAGAATTGTTACTCCACCCTTTCCATAAATGTCATGTTTTGGTCTTCAGGACCACCATATAGGAACAGTTTATCTTTTCACTCAAAAGAACCTTTATTCTATTAGGGGTTTATAAATACATTTACTCAAAACAAGTTGAGGCCACACAGAGTTACTTCTCATAATTTATTTAATCTTTATTCACCTAGGTTGGGGGGATAGACCTCCCCTGGCATTCCCATGTAAAGAGATGTCAATGACAAACACGTCCAACCAAACGAGAGAGGGTGAATAGGATTCCAGTCCATACATAAAATACATTTATTTACTGTTTATTTAACCACCAGCGTTCATTTAGTCCCACACAGCATCCATCTGTGCTATTAGAATAACATCTGTGGAGGGGTTTATTTACTGTATGTGAGAGAGGAGGGGGCTTGGCAGAGAGGGGACAGCTTATAGACGGACAGAGTGGACAGGGGGCAGCATCGAGTCATCTTTGCAGGGTCCCCTCGTCTACATGATGCCGCAGGAGGACAAGGGGTTGGCAATCTGGCAGGTGCAGGCTGACTGGCAGTATTGGCGCACAGTCTGGTAGCAGCTGCGGTCGGCGTCCCCGCCCCACTGCACGGGCCCGTTGGGGTCAGAGGGCAAACGGCTGAGGATGCTGGTGTTGATGGCCAGAGCAGCCAGGCCATAGTCAGTGAACAGCACCGTCTCACGCCGGCATGTGGGGCAGGAGATGAACTTGTATTTAGGACAGGACTCGTAGAGGATCTGCAGGCACTCCTCACACACCGAGTGCAGGCAGGACAGGATGCGCGGACGCTTCCCGGCAAAGTTGTAAGTGTGACCACAGGTGGGGCAGTCCAGGGGCTCGCAGGGCATGACGGGTCCCGAGGACGAGGAGGAGGAGGAAGTAGAGGAAGATGTGGAGGAAGAGCGCAGTACATACTGGTTGACTATCACGTCCTCCATCTTGTAGTGGAACTGGTGGTAGCAGATTTCATTGGCACTGGGTTTGCGCTGCGCCAGGAAGCTCTGCTCCCTGCGCGTCACGGGGGCCGGAGGGGACATCATAGGCCGCGGGGACCTGGTTATGTCCAGGGTCAGGTCACTGCAGGCCTGGTTGACGATGATTTCGCCCTCACCTCCACCGTCCCATGCTACCCTGGGGGGCGGCGCATAGCGCGGCTGGGTGACGGGCACGGGGCACTCTCTGGGGAACTTCTCCGACTGGATGATCTTGACGGTGTCCATGGGGATGGTGACAGCCTGGCGCCTGAGGCAGGACATTCGCACGATCGTTGGAGGTGGAAGTGGCTCTACTCAGTGCTGAAAACCCCTGCGTGGTTCAAGGGGACAAGATGTGTCTCTTTTTCTAAAGTCAGCCATTGGAGGGGACATGGGGACGGAGAGTTGTGTCCATGTTGGGGGTTCCTGTCAGCCTTAGGCCTTATGAAGGAATTAAAAACCTGCACCAGTTATTCTGTCACTAATATAACAGTCAAGCTTGAAGTATTTGACCAGTGTTGACAACTTGAAGGTAGTTTTTTGCTTTTTTAGACTCACTTCTGTGCTGTCTTTGATTTATGTATATTTACACACAGGATCACTTAGTAGTTTATCACAAATAGTTCCCTTTTAGTTATAACACCAATAAATAATCTCATACACACAGATAGACACACTCTACAGGTTTCTGCATTCACAGAGTGTTGGGATTAAGTACAGCCAGTTCAGAGAAGTCCAAGAGGTATTGTCTCAAACTGTATCCTGTTGCCTGCCAGGGGAAACTTGCCTTCTCAATCTAACCTTAACATATGTTTCTTGCTTAAAAGTCTACTTCACTTCCTGTTTTTGGCTAAGGGGCGTGTTAAGCTTTGACCAGAGTGCGTGAGAAAGAAAGAATAAGCTCCGTTTTTTCTCGGTATGCTCTTGGTCCTATGTGGTCCGATGACCTGGCGTGACCCTCTCTGTGCCTTCTTGATAAGAAGAAAGGAGGAGTAGGTCTTTTTTTGGATGGTGTCCTATAAAGCTCCAGAAAACTGCTGGAATGACTCTGCTGTTCCAGAGGCTCCTGGATTCCTCAGAAGTGGGAGTGAAGATGCTTTTTGATTTTCAGACAGTCTTCCTAACCAGCCGAAGGAGTGATAACAGCCTGAAGGATGCCTCTGTGCTTGTCTCCCGTTTTCGGGGGCTTATGTTTCCTCAGGTTTCCTTTGGTCCGTTATCTGTGAAAAGAGAAAAAATGCATTTGAACATCAGACATCAGAAGCCACATATGTCACACACCGCTTCCATACTGTATAGTTCTTACACAAAAAAATATGAAAACAGTAATGATTACCATGATTATCAACAAATTTGATTACTTTTACCAATTTAGACAGACATTTGAAATATAGTTATTTATATAGAGAATAAGAAATAAGTCAACACTTTTCTCTTCATTCTTTATAAACCTTTAAAGACCAATAACTATTTTTGTGGCAACATCCACACACAGTTTTCCTCTATATTTAACCTTTGTTAAGTGATTTAATACCTTTTATTAAAATATCATCTGCATTTTGCATTTTTCAAATAAAATCAGATACTTGTCTATAGTTAATTTACTGACCATGTAGATGTTCATGATAGTTCCAAGTAATTTCAGAGTATTTTATATCAAACTAGAGAGAAGTGACTTTTTCAGTAAAGCATATCATTAACTGAATGTAATGGCAAGCATCTACAACCATTGTTATTTGTTAAACTACATGGGTTTTATCCAATGCCACTGAAAAATTACATCAATTATTTTAATGTAGAGATAGGATTAATGGAACAGGACATAACACTTAATACAAGTAAAAAGCATAGAACAGCAACTAGTGATCAATTCATTTGTGGAAAAGATGAACAGTCCTGTTTTTTGAAGCTCAGTATTCTCCAAAATGAATATTTGATTATTTTTTGTCAGTATATTTGATGATAATAATAATAATAATAATAATAATAATAAAAATTCACTGTATTTTTTTCCTGTTTCATAACCAGTGTTGTGGAGACAAAACGTATCTTGTATTTGTCGACCTTTTTGTAGATTTCACCAGTATGCCTCTGATATTCCTATTATAAGAACATTTTACGTTACTCCCTGATGTTTTTGGTCATAGATGATCTCACATTGAAAACACTGAAGAAAAAATGGACAGTTAAAATGTTCCCTCTACTGTTGCTGCATTGATATCATATTTTTAGGTTTATCTGATGTTCTTGGCTGGCAGCACGGCTCACTTGGACAAATATCTTTTGCTTATTTCCTCTTACGTCTTGGCCAAAGCCCAGCAGTGTTTGTTTCAGAGTAAGATCATTTTCATGTTGCTTCTTGTTCCAAGAAAACATACCTGTCTTGGCTCACCGTATTGTACTTCAAGATTTAAGTGTAATAATTACAGTACAAACATGACACGCCTACGCACACGGGCAGTAGCTGAACTTCGTTTATAATTTCAGTTGATAAAAGGAAATACAATCATAATGAGTCATAAAGACAGAAAAAAAATCCATATGAACATAGACATAAAATGGTTTAATATGAGACAGAAAAAAAGCCCAACATTCACACAAATGGGTCAAATATTTAGCTCTTTTTTCACATCTGCTGTCATGTTTTCACGGTGTTTTCTACTTTAAGATCTTTTTAGAAATAAGCTGTTACATTCTAAATTCAGGATTTGTCATCTTTCACTTTAAAAGCATTTCATTGGCATTTCTTCACATGCCAAGTTATAGTCCATTTTCTTCTCCTTTATATTCACAGCAGATCCAGAATGTGGTGCTCTGTTCTACAAGTATTTGTTTATGCTTGTCTGCGAGGTTTATGTGAAAAGCTAACAAAGGATTATTGATTTACAAAACCATTCAGATGCTTAAAGGTAAAAGCCATAAGATGTCTGTGATTAATCTGTCCAAATGTAATTGACAGACATTTTAAAGTCAGAGGTCTGTTGCTGGTCTGGTTGAAGCAGGTGCTCTTATTTCATTCTTGTTTCCTGCTTCCTGTCAACACTCACTTATTTATATTGCGTCAGTTTTGACTGTAACATGCGTGGTACAATCTGGGGTCTGTGTGTCATTCTGTGTGTGGGTTCACACAAAAACAAGTGCATAGATCCCCATTTTTAGTTTGAAGAACACAATAGCTGCCGAACAGTCGAAGAGGGAGGATGACACATCATTCATTCTGTGTGCAGCTCTCAGTACGCTGTGATGAATCATTAGAGGAAAAAAAATGTGCAGAGGAGGTGACCTACATGGTGAAGACGAGCGAGAGAGAGAGAGAAAGAGCGGAGAGGACACAACGCTGGTCCCTGTTCCTATTTATGGTTTGTTTATCTATGCACTTCTCAGTGGTTTCCTGCCCCCAACCTCTGCTGAAGATTCACACTGAATGAGAGAGATGCACCTCACAGGAGGAAATGCTTTAGCCCATTATGTCCTCCCCCACCTCCACGTGATCTACTGAGCCATATTGGGCAAGCAGGCAGACATTTGTTTCTCCTTTTTATCCTTTCTTGAATTAATCCGATGACAGATTTGAACACTCAAACACAGAGCTCTTAGCGAGAATCACTCACTGTCTCACCAACTGTTATCTTTCAGCGCTGCAGCACTTTTCCTAAAAATAGCTTTTTTTTTTTTTTTTAATCACTTTCCCACATACAATATCCAGTCATACACATATGATAAGGCAGGGCGATGTACTTTCCTACTAGTGTGATGATATAAAGGGGGTGACGTTCATTTTATTTCTGCAGGAATTTCTTAACCCGTTAACATCTGAATTTACATACAAGTGTGTGTGTGTGTATATATATATATATATATATATATATATATAATTTATTTTTTAAATTGTGTTTTTGATTTGAAGTAGATGCTAAATTAAGTGGAGACTTAATTTAACAACAGCGCATAAAACAGATAGAAATTTGGGTGTGCTGCATATTTGCAACAACAGACGATAAAGGTAAAAAAAAAACGCATTTGGCATGAAGATGGTTTTATTGATGCCACATTATTTTCAGTGAGGTGACTAATTATTTTAGCTATAATTATCCAAGGAAACAAAACTCAAGTTTTAATCACTTCTTTATGCATCATTGTGTGCATATGAAGGAGTAACAAGTACTCATGAGTGGCTTTTCCACTGGATGTATGCGTAAAACTTTACCAATATTTACTAAATGTAAAAATAAAACAGAAATGCATAACGGCAGTTTTTAAATTATCTCACAAATGCGATGATTTGTTTATTTATTACCACGAGATGACATGAGAACTCATTCCATGAACATGGTGATGAACATAAATCGTGTTGATTTACAGATATATTCATTATTATTATTAATTATTATATATTACCCCTCTATCCTGTGCTAAATTAAAAAAAAATATTCAGTTTCCTGGTGTGTCCATACATACCATACCATGTTTCTTTTAAAACTCTTCTTTGCTTGTTGTAATGTTCATCAATATCGTTTTGTTTTTTTTTCCACGTTACTCTAGTTGCAGAAAAAGGTCCTTCCATTGCAGTTTTGCGTGATATACCAGTTTTGCTACAACTGAAAAACCACCTCTTGCTAGCGCAAAAACATAAACTAATCAAAAAATGAGAGTTTTGGCAAACATGTTGTTTTTCCATTAGGCAAATTTTTATGTTTAAGTTATATTCGCACAATTTGAGGGTCAATGGAAAAGCAACTAGTGATGAAAAATGTTTTAAAAAAAAACCCTAACCTCTAATAGATAGCAGTTAACAGTAATATGTGAGGAAATTTTAAAAGTTCAATGTGTGATATTTACCAACATCTCATGAGGTTTCAACTTGCAACTAACCCAATACCCCTCACCTAACTATCACCTATAGTGACCTTCATTATAGTCATTATAATCCTTCATTTGGGATTGAGGGGATAATAGTTTTGAGCCACATTAACACATGGCAGGTGACAGTCAAGCCCCCTCACATGTGGATATTGTCCAAGTGGAAAAAGGAAGAGAGAAATTAATCTGTCCAGAGTACTGCAGGAATATGTGATGAAACCAGGGTCCAGAGGGCGGGACTTTGACTCCAAAAAGAAGCCAATGTGGAAATATTTTCAAATGTGAAACCCCTGACCACTGGGACTGGCTTCTATAAACTAACAATGAACGTCTCCAAAAATACAATGTCTGTTCTGTTTTTCAGGTGTCACTCTGGTCTCATTTGCTTTATTTTGAAACTAGGAAAAGTTAAATTACAAGACTCTAAGGCCCCACAGTGCAAAGTGAACATAGTAGAAAAAATAGCAAAAGTATA
>JAQQZY010000005.1:9407809-9418028 GCA_030068375.1 Ostorhinchus rueppellii
TTTTTTTCTTAACTTAACCAATCATCCTCTGAAGTAGTTGTAAGTGTTATCGACCTGCTTTATTGCCACAACTCACTAAGTTACACAAGAAGTCAGAGAAAGCAGTAAAGACGAACATGTTCCCGAAGCCCTCTAACCTTTCAGTGACCTAAGATCCTTGTGATTAGCTTCACCACACACAAGCAATGCAAAAGACAATAGATACAGCTACTTGTGTTTGGTAATCATTAGAAGTATATAAAGTTTGATCAGATGAGACTCACAGACTCATTCACACGTTTGCAGAAGATGGCGAGCATGAAGACGGCTGCCACAGGTGGTGTCAGGTAGCTGGTGATGGACTGGATGTAGTCAAAGAGCTGACCGCTCTGGGCCGTCTGCACCACAGGGATCCACGCTATACTCACACCAATCAGGACCAAGATAAACACTCTGGACACAAACACCCATGGACAATATCAGCCATTTCACAGTACAGGTGGTGAGCATGAATTTTAACAATACAGAGAAATTATAGCAGCTTTACCGGCCGGCAATCATGAGCTCCCTCTCACTTGCAGAGCGACGGATCTTAGTGTAGATATCCATGGTGAAGAGTGTACTAGCGCTGTTGAAAATGGAGGTTAGGGAGCTCATAAGGGAGGCCAGCATCACAGACAGCATAAGACCACGTAGACCTTAAATGTTTTTAAAAAAATGTAAACGTTACAAAGAGGAAAGGAAGGAGCAGTTTGAAAACATTGGGTCAACCATCTTTTCCAACCCACCATTAGGCATAAGGCTCACCACCAGTTTTGGATAAGCAATGTTGGTGCAGCCCACACTGGCCCCACAGTGCCTGATACATTCTTCCGGATCCACACATGCCACTACATCTATAATAAGAACAAGAAATATGTAATATTTATGAGACTTATCGCCAAGGGAACTTACTTCAGCAAACTTTAAGAGCCACAAGACCCTTACCAGCATAGAGGATTCTGCTGATCATGCCAGGGAAAACCATGAGGAACATTGGCAGCAGTTTCAGGTAGCCACACAAGATACAACCAGCTTTAACGTGAGATAAATTCTTACCAGAAAGGCAACGCTGCACAATGACCTAGAGGGAAAGAAATTGATTTAAATATACAAGTGCATTTTTGAGACTCATATGACTGATTTTTTCCACATAAAATGAGTGTATTAAAGAAAAGAACTGCTCAAAAGTGTTCATATTGGGCTCCACTTTGAAATTTTACATTACAGAGTGCTCAAATATGAACGCTTTCAGTTATGATTAAGCATTATAAAAAATATCACAGGCAGACTTTCATATAAGCATTTCAAACACTTTTACCTTTGCATTTTCAATATACTTATTATCTACCTTGAAACATTTAGAGTGCAGATCTTGTATTGTAAGTGTATTGGAGTAGAATATTAGTTCATAAAATAATAACATATAAATTAGATACAGATGGGTCAAAAATATAAAGGCTTTTTTTATTATTTAGAAAACAAATTAGATACAAATGGAAAAACCTGTATTTTGTGAGCACTGTGGGAACCAATGAGCTATGAGTATCATTTACATGTGTTTACAGGAGCATGATTGTGTTTACAGAAGCACTTTAGAGCTTGGCATGAATGAGTGTACTTCATCATTGCTCATTGCAACAATACTAGTAAGTGATGAGTTTATTTTTACAGTTATAGTACAGGAGTGTCAAATCTAAGGCCTACAGGCCAAGGCCACCTCACTAAAGGTCCCAATCTGACCAAAAAAGTGAAAAACTATACTGATATTAATAGTCAAGGGTGTCAAATTCATTTTAGTTCCAAACTCCAATCTCCAAAATATTAACAATATTATTGTCCAAGTCAATTCACCCATTGGCCCTCCTTCTTACCCCTCCCCTATGGCCCTTGAAGTTGGCACGACCCCTTGAAACGGAGTTGCTTCCTCTATGAAATGAGACAACCAGTGATGTAGTCCAGGCTTATACCTACTTATTTTTCAGTCAGCATTGTGTATACTCACTTTAATATACACACTGATGTGCACCATTCAGTAGTATCTGCGAGCCAAATTTTTACCCCTTAGGATGGTGAAGGTAGGACCCGCCCTACTCTGCCTCTAATTGGCTAGTACTCGCTGCCTTTACTGATTAGATTGGTTAACTATAAGCATGAGGACTGACGAGCTTATCAGAGGCACAGTAGGGTGGGTCATTCTGAAAAAAATATTGCTAACTAATGCTGGCCACCTCTGGAACTTGACTGGACACCTCAGGTGCCAGTACCACACCAGTTGATTGACAGGTCACTGCATGTCTCGTTGAAAGATGTGCAATTATTGGAAATGCGAACAAGAAAGGCAGAATCAACGTATTTCAACTGAGTGACACATATCGAGAGAATCTACTTTCACAGAATACATCATTCTGAGGTAAGTTTTAAGGTGGTTTCAGAATGATTCACTGTTTTAAACTACTGCCTTGTAAGACTGCACATTTAGAGGAGAAGAGATTTTTGTCGCCAATAATTAAACTGTGTGAGTAAGCTAACGCTATGAAAGGCTAATGTTAGAAAATGCAAACGTTATCCTGTTTACCTCATGTTGAATACATTTACATTCACGGAGCTGCTTCTGTGACCAGTAATACCTACAAACTGCTCCTGATCAAGTCATGATAATTTTATCATAGTGTGCAAACACTACTGATGGATTTTTGGGTAAACTAAATGGAGTAGTCTTAGTCTTACATTTCACCGTTTCTAAAACATGGTGTTTTTTTCTGGACTACTTGGGGAAAAAAAGTGTCCATGGGCCCCCTAGTTGAGAACCACTGTATAGTTGAGAAATAATGTAGTTAAAATTGTATTTATTTCTCTTCAGAAATGTCAGGTATTTCAGGTTATCTACATTTTGGTGAAAGAATAGTTTGTACATTTTTTGCACTAAAACAAATAGATAAATTTGGAGTTCTCCTTATTTATATATTTTTTATGCTATTATTATCCTGTTGTAACCCTCTTGAGATCCAATTGGATTGTATGTAGCCCCTGAACTAAAATGAGTTGCTAAAGCATATCAAACCTTACACGGGCAGCACACTTTAAATTCAGTTTACTGTTTTGTTTTTTCCCATGGATTTGTTGACAGTAAGACAACTAACATTTACTAATCTTATCTTGGTTTCTAGACATGCATTAAGGTTTAAGTAAAAGCATGAATATCCTTTTGCAGGAGGTGATTTGCGGTCATGTGTAATCAGGCAACAACAGACAAGATAAAAGCACCTAAATGTGTGTACAGATGTTTGGAAATCAATTGAATGAGCCTGTTACATGGATTTATGACTGCAAATTGTTGGTCTGAATGGTAGTAGTTGCAGAAATCAATCACTGCTATCATGCAAATTCACTTGTGCTTGACTGACCTGATCAGTGCACCAGTACCACGTGGCCTGAATGGTGAGTCCAAACACCAAACCAGGCCAAGGCAGATCTCCTGTAATCGCATCCCGGAAAATATGGAAGGAATCAGCTCGAGGTTCGTAGCAGCTTGCGCTGGCGTTACCCTTGATGGAGGGGATGGCGGTCATGTAGCGTTCCTGGAAGCTTTCGTAGCCTCCCACTTCATTGAAAGCTGGGGACACGTGGATAAGTGTGATAAATTTACACTGACCTTTACAATCTGGCATAAGCAGGATTTTACTGTGACATAATAAAAGGATAAAAATAAAAAATACCATATTACCAAAGCCCATAAGGATGAATGATCCAACAATCATGATGATGGTCTGCAAGGTGTCTGTGTAGATCACTGCAGCTAATCCACCTGAAACACAATGTGTTAGAAAATCAGACATTATGGATTTAAGCTCACATTTCTCTTTATTTTTCATGTTATATCACAATCTATATAAATATTCTCAGCATAATTATAATTTAGGCTTCTGTCTCTATATAATTCAAAATTAAAGGTTTTGATGATGATGTGAGGATTTATGTGCACTAATGCGCAAGAGCTTAACTGTAGATAAGAATTAATCATGGATGATTAACAACTGGAGTTAACTGGAAATGTGTTGCATGTTTGTCATGTTTTATTTGTCATATGCCGCTGATATTAATATTCAATATAAGCCTTCAGTGTTATGAAATTGGTCTTTCATTGCCATTGACATAAAGTTCAGGTGTGCAAGCATTATTACAGAAGAGCAACAGAAGGTCAGTTCTTGCTTATCAGTCATGGGTGATTAACCACAATAACACACAGCTGATAAACAAGACGCATCACTACAAATGGATGTGGAAAGACTTTAGCCTCAGCCTTGGTGCCATTCATAAAATAGATAAGACTTCCCAACCTGCTTTACAAGTAAAATGTCTGCAGATTCAGTGCAAAAGGAAGCAAATACATCCCTGAGGACAGACCTGTGACGGTGTATATTGCAGTTATCAACAGCAGTGCAATAACAGCTACGTAGATATTCAGCCCAAGAGCCAAGTTGATAAATATGGCACCGGAGAACATATCTGCCTGTGGAGAAGATAGGAGAAAAGACAAAATATGTCATGTGACTAATACGTTACAGATGTCGAGACATGACAGGCATAAAGTAATCCTGGTTCTATTCTATTCTATCATAATTGTTATTGCTATAATTGCCATTGTTGTCACTTTAACTTACTGAGATCTTGGTGAAAACATATAGGAAGAGTGAGAGCACCGAGAGGTAGATGCGAATACGCTGCCCCCCAAATCTTTTCTTCAGGTACTCGGGCATAGTGACCACCTAAACACATGCAAAAAAAAAAAAAAAAAGAATCAGCAGCAGATGTAAATGCTTTTAAATGTCATGTTTATATGATCTCCATCAGTGCTCTAACTAGTAATTGCATGTAAAGTCATCACTACTGCTGATTTTTTTTTCCTCATTATTTTAACACCTACTTTTGCGTGCTTGATGATCCATTTTGAATGGGCTAAGGATTTGTTTCAACTTTAAACAGACTTTAAAAGATACTATAAATAAACCCTCATGATTAAAACATACAGCAGTGTCACAGTGATTTATGTCTGTGTTGAGTTTACCCCAGCTTTTATGTAGATGGGTACAAAGAGCCATCCCAGAATGACAACCACAATAAGAGCCTAAAACACACAAACACACAAACATCAGACACAGAATAATCAGTCACATCATTTCCTTAAATTGTTCTTGTAAAGATAAAGTGATCTTATGTTGTGTTTGATTCTTCACATTTGCTGTAAAGTCAAACCCACATGATAATCTGCAAACTTATCAGTCTGACCTACAGAGATAATATGTGTCACAGGTTAAAATCACATTTTTGTTCGTGATAATAGTATAACTGGACCATTAGCGGGGACAACCTACATTCCACTCGAATCCACCGATAGCTATTCCATCTGCTGCAGCTGTACCAGCGATTCCTACAAAGTGGCCACTACCAATGTTGCTGGCAAAGAGTGATGCTCCAATCTGTGGAGTGAACAGTCATGTTAGACAATACATTTTGAGTGAAAAGATTCTGAAAGTGATATGTTGTCCTTGCACTTGGAGATTAAAGCTGCCTGTGTTTTTATTGTATGTCACATGATCAGTACAAACCTGATAATTTCCTACTGAATGACTATAAAACCTGATGATACCACTTACACTATTTGGTCAGTTAAACCTTATCAGTCAGACTTGGTTAAGATTCTAGTAAATGCTTTCTTTTTAATTCCGGGCAGTTGGACACTCACCGGCCACCACACCATACTCCTCCCTGCAAGAAAGAAGCCACCAACTGTGGCTCTGTTGGTGCGAACCATAGCCTGTAACAGCAAAATGAGACATATTAGTTAGATCTCCACATTAATTGATGCCAAACTGCTTTTCCCACACATTGGAGATAGTCAGATAGGCTAAACACTGTGGTGCTTACACCTGTACAAAGTAAAACAATTACATTACATTCCACTTAAGGTGAAAGACTAGAAACACTATACTATCACAATAAAAGAGTTGTGAAACCATTGTGTAAGAGGGTGTGATTGCATAATTTCAGCACCATCATACTTCAAATTTAAAACTCTTCTGTTTTATTTAGATTTGTATACTGTTAACTGTTTTTTCTTTTTTTTTTTATTTTGTTTACACTGGGCACTTTACAGAAATGTAAACATAGTCTCATTGCACTGCACTATATGTGTTTTGTACAGACACTAATCCTGGTTCCATTCTGTTCTTTCATAATTCTTAGTGAAATGCAGCAAAGGTAGAGCTTAAGAGATTTTGTAAAAGAAAAGCTTTTGCCTCATACATCTGAATATAACAATTATGCTCCTCAATAACGGATTGACTCCTTTGTGACTCAATTAAAGCAAATTTTAATGTAAGTATGTGCAGCATTCACTACTGCATAACCAGTGAAAAGTTAATTATTTACAGAGCACAAGAATTAAAACAATGGTGAAGTGAGCAACTCACCCATATTCCAACAGCCAAGACCACCAGAAAATAAATCACAATGACAGATATATCTGCTGGATTGTTGAGGGCCACGGTGGATCTGCTGTCTTTTTCATTGCTCCTTACATAGGAGAATCCAAAGTAATCATAAGACATGTTTTGTAGTGTCCAGTAAACAGGAATGCTGCAGAGATCTCTCCTCACATGTACCTGCACCTCTGGTCCTTGAAACAGGTGGAGGTGTGTCTTTAAATAAGTGAGTGAGTGTGGGAAGGATGGGGTGGGTGAGGAGGAAGAGAGGGCCAGAAACAAAGAGTGTTTTTATTTTACAAATTCACAAATTGTGTTTAGTTTGCATCTTAAGTGGAAGCACAAATACACTTTAGTGATTTGTGATTAGTGGTTTTGGAAATTAATGTGTTAAAATGTGTAACCTTTCAGCAAACAATGGCGTTAATAATCAACCCACCAGGAAATAAGTGCAGATACGTTCCTGTAAAACAGTGGACCTTCAGATGAGCTTTATCTGAATTCCATTCAAGAGTAAAACTTAAGTGATCAATATGGATGATTTGTGCATGTTTGGGTCATACTAGGAACTGGTTCATTTCCATTTAAAAGCAGTTATAGCAGCTGCTGCTGGTGTTGTAGCTTATGAGGACAGAAGTGCTTTACTGAAGAAAAAACATCAACGGCAATGGAGACAGAGCTTAGCTTTGTATTGGAATGAATAAAGGTCAACTTTAATACAAGCTTCATTAAAGTATACCACCATGTGTGAGTTGATCTGAGAAAAACACCTCACAGTTACAAACACTGTGGTGATAGAACATAATATTCATAGTTAATAGAAGAGATTCCTTTATTAGTACCACAGGGGGAAATTCCAGGTTTACAGCAGCAAAGTGCAAGAGCACACGAGAGCAGAGGAAGTGCAAGATCATTCAATACTTATGTTTTTATGATTCCATAAGCCCCTGAAAATAATAATAAATTGTGTTCCTGTTACCCCAGAAAGAGTTGCTTATATTTACAGATGATGCAGTTTACTTCTGTCAGGTGTGATGTGTGATAGAAGAGTTTCAGCTAAAAGGAAAGGAAAGGTGTACAAAACCATGGTGGGACCAGCCATGTTTGGTCTAGAGACAGTGTCACTGAGGAAAAGACAGGAGGCAGAGGTGGAGGTAGCACATATGAAGATGCTGAGGTTCTCTTTGGGAGTGACCAGGATGGGTAGGATCAGGAATGAGTCCATCAGAGGGACAGCACATGTTAGAGGTTTTAGAGATAAAGTCAGAGAGGCCAGGCTGAGATGGTTCAGACAGATAGCGAATATATTAGTAGAAGGATGCTGAGTTTGGAACTGCCAGGCAGGAGGTGTAGAGGAAGACCAAAGAGGAGGTTTATGGATGTAGTGAAAGAGGACATGAATGTAGTTGATGTGAGAGAAGAGGATGTAGAAGACAGGGTTAGATGGAGGCAAATGATTCACTGTGGCGACCCCTGAAGGGAAAAGCTGAAAGGAGAAGAAAGATGTAGTTTACTTCTATGAAGTCACTTCTTCTCTTCTCTGTTTTATAAAGGGTGAAAACTTAAAGGCTAACTTGTTCAATTAATCCTTTAAGTAAATTCAGTCTCTGTATTTTACCCATCCTAATACACACAGTGCCTAGCATTAGCATTAGTGTTAGCATTAGCACATAGCACACATTACTAGCAGTGAGCTGCCATTGAAGAAACTCAGGGACTAACTCCAGATCTTCACCAGCACCGAGGTCAAGTGCAATGATTGGAGAATTTGAACCAACATGTACCGCCTTCGCCCTAAGTAGCTGGGATAGGCTCCATGCGACCCCCGTGACCCTAGTGAGGATAAAGTGGGTATAGAAGATGAATGAATGTACCAGTTTTTAATGCTGGTGATATCTAGTATGGAGGTGCTTTACTGTCACTTTCTATGTCTGTGTGTGGACCGAAGTTATTATATGATCCTCCAACTAAAAAGCCCCTGATGGACAAAACAAAGGGAAAAGTAATAGAAGATCAGTACCTGACCGTACAAAAAAGTCTGTAAATATGTAGGATCCTTCCATTAGATAATTACTGCAATGGTTAATATGTTTTAGCTGCAACAAGTTCATGAACGCTCACTGATACAAGAAGTAGCTTCTCATTTCTCAAACAATCATCATTTACAGATTGGACTGTGTTACAATGGAAAACGTTTGTGGTCTGATCTGTCCAGATCAACTGACCCTGTTCCAGAGTGATGAACTCATCAGGGTGAGAAGAAGTGAATGCAGTGATTACCCATCATGCCTAGTGTCTGCTGGACGAGTTGAATGGATGACCAGGTCTGGACATCAGTGGATTTTTTTTCTCCCCTGATGACACAGATATATTCCAAGATGACAATTATGACAATTCATCAAGATAATATTGTGAAGTGGTTCAGGAAGTATGAGACATCATTTTGACACTACATCACCCAGACCTTAAACACATTTAGAATCTTTGGAATCTTTTGGACAAGATTTTACACAGTTTTCTGACTCTCCCTTTATCAATACAAGATCTTTACCAAAAATCAATGCAACTTTGGGCGTAAATAAAGGGTTTGACATTCATTGTGACATAGCATAATCTTTGCATGGTATAAATGATGTTACGGCAAATGTGTCCCCCAATCAACCCTAAATAAAATACTGCATGTGTGGCCCAGCAATGGATGAAAGAAAAGGCACAATAGAATTAACAAAACTATAACAGAGTGACTGATACCACACTTATTTGAGTCTTTTTACTAATATGTGAGCACAATCAAAGCCTAAACATCTTAAAATGTCTCAAGTATCCTTTCAAAGATCTTTAGATCCTATTGGACGGGAACAATTTTTTACCTTTAAAATTCTTGCCTCATGTCACACAACTGATACTTTTCAATTACTGTAAAATACATATAACATAAATGACTGACTACATAACTCTTGGCTTGATAGGAGCCTGCTGGTCATTTTTTCCTTCAGCCCATTTACAGCTCAGTGCTGCTCTGTCTGCTTCTTGATAAGACTGTGTTATATTACTGTAACTCATAAATGCACTGCCCTCAAGTGGCCTATCTTATAAACATAATAAGTGTAGCTTTTACATTTCAGCTGCCAATGAATAGTTTTTCTCTTTACAAAAGGTGAAACAGAAAAACACACTAACCTCACTCAGATATTCTTCTATAATCTTTAAACCTGAGTGTTTATCAAAGCCAGGGTTTGACTGAGCAACAGAGGCCAAAATTAGGCTCATATTTTAAAGTGTTCACAGAGACATTTGTGTATAATCATAGTTCCCAAATTAAAAAAAAAAAATGTACAAGCAAAGAAACTACTGCCAGTTGCCACTAGGTGTCTCTATAAGACAACACAAAATGTAAAAGAGTGGTCATATACACCACCAGAAAAAAATAATAGACCATCAAAAGTCATCAAAACCAGTGGTTATGCAATCAAGTACTAACTCCTGTGTGTATCATGTGACTAAAACAGACAGAAAAGAAAACATGGAAGGCCTAAAAGCACTGTTTTGGTCAGTGCAATTGATGTAAAAAGTAAAGTGATTTTGGCTTTTATCTAGAAAACATGGTAAATGGATACGTCAGCTCTGACATTAAACTACTATGAGCTATTTTTGTTGTTATCATTATATTTGTCCAAATAAATGTACTTTTAGTTGTACCAGGCATTAAAATGAAC
>JAQQZY010000005.1:9425669-9454871 GCA_030068375.1 Ostorhinchus rueppellii
GGATGAGGCCGAATATAGTTCCAAGTAAATATCTGCCCAGGTAATAGCCTCGTTCCATTTTGTATTTGCATATGAGTATTCCTTTACCACAAATACTAGTACTAATAATACAGACCAGATCAATATATATAAGCTTACTATATATATGTGTGTGTGTGTGTGTATATATATATATATATATATATATATATATATGTATGTATGTATGTATGTATGTATGTATGTATGTATGTATATGTATGTATGTGAGACCAGTTCTGGCAAGTGACTCTGTACTGACTGGCGCATTGTGCAAAAAGACACTGGAGCGGATCCATTTTACCAAATTGAACCGAATTTTTCAGTACATCTGGCCCATGTCTGGTCCAGTTATATTTTGCTATCTGGGGTCCGACCACTCCAACACTGGGCTCCCTCCAGCTTCCAGCTGGGCGGACTCCATCCCAGCCGCCACCTCCGGCCCCAGTCCAGATGGGCCCGACCCCGAGGGTTCCAGTCCACCCAGGTACAGTCCAGAGGGGTCAGGCCCCAGGGGTTCCAGTCCGCACGGGACCAATCCAGAAGGGTCCAGCCTGCCCGGAACCAGTCCAGAGCGGTCTGGCCCCGAGGGGTCCAAGGGTCTGGACACGAGGGTTCCAGTCCACCCGGCCCCAGTCTAGATGGGGGCCCAGCCCCGAGGGTTCCAGTCCGCAGGGCCTAAGTCCAGAGGGATCCAGCCCCAATGGTTCCAGTCCGCACAGCCCCAGTCCAGAGGGGTCAGGCCGCTAGGGGTCCAGTCCACCCGGGACCAGTCCAGACATAGGTCTGGCCCTGAGGGGTGCAGGGGCCCGGCCCTGAGGGTTCCAGTCCTCTCGGTCCCAGTCCAGACGGGTCCAGCCCACCTGGGTTCATCTTACCAAAATTTGTTTGCTGTTGTAAAAAAATTAACTTTATTGTCATAGTTGTAAGATCATTATGCATTTCCTACTTTTATTTGGAAAAATCTTGTCTCAGGGAGTGGTCTAGTTGAGTTTATTTGTATTATTCAAGCAAAAATCTAAGTTATTTTTTAATTTGAACAAAAACTGATTCAAGGAAAAGCAGAAAGTATTGTTACAATATTGATGCTTTTTTCAATAAAAGTTATAATTGCACCACTGTTACAAAGTTGTTGGGGTTGAGGGGCACATGGAGATTTTTCATCCTCCAAAGGGGGCCCACAGAAAAAGATTGAGAACCACTGAGTTAATGAACTGTAGAAAAAGATATGAGTTCACTTACAGGCCAGAAAAATCATGCGCAGCAGTTCAAGAGTTGTAACCACAACACCATCTCTGGGCATAGTTCCACATTCAGTAACAGAAGAGCATTGTAACCACAAGTCAAGACAAAGACTGAGGGTTTTTCACCAACAGAGCTGCTGATGTCATAGGGTAGTAGACACGGGTGAAAGGAGTGCTTTAGGGTGATCATCTGGAACTGGCACAAGGGCCCTGAGGTAATGATTAGAGGTGAGGCTTCCCTGATTCCCAACGCCTCCTACCTCTGATTACATAGGGTTTCACTGAGCACAAGTCTGAGAACTGAGGATTGAGAAAAAAAAGTTCAGCAACTTCTTCGGTTTCCTCTTCAAGCTTTTTTGACATCTGCCAAGCTAGTTGCTTTATCAGTTATATTTATGTGGGAGAAGGTGATTAGTGAAGAAACGACTCATGATGGCTGTGGTTTTAAAAATACAGGGTGGATCAATTGGTGCACAGGTTAAACACAGTGGGAAACATCAGGAGAATACTTAGGACATTTTGCCATGTGCAGTGCAGGTATAATCATTTACTCCATTGCTTTGGAGTTGCCGTGCAGTCTATTGTAATCACGTTAGCCTATGCTTTCCTGGCTCGATATGGAAAATATCCTCGAGTCTGATTACATTTAGAATAAATTCTCTCCTGCTGACACTTATATCAAGATATCAGAGCAGCAGTGAAATAAGGACTAACGATGAAAGGGTGCTGACTAGATAAGATATATTAGAGACACATATTCTGTATAAAAGCCCAACGAAATCTTACACTTATTAAATATTTTTTCTGTTTGGTAGGTGAAACATTGTAAGCCATATGTATGCCAGAACATAATAGCCACAAGGTGGCACATTAGCACAGCTCTGCAGAAAATGGTGCATTGGGTGATGTGAGGGTCAAACTGTAATAGCTGCTGTGCTGGAATCCATATTTCAGTACATTCCTTTCTTTATTTCATGAATTATCCCATACTCAGGCAACAAAGATGACCAGCAACTAAACTTTTTTTTTTTTTTAAATTTTAGATTATTCTTAAAGATAAAGTTGAACATGTACAGATTTAGAGAACTCTCATTATATTACATCTCTTTAACTGAACAGAACAAGACAGACAAAACCAAAACTGATTCTTACAAAGAACTTAAGCGGTTTATTGTGGCCTTTAAGGACATGAGCAGGGTGAAGGCACAGTGGTGGAATCTGTAACTTAACCACTAAACATCACTACATATCACACACTGAACCTTCAATTTTGGACAGCAAGTAAAAGGATAAAATAACGAAACAGCATTTTTGGAAACTGCCGATGAAAGATGTCTGATATCATAAATGCATGACAGGTTTCCTGGGCACTAGTCCAAGGAATCATGGGTTCAAGGAGTCTGTAGCCAAGTTAGAGTTTTTGCTCCCCACCTTAATCCAAGCATGATTTTCCAGTGATATATGAAACACTGATATTTTTCATATTTTCAAATGGCTGCACATTCTATACAACAGACAGGTGACAAATTAATGGAAAACCAACACAGATGTAAAATGTCTTGTTATGGTGTTTTTCCATCATTTCTCTCGACAGAGTTTCAAAGTGGCTTTGCATTGATGCAACGTGTCTGTGAAATCTACTGGGAAGATGAACACCATTCATCACAGTCACAGTTTAAAGTTGTGATTATGAATGAGGATAGCGCTGTCTAACATTTCGGTCCAAAATACCCTATAGGTGTTCAAAACTTGAGACCTGGTTACTGTGAAGGTCATAGCATGTGATTAACAACATTTTCACACTTATCAAACCATTCAGTGACCCTTTATGGCCCATGAATGGAACTATTGTTGCTTTAGAAGAAATGCCTCCTATCAGATGTTTACTTGAAGTCGTCACCTGTCTGTATATTTCACTTTATGCCATACGGTTTCATGTTTTTATTGGTGACCTGGACACAAACCCAATGAATCATGAGTTCGGGAAGTGTCTAGTCAGATTTTAGTTTTGCTCCATATTCAACCGCAGTGTGAATATCTGGTGATACCATTGTGAAAAATTAATTTTTTACACTTCTTCTACTTTTTCTCTATCATGCTGCACATTCTGTAATTATGACACCCCCCCCCCCCCAAAAAAAACAAAAAAACAAAAACAAAACAGGAACAGAAAGCAGTAATCTCAGAGAAAACAGCTACAAAACAGTGCTCTCATTGGCAGTCCTCTGCTCTTAATATATATTGTGTGAAAACGCTAAAAGTTAATGCTAGATGTGTGTTTTGGTAAAATGCAGACATTATTTTCATATTATAGTTAACTTCTAACCTTTAAAAAATGTTCTGCCTATAGCAGTTAAACAAACGCATCTAGTATATTAAGGCACATATGTACTGTTTAATCAGGTAAAGATGCAGTAAAGCCCTTGAAATATATGTATTTTATCGCTAAAAAGAACATGCAGATATAGCAGCTGATGCTAGTGCTCATGCTAACTGTGCCAAAGGTCAGGAAAAAAGTGTCATTAAATATTGACAAGTTAGCTAGAGGAAGTGGTCATAGGAAAATATTGTTGTGCCAAAACCTTAAAGAAAAGAGCAATTTGAAAGAAAATGTATTCGCCTATCATCGTTTCTCTTAAGCAGTTCGTCCTGTAGATGTATAGTGTTTAACTTTATTTGTGAAATCTGATGTTGGAAGATGCTAACGCTAGTGCTGCAAAGACAGTGACATGAGAGGACAGAAGAGAGAGAGAGAGAGAGAGAGCGAGGTCACAAATGTCTGCCAGTTTACAGAAGCTACTAAAAGGTAAGATTATAATTTAATCGTTATTTTAAAGTATCTTAGGTTATTTTAAAAACCTGTTGATTTTCAATATGTATAAGTAATGTCTCAATTATTAGTTAGCTCTCGCCCATGAATTCTTATCAAATATGAAGTCAGCAAAATGATACAATTGCAGAATGTAAATGTATTTATGCAAACTGCATTGTAGATACAAAAATAATGCCAACACCATTAAAAATGCCTTCTTTTTCAAGCATATAGTATGAAATTACATAATCCCACTATACTACTTCTAACCTCAAAACATGTTAATTTGTTTCTCATTAAAACAGTAAATATGTTATTTTTAGCTATGTTACAGAATACCAGTATATTAAAAAGCCATTGGGGCATGTTCATTACTTCACCCAGCACTACAAATTTCTGAAAAAATCTGAGACTACATACATAAATTCAATCTTTCCTATTCTAATTCTAGAAATACATTATTTTATTACCTCCTTACTATCATAGTATCTCATGTCAAAGAAAAATATGTTTACAGTTTAGGTGTTATTACAAAATCGAGCAATTCTGTGTTAAACGATAGTAGCATAAACACACAGTGGGATCCCCCACTCCTTGGCTCCAAGTCAAGTACCATCAAGTACCATCAAATGCAGTCTGTACATGGCAACTTCATTATCATTAACTCATTACTGGAATCAGTAGTCTTGCCTTAAGCCACATTTCTCATGTTTTAATTATTTTGTGGTAATTTGATTAAACATGAAATGATTTGGGTATAGCACTGCCTATGTAGAAATTACAAAAGCTTAAATAGTAAATTACATTCTAAGATATGTTCATGTTTCATGTTAAATAGCCACAAAGCAAAATGGCATGTGGAACAGAGGGACTATGAGGCCATCTTTTCTTGACAGTCTGGGTTGTGAAGGCTGTAATCTCTTACTGAAGCATGTAAACAATACATAGTACAATAGCCCATGTGTAAAATAATTGTAAATCACACAGCCTCCCCTTTTCAGAGTCAATTTAGAAATGAGCAGCATAAGCAGCATTGCACTTGAAGTGAACTGAACTGTGGTTTACTGATGAGCATGATCAGAGTGAGGTTGGCATGGAGAAATGGAAATGTGGGTGGGACAGTTTGGGATTTTCATGTGTAAAAAATGAGTAATTGGGATGGAAACATGAAGCATAACTGAAAATAGAGGCAATGACGCTGCAGGCTCAGAAGATGGTAAGAAATGTAAAATTGATTTATAGATGAGAGTCTAGATGACTGTATTTTAGAGAGAAGCAAAAGTATAAAGTTACACAAAATGAAAGCATCTTACAATACCTTAAAATAGTCTTGAACTACTTTGTGTGTTTGTGTTGTGTAAGAATTGCTTTCTGCAGCAGTTTTGATTTCTGGTAAATTTTTACCAATGGGCTTGCACTTCTATGGTAGCAAAATGTAAATATATACATATAAAAAAAAAATACATGTAAAATGCCTGAACCAACACCTTTACATTGAGTTAAGCTTATAATGGAAATTGTTTTTTTGGCTCAGCTTCATGACAAACTAAAGCCTCTGTGTCTGCTACGATCATTATTATGAAAGGTCTGCATTGTCCATCAAACAATGGTTTGAGCATTTGTGGTGGTTTACAGTTGTTTTTGCTTTCTAGTGTGTACAGAGATATTTTGTAAGACTAAAGTTGTGTGGGCAGTTTTTTTTAGAGGACAAGATACAAAGGAAAATACCTGTTTGTAAAACTGCCTCTATTTGTGTGGACTGGCAATTGTGTTTTTATTTTAATCAAGAGGAGATAGTGGCAGAAGGGGTGTATATTTTCTGTTTTTTCACCATGATTTTGGTTCCTGCAATGATATATTAAGGGTATTGAAAATAGCATCAAATTTGAGCCAAAACTGTCAGAGATCTTTTGGGAAGCTGAAGATACAGTAGTATTTCAGCTTCAATCACAACAGTGGCCCAAAGCATGCATCTAGATCAACAAAGGAATGTCCTCAGCAAAAGAAGATCTCTGTTCTGGAATTGCCTGGCCATGCAGAGCCCATACTCTGAATCCAATTGAAATTCTGCAGCACTAGAACATTTTTGCAAGGATGAGTGGGAAAATATTGCCATGTCAAAATATTCCAAGCTAAACTAGACTGTTAACCCATAAACACTGAGTTCCGTTAGTATGTATGTAAGTATTTGTTCATGTGAGTTCACATTTAAACAGATTCCTGCTTTCACCTTATTTGTATAGGTTTTACAGTAATGGTAGAAAAAGTTCTGACGTGATTTATCTCATAATTTTTTTTACATCACAAAGCCTACCATTTTATCCGGGGTGTCTAGACTTTTTATATCTGCTGTGTGTCAGAATATATCATGAAAGGTAAATAAAGGATGGGAACTAAATTTAAGTTTTTAATATTCTATGTCGGAACTTATGATAAATTGCATTTTTTACATCGTTAGATAAGGATAAATCAAGGCTTACATGATCAAAAAGGTTCTGTTGAATCAAGTTGGTGATAAACTATTAGAAGCATTTTTAGGCCAGTGTAATAAAGTGTGGCAGGAGGGCAGATTGCCCAGAATTTGGAAGCCCAATAAGCCTATTAATTATAGGTGGATCACTTCTCTGAAATAGTATCTTTGTGATCTTTGTGAAGTAATGGAACTTATGACAGTAAAAAGACTTAACAGATGCTCAAAATGATTTATGTCTTTGAGTGGGGTCAGAAAATGGAGGGTCACCATGGAAATAAAGATAAATAGAGATAAATTAGGAAGTGGTACCAGCTGTGTATTTGATGTGGTTATTTATTTTTATAAGAAAGAAGGGTGAAAAATTCAGATATGATGTTTATCAGTACAGGTCTTTTGTGGAGAGGCTATGGAGAAGAGGATTGTTCCCATCTGTGGACAGTAGTTGTAGTTAATTAACTAAAGAGAATGCTTTCTAGCTGTCCAGTCAGTTCCTGGTCTGTGTGCTGATTGTGGTACTGTATATTATGAGTTAAACCTTCTTTTTTCTCTGTGTTTTTCTGTTTATCAATTTAACAGTGCAGCTCTGCTCCAGATGGCACTGAGCTGGGACCTCAGACTTCAGTTATCGCAAAACGGCCCAGTGAAACACTCATATCGGAGGAGCTGCAAGTTTTTGATAAAGGTAGTGTGTCAAAACATACCATTATAAATGGAGCATTAATATTTTTCACACTAATCACAGTGTAATTTTTTTCAGCCTTAGTATGAGCTAATGAAGAAAACATAAACATAATGTAAGTGAGAGTAGTTGATAGTTTAGTGTGTTTTGTTTAGAAACGATAAATGCCAACCAGTGTTTAAGATTTTGGATACTGGTTCTCATTCTACACTGTCTTATCACCAGGAAATGTGACAATGAAATCCCTTAGAAATACTGCACAGTACAGATTTATACTTTCAGTGTTAAACACACAAATGTACTTTTATTTTTGTATTTTCATCCCATCAAGTCTCATACATAAATAAGTCACATTTATACCCCTTTTTTCACCAGAGGAGTGTTGGCTTTATGATACTCAAAACATGCTTAACAGACATCACCAAAGGCCTGGTGCAGTAGGTCTATTGTTTTCATTACATCCAGACCCTCAGGCCTGCACAAATGAATTTTTACCTTTTTAGGCTAGAGGTTGCTCGGCTGTTTTTATTAAAGAATTGAGACCCATAAGAGATCACAGACCAAGTATGAGGCTCGATGAAGAGCACAGGTGTATGTATTTTTACAAGGAAGAGGATTTCCAGCAGTCACTTTATAGGGCCTGCATTCTCCTGGAATAACACAGAGGCTGATTAGTGGGCCTCAGGGCGGCTGTGAATACAAAGAAATTACTTCTGGTCAACATTGCCAGAAAAAGACATATATCATAATAAGATGAAAAATATTTGTCTACACACAAAGGCAAGCAGACCTATTACACTTGCACATTGTTACACATAATTACCAAGATGCAATTATATAAGGTGATTCTAATAATTTCCATTCACTTCTGTTAAGTCAGTTGGATGAAGCTAACATATAGTGACAGGAAAAGCATGGGAACTATTTTAAATTTTCTAGCTTTCTGCATGAATTGCACAATAAGGACATGAAATATAATTATCTGTGTGGCATTAGGTTGAGTGCATTTTGTTTGTCAATACTAGTGAAGTAGATGCAGCTCAGATCACATTTTAACACCAGTTCATGCAGAAAACTGGTAAACCTAAAGAGTTCACATACTTTTTCTTGGCACTGTAAATGTAATATCTCTATCTACTACAGCTTCCATAATGCCACTGTAGTGGAGAATTACTGCCACCAACTTGTTTAACTTGAGCAGCTTATTGTACAGTATTGATTAACATTTCATGTAAGTGAATTGTCTTCCCTTTACAGACACCTTTCTTCTTGGATTTAGTCTCAAAGACAAACCATAACTTATATTCTTTATTATTTGGAATATTGCAGTGGGTAATCACTTTTAAAAATATTTTTGTAAAGTTTGTTCATTTAGAGGTCCTGTGATTAAGGGGGATCGACTCGGAGAAATGCAATATAATATACAAAATTATGTTTTCATTATTGTAGAATCATGAAAAATAAGAATAATTGTTTTTCCACTACCCTGAACAAGCTGCTAATTTTTTACAGAGGTTGCGTCTACGGAGTCCACCAGCTTGCTGACATGTTTCTACAGTTGCTCAGAACAGACTTTGTCTTCCTTTGCTCTCCATGTAACACTGGGCATTAAGCATCCAGCATTAAGGTACAGAACCACCACCTACTATGTTTAAGTGTGGACCAGGGTTAAAATCCCCTGAACTCAAAAGCCTAGAATGGACAAAACAGTTGCCCTAATGTTATAATATATTTCTGCAGCCACCATAGAGATAGATTATTCACTTGGTTGCAGTCTACAGCTTTATCACTAGATGTCACTAAATTTCACAATATCTGAAACTTTAAGTCATTTATGTCACATCTGCAATTTTTGTTTACAAAGTCTGAAAGACAAACATGTAATTTCATATTCTAATCGTCAGTGACAAAGAACAGCTCATCAACTCAAGGATAAAGTATTATTTCCCTTATAATGTACTCTACTAGTCCCACAAACAGAAAATAAAAATCACAATTACAAGTATGACCATTACTAACAAAAATGTCATGATGAAGTGAGGCCTAAACTTTCAGTCATCCATGAGGCCATGAATACTAGTTGACCCCCAACAAATTACTATAAACATCTGTTTAATGTATTGTACACTACAGAATATATTTAGTGTAAAGTTGATTAAAAGAATGAAAAACACAAGTCATTCTGATAACCTGTAAGGCACTTGAGGACATGTGCTGGTATGTCTAAACCTTTGCCCACTGGTTGTGTGCAATTTTGAGGTAAAAACCATCACTTGTTATTTGCTTATTAGCCAATCAAGTCAGAACTATTTAGGGTTTGGCCTTAAGCAAGCCCAAAATGAAAAAGAAATATTTTCTGAATTAATATGATTTAATGTTTGGCATGTGTTTTATTTGTCTTTCATGGAACTAATAATGGCTGCATTAGACCCTAAAGTCCAGTTTTTATTTTTCTAACACTGCAGGCAGCACGTAGCAGGGAGTGTCAAAGAAAAGCTTGATCGCAGTGTGTAATGGATATCAGATGGGTCAAGAGGCGGTTTTGTGAGAACAGTGGCATAACTGACTCAAAGACAGATGGTTCACAGCCAGATGTCAGGGAGGAGTTGATGATATCAGTCAGGAAGTAAAGCAGATCAGCTGCTGTGGTCCGGGAGACGGAGAAGGGAATGGGTTCAAGAGGGCACCAGTTAAGTCTGCTCATGTGATTTTTTTTTTTTTTTTTTTTTAGGGCTTCATTTGGGACGGGTTGAGGGAGACATTAAGCCCATGTTACAGCGGTCAGTAAAGGAGACATTGAGCATCAGTGGAAAGATCTAAGGGAAGCCTGGAGGATGAGGATAGAGACAGGATCCTGTAGGCCACAAGCAGAGGACTGGATTTGGAGTTGTGAATGGTAGATTTGACAGCAGATAAAGAAAGAAATACAACAAAAATCAGATACTAAAACTTTTCTAAGAAAGTCAGACTTGTGGGGTTTTTTTTCTTCCAGCTACAGGCTTTTGTATTTTATTTACCAGGCAATTTACAGCCAAAGAGCAGGCAGGAGCAGAAAGACAAGCTTAGACGAAAGCGGAGCAGGTCCAGAGAGGATAAGTAGGAAGGTAGAAATGTGGAGGTCACTGAGGAAACACAGCAAGGAGTCAACTGGAGGGAATAAAAGAGAGAGGGGAGCTGAGGACAAGAGGAAGCAAAGGAATCACAGGGTATGCAGTACCTAGCCGTGTGCTCAACAACATGAAGGGGGTCAGCAGGGAGGCTAGGGGCAAGGGCAAACATCTGTCCTCTTTGGTTTTTGTTTTTTCTGATTCACAAGGTCTAGAAATAGACAGAGGCCTTGGAACATGCCATGTATTATAGATATTTATTGTCCAGACCTGTCCTCATGGAGTCAAGTATTTCTATTTGTGCCCATGGTTGTTTGTGAACTATACTTGTATATTTAGAAATATTCCCACCCGTTTTGCCTTATTAGATCCTGGATGTCTACTGATGACAAATGTGAGGCTATGCTGGCAGTGGCTTGAATCTTCTATGGATGTAACTATTCTGACATTTCTAAAATCTCCAACATAGAAAGATCAGGACCTAACATAAAAAAGCCTGTCTGAGGTTAAAGTCATGAAAATCTAGCAAACCCTACTTTTCTATACTAGGACCACTGATGACTGTCTGTACATATAATTTCAGAAGTATAATTATACACACATTTATAAAATTATGAAGTAAATAGTGCTATCTGATTTCCCCATGTAGTATCTGAGTAATGGACAAACATGAAATAGATTTGTATGTTGCACTTTTGATGTATATGAAATGTGCAGTATTACTTGAATAATCGACAGCACTTATGCAAGAAATGTAATAGAAGTGTTCTTATTGATTTTTTTTTTTTTGGTTTATGTGAGTTATTTTACTATGAGCACCTTAGTTGTGCTATAGGTCCAGTGTGTGGGATGTAGTGGTATCTAAAGCAGGAATAGAATATAATATTGATAGTTATGCTTTTGAAGAGAAGAATCATGGCAAAAACCAATTACACTAATAAAACTTGTTCATAGATACCTCATATGAGTGATTTGCCACAGTTTTCTGAAGTGACAAACAATAAGTGAATCTGATGTGGCTCTCACGTACAAGCCCTTGGTACCACTGATGAATAAGTGAATTGTTTTGCATGTGGGCTGTTGTGTTTCTGCTACTTTAGAATGAATCTTTTATAACTACAGTTTGAGCAAGTCACGTCACGGAGTCAGTCCTGTTGCTCGGTCATCTTTCTAAAGTAGGTCAGAATGGGTTTCTTCTCCTTTTTTTGCTTATAACAGGTGACATATTGCATTGAGATATGTTACTGTCATCTAAATTATCTGAGTGTGGGCCAGAGTTAATATCTTCTTAAGCCTAAGGCCAGGATTCGCCCCAGAAATTTATAGTATCCTGGCGTGCCTCCCTCCCCGGAAGAAAGTTTTGTGCGAAAACCTTGTGACAAACGCAACTTCGCAAGATTTCAAATGAAAAACAACATGGCGAATTGTCCAGGGTGTACCCTGCCTTCGCCCTAAGTAGCTGGGATAGGCTCCATGCAACCCCCGTGACCCTAGTGAGGATAAAGCGGGTATAGAAGATGAATGAATGAATGAAAACAACATGGCACTGGAAAATTGAGTGCGTAGCTGTAAACCCGACAGATTTCGGTAGATTTTCGCAAAATTATCGGAGGAAAATAGAAAAAAAAAAAACACCCTAAATTTGAAAATGAGTCCATCAGCGCTGAGCTAGCAGTATACTGGCGCAGCACCGTTGTTCCATCATCTGGAGAGAACCCTGCCTAAGGCCAAATCAAACATGAGCTCTAATGAGGGATTTTCACATTTTTTGTGGCCACCACAGGGGCTTTGGGGCAGGGAGGGGGGTTGAGTGTGTTGCAATCTGCTTCTTCAACATTTGTGTCGCTAAGTACCACGCACTGAACCTCTAACTAGTGCTGTACCATTTGATAATAACATAATTTAAACATCAGCACCACCTTGTGACTGATCAGCCCTCGGATCCAGGACATGATGTCTCTGTTTGTACTGCTGACCAGTTTGCCATTCGTGTCTAATATTTCTCTTCATCTTGATTTGTTTGAATGAATGAATAGTGAGCATTTGTAACAACTTTCTCCCCCATTCTGTAACTCAGTCATTTTTTATTGTCGGTACCCAGTCCTACCACATGACAGTCACAAGGCATGATTTCAGCAGAACTCTCCCGTCTCAGCAGTGGATTTTATTTATGTTCATCTCTCAAACAAATTCCCACTGTTGCTTAAATCAATCCACAAAAGAATACCGGCGTGACTAGAAGACATTTTTCAGACAGCGATGTAAAGTGAGCTAAAATATAATAAAAAGAGGAATTCATCAGCCACACAGTGCAGAAATGCTACACATGTGGCTCCTGTTTTGTATAGGACATATTCACAAAAACCAGTGCACGTCCACATTACAGTCATCTGACACAGGGAAAGTACTACATGCGCTGAACAGGTACTAGAATGGCTTTGGCTTCATGCTTATGGGGTCAAATAGGGGTTAATATGAAAGGTTCTGGTTTTATTGTATGCCATCCTTTGTGAACCTATTAATGACAATTGTAAAATGTGAGTGTAGAAGACTTTACTGATGTAGCAAAAACTACAAGGGAAAACAAAGTATGCACTTCATTGGTCAAGATACTATCCTTCTTTCACCTGTGAAAGCTGGGCCAAAACATTTTCTTTGTTTTATCGTTCATGTACTAACTGTAATTTTAACTCACTTTTCTCACAAATACAAATGGTGTGCACATTTCTCAGATTTTACAATCATACTGACCCTTGTTTGAGCCCATTCAGATTTGATTCAAGCCATTGCATCATTTCTTGTCAGACATGAATATTTCTAAGAAGATTCTGAGGACTCTTGTCTCTGCTGGAAAACCAGATTTTCATAGCATGTTAAGTGTTCTTCTAACACCTACTCAGCTTTTATGGAGTGGTTAAAGTTTGCCAAAAGTGCAGTCACTGCCAAAATCTAGTTAATACTAAATCTTATTTATATATTTAACTCTTTTAACAATAAATTGTGTCTGCTTCAGCAAATAGGTTGGGTCAGCTAAGGTTTAGACACTAATTAGAGTGGAATATGGACGTACACTGTACCCGCTTCACACATAGGCCAAGTTCATTCAGGAATATTTTAATTGCATACTTTATGTTCAGATTATTCTTGCCCCAGTGGCTACATTGTATGGTGAGGACAAACACTTATTATGTCATGGTCTTGGACACTGAAGATAGAGACGATGATTTTGGACAGTATGTTCCATTCCAAGTGGCAGATATTTTGATGCAGCACAATTAGTGGAGTTAAGGGCTGCAACTTCTTCTTAAACCACAGAACAGGTCACCAATTATGAACATCTCAAACAAATGTAAAGCACATTTGACACAACCACCACCCAAAAACACATTTACTACACCATAGAAATTTGCATAAATTGTTTTATTCATAGTTATTGTCCTTTTTATATTTCTTTTTAAATTGTTTTGTCTTTTGTTGAAGTGGACATCCTGTAAAGTCAAGCCTGAAGCCCTTAGCTGAGTTGTTTGCAAATCACTCTCTTCACTTAAAAGAAAGGGTAAGAGGAGGAGTGGAGTCAGGTTTTCCCTCCTTCTCTCTCTCTCTCTCTCTCGCTCTCTCTCTCTCTCTCGCTCTCTCTCTCACTCTCTCTTTATGTCACTTATAGTATGCCAACTCAACCTTTATTTTCATTTGTTTGAACAGAGTGTACCTTACAGTATATTTACACATCATACTGACTGACTTTAACAATTTTCCACTTAGATAATGCAAGGAAGATTGAAGGTTTGCTTTTTCATTTTCATGTTTCCTACAGTCTTGTTCTCCTTTGAGCCACATCATCTCATGCTAACATTGTTTTCCTCGTCAACAACTCATTATCACCACAGTCATCATCATCATCATCATCATTGTCATCTTCATTATCATCATCATAACATCATCATCACCATTATTGTATTGATATAACTCTTTTCAATATATTCCTCTCTGACAACTGTACAATCGTACACAGTGTTTGACTTTTATATATATTTTTGGGAATATATTATTTAAACCTAAGAAAAGAGAAACATAATCCCAAATAAAATATATTAGTATCCCAAAGTAACAAAATCATGCATGTTTGAATGTATTTGTCCATAAAAACAGAAAAAAATAACATAATGGATGGGATCTGTTTTATTTACAATCTGATCTTGGCACTGTTTTTGTTGTCTCTTGATGGAAACTGGAATGATCATTAAGAATACTTTTGACTTTGCTGAGTGTAACACTCTTCTGGTACTAGAAGTCAGTGACCTGCTACAAAAGACAGGTTTTAGAGAAATTGTTTTTAAGCACAAAAACAAAGAAAAACAGGGGGAAAGAATAAGAGTAGAGATTTGACCGGGGCGGGCAGAAATAGTATGTAGAAAAAAAAATTCACTTCGGTTTTAAACTGTGGCAGTTTCCTCTTTCAGGCAGAAGCCCTGTGACATCATGTCTATTGACAATTATTTTTTTCCCAGGCATACAGGCTCTCTCCACATCACATCAGGTGCACTCACTGTTTACCATTGTTAGGGTGAAAATCCAAAAGAGAACATTGATTTTTGTCAGAATTCTTCTTGTAATGCAGCATTAATTGACTCAGGCAAATAAAATAAAGGAGACAAAAGTAACTGGAAACCACCAGTAAAGACCTACTACTCAGTCTCTGGTTTGGCAGGCAGGTAGGGATAGCTGTCTAAAATTTCCAGTGTTGCCTTGTCAAACAAGTGCTTTACTGTTGATCCAAAGATCTTGTGTGTGAGCAAACAGAAATTTGTGTGTGTGTGTGTGTGTGTTTGGGTGTCTCTGCATACTCATATTCAGTGCAAACATACTGGGGTAAATTCCCATCTTGACCATGGACCATCTCCATTTGTTGGATCTATAGTATTGTCCATGCTGACCACATCTCAACCTCATTCCTTTGCAGTTCACTGTTGCACTTCCTCACGGAGATAAACCATCAGGCAAACTGACATGCCTTATGTTTATCCAGCCTGATGGCGGGCCAACTGCTGGCAAGCAGCCCGCATTACCCCCCACCCCCCCCCAACCCAATGTCAGGTCCTAGCACAACCCAATGTACTTGAGATTGTTCTGGATGATCACGTCCGTGACAGCGTCGAACACAAACTGGATGTTGCTGGTGTCAGTGGCACAGGTGAAGTGCGAATAGATCTCCTTGGTCTCCTTGTTGCGGTTGAGGTCCTCAAACTGCCGTTGCACATAGACAGCTGCCTCCTCATAGGTGTTTTGACCTTTGTAGTCAGGGAAGCACACTGTTAGAGGAATACGTTTGATCTTCTCAGCCAACAGGTCCTTCTTGTTGAGGAAGAGGATGAGTGACGTGTTGGTGAACCAGTTGTTGTTGCAGATGGAGTCAAACAGGCGTAAGCTCTCTGCCATACGGCTCTGTGTGGACGCGAAAAAGACAGAAAATTATATTCAAAAATCAAAACAAGTCGACATGGTTTTACAGGTTGGAAAAAACTGTAGATATTTTGAAGCAACAACCAGAATAATTGAAATGTATTTCACATTTAGACCTCATTCACGGAAGCAAGGCCATGTGATTTGAGAAAGCCCAGGAGAGAAAAATCGTCCATGTAAGGTCACAACAAGATTTCAGGATGAAAATGAAAACAGAATAGGTGGAGGTTGAAAGTCAACCAGCACACACTACAGTTATCCAGATGACTAGCCAAAGGTACTGTTCTGTGTTATGTCAACAGAGTCAGACAAATGAAGACCTGAGTTTGAACTCTTACAGTCACCTCTGATTACTTCTCTTACAATCACTCATTCAGTCCAAGTTTGCAAAAACGTTACTCATGAGGCTCAACAGAAATGTGCAACAGGAATTTAACTCATTACAAAAGCCTCTCCTACCACTGTGGAGAATTATGCAACTGTATATGATATTTGTGAATCACGCAGACGTAGGGACAAAGACTGCCGACAGGCTGTGTGTTTACACTGAAGACAAACGGCTCTAACCTTAAAGTCTTTCATGACACATTCACTCATCCAGTGAGGCTTATCAGTATAACTGCCCAGCCTGTAATGAATTTTACTGTTGTACATCACCTCATTCTTTATAGTAACTTGTTGCTGCATTGCCATTAGGACTAAATTATATACCACGTGTCTTTTTTTTTCCACAAGTCCTATAGGTTTAAGGATAAATAACTGATGCCATTAATGAAATACATTTGAACTGCAACAATTCATTTATGAATTAATGAATTTATTAGTTGTTAACTATTACAATAATTGACCAACATTTGAGTCTTTCATTTATTGGTTAGAGTAATTTGCTTGACAATAAAAGGGAAATTCTCTAATTTGAACATATTTAATGTGAATACTTTCAGGTTTTTTCAATTCTCCATAACAACAGATGCTGTGTAATTGGGCTTTGAACCCAACAAAACATATGAGAGTGCTGATTAATGGACATGTCGTGTTTTGAAATATTTTAATTTAAAATATATTGTCTGAACAGACAGAGGTAAAACTGTGTGTGTGTATTCACGTGTCTGTGCATGTGCATGTATGTGTGTGCTTCCTTACAGTTTTTGCTCATGTGACTTTGAATGTATAAGAGAAAAGAAATAAAGAGGAAGTTGATCTGCTCATGGCAGCTGCTGGCATGTGGCGACTGGCCAGTAGCTTGTGACTGGAAGGTTGTCAGATGCAAGACTGCTGTTTAAAAGGTTACAGAAACAACATGATGCTTTGAGCAAATCACAAGATCTGCACAGCAGGAAGAAATATAGAGGGGGGAATAGCAAGGATTAGACAGTCATAGTGCAGGATTCAAAGTAAACCCTGATTATTCAATGGTGTAAGTGTACTATTTTTGGATAATGATGAAAAGGCTAGAGTTATGAAAAACTAGCCATGGAAATAACCTTGAGATATAAAAAAAAATCTCGCAAGTCACTAAAATGCATAATAACATTTTTGATTATTTCTTGGTAATAGTTCACCAAATGAAAAATGAAAATTATGAGAAGAAAAGCCTCTTCTGTATGTGATGAATGTAAAACAAACCAGTTAAACTGAACATAGTAATGCCTGAAAGCTAAATTATTGAATTAAAACAGGCACCAATGTACTTGAAATAAATTGTGATCTGAAGAATCTTGACAATAGACCCCAAACTGTTCCCCCCCTTCTTCTGTCCATGTTTTATTAAACATTTAACAGATTTTTGAGGTTCTAAATGAGATACGTATGGGAGAGGAAAATAAAATGAGGGTTTGGTCAGTACAGTTGCAGAAATGTTTGCAGAATTGTTAGACCAGAGTTCTGCATTGATGGGTCTAAACCACTCTTTCTTTGGCCCTCTCCCTCTTCACTTTTCATCTCTCACATGTTGTTACCTAATGACACTGAAACATTAAACTCTTCTATCTGTATAACTATATCTCTCAGGACTAAATATGTCCCTTAAACACTGTACACTACACAAAGACTGACATGCTGTTTGACCTCTCTCCTCTTCTTACAAGGTGTCAAAACAAGAGTCGAGCCACTAAGTGAGTAGGACAGGAGACAGCCATCTGAGCCCTGGGAGCCTCCAGTCTCTTCACCTGGACAATACGGTACTTACAGTAAGTTCTTTTTAAAATGGGAAACACAAGGAAAGTAGTAGGAAGAGAGAGGGAGAGTAGCAGCTAGGATCAGTAGGAGCAGACCCTCTTCTTTTTCTTAAAACGTCCCTGTACACACATATATATCCCCACACTAACTGCTTTCCCCTTCACCTCCTCCGTCAGAGTACTCCAGAGGCACAGGCCTTAATTAAGCTTAGTTATTAATGAGGAAGTTCAACCCAGTGTCATTGCTTTGTTTCCCATAAATACAAATCACTTATGTGTGCAGCCACCCCTTTGTAATTCATTAAGGTTTATTTTAAATGTCACTGCCTTACAAGGGGGCTGGTTTGCACTTATCTACTGAGATAATTTTTTTCCGTCTTTGTGCTTTTCTGCTGTACCTGAGAATTACGTAAATTCCTTTTCCTGTCTTTTTAATAAGTAATGCTTGTCATTCTGTGAGTGGTACATGGTTTCGATGAGAAAACAAACACAGAAAGCTAAATTTCTGACTGAAATTTATCTATGATTGTCAATGTTATCAAGACCCTTAAGTGCATGGTTAAATAAAATACTTATGCATATAGAATTTGCATCCTTTGAGACATTTCCTTTAATATATATGAACATGTGAGTACTGTCAAACAAATAACATATTTAATCTGATTAATCACAGGGTTAATCACGATTAAATATCATTCATTTTTAATCTATATTAATCGCGTTTCATTTTACATGAATGAGCAGACTCAAGAAAGAAGAGAATATACTATATATGCATTTAACGTGTTTGTTGCAAGCCGGGCAATGCGTTAGACGAAGTTCTAGCAGAACCCTGACTAACGTATGCTTCACGTTAATGCTGTATTTTAAGATGGAGGTGCTTCAGTGTAAAGAAAACTCCTTCCTGCAGAGTGTGCATAATAATTTATGTTGGTCGATTGTTCTGTCTTGGATTTTTTTTGTCCTCATGTTCCCATCCAAAGAGCCAACCTGTTGTTTAGAGTCTTCCATCTTTATGGGTTGGTTCAGCTGTCTGTCACTGCCGGATCAACTGCCCATTTGCACATGCTAATTCTACTTGAACAAACTCCCCAAAATGTGTTGGCAGAGATTTATAGAGTCCTTCGGTGTTGAAGATGGGTTAATTGCGTTAAAATTTTTAATCAGATTAATCATAATGATGGATTAGTCTGCGTTAATGTGTAAATTTTGACAGCCCTAGAACATATATAAACTCGATAAGAAAATACTGACCAAAAGCATGATGTAATGCTTTGCGTTCTTGAACAGTTTTGTTTAATTTCCTGAAAATCTCCTTTTCAAAACACCATCATATCTACAAAGTAATTAAATTACACAACAATAGTGCCTTTAAGTACTTAAAATGGTGTGGCTGAGCAAGACAGGAAAAATCCTGAATACATTTTAAAGACACTGGTCAGTTTGTGTAAGAAACTGGAAAACACTGTTGAACAATCTTCGAAGGTTCTTTTATCCAACACACAATCAGTTCCACATTTGGTAGATTCCTAAATTAGAAAAAAATAAATAAATCAATATACAACGACCTGATGCTGCAGCCAGTGTCTGCCTTGATGTTTGGCATCTCAAACCGTTAAGCTCACCTTTTTTTTTTTTTTTTTTGACACACTTTATTTTCATCTCACATACTCTAAGAAAGATATTCACTGCAGTTGTTTACCCTCATCTATGGCATCTCAACCTGTACCACACAGGCACATACACATACATGCACAAAACACGTTTGCATGCACATATACATTTCATATTTATTCTCTTGGTGCCACTGTTTGTTGTACAACCCTTCCTCTCCCCATCCACTCCCCATCTCATCCTCTCTTCCCTAGTCACAGCTCACTGTCAGCAGTGCAGGATTAGGAGCATTTGACTGGCCTGTTGCTAAGCAACAGTAGCCATGGTAACGATTCATTATGAAGACAGGGATGGGACAGGGAAAATGCATCAGGGAATGGGTTGATGGGTAAATGTTGTACTGTAATTATTATGGTGTATTTTCTGTCTTGTGTGAGCTGGTGTGTTGAAAGTGAACAGGGTGTTGTTCTGCTGCAGCGAAGTTTGTTTCCTGTGTCTTTGACTTTGCATAAAACATTGAAGGGTAAGATGACTGAGATGATGACTGGGCACGATAAGCCATTGTTATTTAAAAGACACACAGCCGTCTAATGAGGACATTCAGTGTAACACAAACAGTTTAGTGAATGTACATCAGGCAGTTCAGTTTTATGTTGTCTGGAGCCTTTAATCAGTGATCACCATACATACATTTCCCACAATCCTTAATGAGGCTTCAAAGATGTGTTGAATAAATGCTGAAAACCATGATTTCTTCATCTTCCTTAATTAATCCTTCTGAACATAATACTTGGAACCTCTTTACATGCTCATGAAAAGTATGTTCCTATGGTTCTGTGACATGTAGTTCTGAGACTCGGCTGCGCCATGGCTTTTTGTGTATTTGCATGTAGCTTCATATTGTGCTGACATGGAGAGAAAAAGGTTTTCTATGCTGACCTGCATTTTTACTGTGACAAAAAATAAATATTAATTTGGCCGGAAGGAAATTGGCAATTGCCAACTCTGGTAAAACGAATTAAATTAGCCTGAACTAATTAAAATTGTAGCTCCCAGAACAATGTGGGAATGAGAAGTGAGGTTTAACACATTGCCAACACCACTATGATACATGCTATATTGGCCAGCTATACTGGTTGTATACCTGCTTTGTTGCAAATTAGTGTCATGCTACTGCATGGGAGGTGTAAGTCAATAATCTATAGGGCAATTGCTTTCATTGGTCATGCCTTCACGAGGCCTCCAACTACAGCACATTATGGTTTTCCAGCTTATGTCGCTTGTGTATTTTTGGCTAAAATATTTGTCTTATAATACTTATTGTACATATTGTACTTTTTCAATTTATTTTAACCAAGGTCACTTTCAACAGTTTGCATTGCTGTGTGGTTGTGTAGCTATTAGTACTGTATTTCTGTCTGATGTTTTTTTTTTTTTTTCATATAGTACCTTCATGTACTATTTTAACTTGTGCAGATCCTTTCAAATACATTGATGATCTTATGTTTAGCAGTGCAGTTGTTTGTCTGTTATGGGGATTTTTGGTACGTGACAGCAAATTGTAATGACATTGTACTAAGTGCTGATTCTCAATCATTTTTCTGTTGTATCAAATCCAAAAACCTCTTTTTCCTTTCTGCCTTTCTGAAATTGCAGATGTATTGAGCATGTTGCGACTAGGCTGTGTGTTAGGTTAACAGCTGTTCAGGAGTGTTGTGTCAGCTGACAGTGCACTGGAATGCACCATGGAGCCTTCTGGAGATGTCATTATCCTCCGTCTACAGTGTAAACTGTGCCTCAACAGCAGCGTATGTATCTACTGTCTGCCTAACAGTCCTCTGGATCTATTAGGGTGTGGCGTGATATTCTCAATGCTATTTGTATGCTAAGACATCATCCATTTAATGAATGTGCATGAGGGTTTTTGAGCCTACATTATGCCACAAATGACTGCAGGATTGCATTGCAGTGTTATTGTATAAGTATATGGTGTGATTACATCATTTGATTAAATTTAAAATTCACACTTACTCTTCTCTGTGTGTACTACATAAAGAGGCCCTATATGCTCACTTCATTATATATATTGCTGTGATAGAAACCGTGTGCTTTACTCATTCTTAAATATTGTCTATACATATGACTTAGCAGTAAAATATGAACAGAGATAATAGAGAGACAGAGATAATCCACATAGATACTGGAATTCAACATAAAGGTGTGGGTTTTCTAACAATGTGCAATGAAGGGAAACAGGTAGTTGACCATGAAAAACACAACCAAGCCACCACAGTCATTTGCCAGTGGCTGCCTTGATTCAACATCCATAACCTTGTGTATGTGCTTATTTGTCCCCATTGCAGAACCTCAGTATGATTAGCCATCAGCCAGCAGTAACAGGGCTACAATTAAATGTAGCTTACAGCCTTATATACACCCATACAGAAACCTTTTTTGTAAATGTTCCACTTTTGCCACTGATTTATGGTCAATTAAATTTTTGCACTATCATTTTGAGAAATCTAATATTTGTCATTTCTCAGTGGTACGTGATATCATGCCTCAGGCATGCTGTAATAGTGTGTTGCCATGAATAGTTTCTTGCATTTAGAAAATGCACAAGCAATCATTTGATGATTTTTGTTTTTTAACCTTCACAATTGAATGAGTAACACTGTGCATGTCTGTTTCTCAAAGACAGCCAGCAGCAGATACTACTTATCTAAAATACTCAAATAAGTGTGGACAATAAATGAAATCATGATATTTATTGTGATACAGTTTTTTTTGTTTCAGTTGAGTTAAATTTTGTGTGTATAGCTCAATACCACAAATCATCACTAAATAATTTTTATTCTGTTCTGTTATTTGACCCCTGCTTCAAGTCAGGGGGAAAAAAGCCTACATAATAGTAGAAACCTCAGCTCAGTAGGTGTACAACAATGTTATAATATTGAAATAATACAAAATATAATGCATACACCAATATGTACACAAAAATTACCATATATTAGTACAGAAAAAAATATTTAGAGCATTTATTCGTTTGATAAATATAATTGAATACAGCTGTGATTTTGCTTTGGTCTTTAGGGTTTAATTTATTTACACGGTAAGCTAAACCATGTGATTTCATTTTATTGAATGATAACTCACATTCACATAATTTTCTTTTGATTTGATTTTTTAAAAAGATCAAAATAAGCACTTATTCATGAAATCAGGAATATATATTTGCTGCTGCGACTTTTGGGTCATTTTCATCTTGCATCTTTTTTGTACTTTTGTCTTGGTACATCTTTTCTGTGAATTTTCTTTCCATATTTTAAGACCATTATATATTTATGGTCTTGACATTTATCAAGAAAATTATATCAATAATGACTGCTATGACCATATTTATCATGATAACACTTTTGGCCATATTGCCCAGACCTATGCTATGATACATAAAATGTTTAAGGCTTATTAGATTAAGTGACACACTTGAAGTTTTAATGATGTTAAGGTTAGCTTAGCGAGCACATAAACCTGTGAATGTAGGTAGTCCTGCACAATTTTTTCCTCACTGTTTACTTGTCAAATACAACCAACCCAGTCGAAGATATTAACCATGAAAGAACAAAAAGGCTACCTCAACTCAATGACCCCATGCCAATGAATGTAATGCTGTACAGTTGTGTTTCTTGGATAATGTAGAGCTGTAATGTCGTAACATGCTCTGAGACAGGATGGCTCTGTTAATTGCAGGGCTTCTTTCTTATCAGGGACTTTTGATCCCTAGCTTTCTTCTTTCTTTTCTATTGTGGAATTATTAAAGTTGTTTTTTTCCTAGCACCTGTGAACTCCCTTTGCAACACAGTGCTTTCACAATCTGCTAATTCTCACAGGTACAACCTCACACTTTATTCTGTGAACTCAATTAACACCATACTGCATTTTCTCCTCTTACTTTATTTTTAACCTATAAAACTAATTGATTTCATGTTCTAACCTGGCACAGTGTAAACTCAGCATACACTTAATCTGAGCAACTCGTGAATAATCAGGCCAGTTCACTTCTTAGAGAAAAGACTTCTTCTTTGGACTATCCTGAGTTAGTTTTCTGTATACTAAAGACTTCAAAGAAAAAAATGATAGTGAAATCGTGTGGGGAAACTGTCCAAAAAAACCTCCTATTTGGTCGTGAGTGGAAAAGTAAATAGTACGGTATATACTTACATTATCGTAAATGCTTTTGCACAAACAATAACTACTCAACCATTCCAAAACACAGAGATAAAAATGTGGATATACTATGGATGGGAAATCCTTGAAATTCCAAAACCATGAAGAAAAGATAACACACACAAGCACAAACCTCTCTTTTGATTCAAGCTGATATGAAATGGCTTTGGTTATTACTACATTAAAGCCCAATACTGTAAATAGATTTCATCCATTGCTCCTAAATCAGTCTGTTATTGCCCCTGGCCAAAGAACCTCGGATAAGGCCTGTAAAATTTGGATAAGACCCCTTCAAATTGTTTATTACAGACATAACAAAATGAATAAACTGGAGAAGAATTACAAGATGTAATTTAGGGTGAGACTAAAATGAATACAGTGAATGGCTGGGGATACCCTGTGGGGATTCTGGGGAGACTGTATTTAATAATTACCCTGCCTTATGCAATACCATGTTAAAATACAGGCTCATTTGTGTAAAACTTAAAATAGAGTCTAAAGTATAGTTGGTCCATATTGTGAGATATTGTTGCTTAATGATTAGCAGTCAGTCCTTTCTAATGCATGTCCATTATCACCCCCCCAACCTTCATCAGAAAAGATCAAATATACAATGTTTTTGGGTTATGGTTTTCTTATACATTGAAATTTTGCACATTTGCATCTAAGCTTGAGCCATTTTAGCACCATGTCTTTATTAATGTGAGTACACCACAAATAAGTTTTAGTAACAGCTTCTGGTAAACCACTACCTGACTAAAGTTGTTGTCAGCAGATATTATGAATGAACTACACAACAGAAAAAGTCCCTGCATCTGTGTACCGAAAGCGTTTGTGCTGTCATATAGACGGGAAAGTAGAGGCAGGAAATGACACAGCAACATAGATTTGTTTTCATTGTGTTTCTCGGAAGAATATAGTGATTACATCTAGATTAGTGTAGCTGACAGACTGCAGGTGACTTTACTTCCAGTGTTGAGAAGAAAAGATGTGGTGACAACCAATAAGAAATAAAAATGTTATTTTCTTGTATATACTGGGAATTCAATAGTTCATGTGTTTTGACCATACAGATTAATCTGTATTATTGGGAAGTGAGAAACTCACACAATCATACAGTAAGTGGAGAGAAAACTAGGAAAGAAAATCAGTCAAATCTGTGTCATAACCTGCCTTGTTCCTCTTCTGATGTTTGTTTTGTTGCTACAGTCATGCATGTATTTGTACAGTGTATGTGCTTAGATTCAGTTAGATGAAACATACGAAGCATGAGTGTGTGGACCTGTGAAAAAGATTTATTACGGTATTAGACTTACCGTCTGGTTGTCCTCGTAAAGTTTGAGGTCATAGCCGCTTAACTCGACACAGAAAATGATTGCAGTCACGCCCTCAAAACAGTGGATCCACTTCTTTCGCTCTGAGCGCTGTCCACCCACATCTACCATCTTGAAAGTGAGCTCCTTGAAGGTGAACTTATTCTCCACAATACCAGTGGTCATGTCACGGGATCGAAGGATGTCCTCTACAGTAGGGATGTACTCAGGTGCAGAGATACGGTCCAGGTCGTTCAGGTAGTAGGCAGTGTTGTCCTCTAAGTGGTACTCGTTGGATCGTTGAAAGCACTCCTGGACCCCTGAATCTGCCCACAGACGTTTCATGACCCCTAGTAATTCTGGTGTGATCTCTCCCTTGCTCTCAGCTGGCCCTGTGAGAGCAAAGAGCTGAACAGCATCATAGGCGCGATCAGGATTGTGAAAGTCGATTTTGAGAGTGGTGAGGGCACGGATAATGCGTGTGAGAGAGTCGATGGCATTGTACAGGATGAGGGGCTTGTACTCCTTGCAGGCCTCCAGATTAAAGCCTCCACTGTGGATGATCTTCATCTGTTTGACGATGGTACTCTTGCCGGAGTTACTGGTGCCCAACAACAGAAGCTTAATTTCACGCCGCTGCCGCTGACTCTCTGAGCGCAAATGGCGGTCAATTCGCCGTGAGCGCCGAGCAGCTTCCTTCTCCTCCGAGCTCTGACGGCATCCCATGGTCCTCCACCACGTGCTAAACACAAACGAACTCGTGCTTCTGCTTGGTGGGGAAGCAAATTATAATAAATTGGTTTCCAAGTGGGGTATGGCGGAGTTGTAGGGGGGTTTTCACTTCAGTGTGCAGCTTTCTATAGAGGTGCCAGACAAAAAAAATCACAGCAGACCAATTTAACTCTAGAAAAGGGAGCCACCACACAGAGGAGTGACTCAGGAGTATTTCATTCTTTTTGTTCAGGGGCAGTCTGTGAGTCCTGTGTGGGCAGAACCCAGACTTGTGGGATGCCCACACGGCGCCTGGCACTGAGGTTGGACTGCCTGCTGAAGCCAAGGGAGCTGGGGTTCATAGCAGGGACTCCCCCTGAGGAAAAGCTATGGAGGGGGGCTGAAGAGTGTATAATGTTTGTCAGTGGAGAAAGTGTTTGGACTTTGTGTGTGTGAACGGCAAAACCACTTCACTCTCCTCCCACATGGCTCTTGTGCTGCTTCTCCCTTGTTTAGCTACTGCAACAATCAACTTCAGCTCAATATTTGGCCTGTTTCACTTGATCTTCTTGATAAAATCTTTTCTACTTCTTCTGTGATGTGATATCTCCCACACAGCTGAAGGCCTCGGAGTCTGCCAAAGCATGAGAGAGAAGACAGGCATGAATAGCAGGTCCAACACAGATTAGAGTGGTTTCATCACTTTCTGTCCTATAATTAACAACTACGTGAAAGGAATCATTTAGCTCGTTTTGCTTTCACAAGATACCACTTTCCTGTCTGTGCATAAGTATGAAGCTGGGAGACTGTTATCATAGTATTGACAATGGAGGCAGTTCTGTTGAAAGTTTTTGATGTGTTTGCTTGCTGTCACCCTTTATTGTTACCTTCGTGCATTGCCGTCCAGGAGTTTTATTATTAGTCTGAGGCTTCTTTACCAATGAGCCTTTACACATACAGTATAACCACACTGTGTACCTTGTACAGTTCTGTTTGTGTACAGAGTAAACAAATGATGTGTAATATATTTGTAAGTGGGCCTTACAGGTGCCACCTAGTTCCTTCTTATTACCAGTGTTAAGTTAGCCCATGTTTTTTATGCAAGTCAGACATGTGAGAATTGTCAATTTCTTATAACCTAATTTTGAAACTGTTAACAAAAGAAAACTAAAATATGAAATGATATACTTTACCTTTCTAAAGCAATGCAAGCAGCACACTTCCTCTCCTTCTTCTGTACTACCATTGCCCTGCTTCACTTATTCTGTGCACACTGCATTTTTAATTTTCTGCCCCTAACATTCACACACCCCTGCTCTCCCCATCTGCAGTCCTGTGTTACCATAGACTCTATGCCAAAGTCGATCTCTGTTGACCACGCCTACCCATTTAACACCCCTGCACACACACAGGCACTCTTTACTCATACAATCAAGGTCAAACATACACACAGAAATAAGCTCGGGAAAGTAAACTTCACGGTTTGAAGAGGGGACTGGTACAATACAAGGAACGTTTCCTTGGGACCAAAGGTATCTTTCTCTATTCAAAGTACAATGCAGCACCTCTGGCTGTGTAGCCTGCAGTTTTCTCATCAGATTAAATGTAGTGTTAGAAACATAGTGAAAAATATTGGCCCAACAGCTGCTTCTCAAGCTTTCATATAGCTTCAAAGATCCCTCTTCTAGCCACGACGTCTGTGTTGTTATCCTGCAGGTTCTACAGTACAATCATGGAAACGATAAAAAAATATTTGAGTGTGTCTTGTTTTGCTTTGCTGCTGTCTTCATAAGTTAGCACTTTAAGAGGTAGCCTTTTCATTTTATAATAAAATACGCTCTTGTAGTTTATGATAAATTTTAAGCAAAAACAAATTTGGAGCACTGAATGCCTGTGGGATTCTGTGATAAATAGATGCACATTGAAACAGGCTGCATGCTATTGGCTAAGTAACAAATGTGAAATCATACTGTGGCCTAGTTTTGTTGGCAAAACTATACTCTGCAGACCTGTCAGATAGAAGGAGAGCAGAGAGAGAGTGTTTCTCAGAGCCCAGTGATTGAGGTCTACTCCTCAAAAGACTGAGTGGACAAACAGAGCAGAACAAAGCCATAACAAAGCATCACAACACAAACAGAGTAGAGAGCATTGTTTCCAGGCTTCAGGCACCTGACTACCCTCTCAAAATGGCATAGCCAGCCAAACCGGTTAATGCACATCACTGATTTTGAGAGCCTGTGAAACACATTAAAGCTGTGTGTGAAATATTTTCAATTTGCAATTTCAGAAATATGTAGCACTGCTAGTTCTGCACTTTTTGAAGTTGCAACACTTTAGATAATTGGTAAGGAACCAGTGTGCCAGCGGTGCAAAATCACTGTATATTATTATCACATTAAATTCTTATTAAGAGCATTCTCCATGCTGTTGCACGGTATGGAGGAAAGCGTGGTCTGCTGCTTACCTACACCCTAGCAACTAGAGCGCAGCACAGCAGGATGAAATTAACAAAGTTCCTAATGAATAATAACCATAAAAATATGTAACTTCAAACCCTTAGACAACCCTTCCAATAGTAAAGAAGTCCTGACAATTACATGGATCATCTACTTTACAAAATAAAGATTCTTTTTTGTGCTTACCTGCTCTGGTAATTCATATCCTCTACACACTTCCTACACGTCCAGTCTCCACTGTTGGAAATACAGTTATGCGATCACACTCAGTGCTCTGGTAAGAACAAGAGGCGTGTCTCTTTAAGAGTAAGTGAGTGGGGCCAGAGTCATGGGGGCATTTGAGAGGGAAGCCAGCATCTTGTTGTATCATGCAGGACTGAGGCAACATGATAGCTAGGATAAGGAGACCTGTCACTCTACTGCTTTTCCTTGACAACTATGACTGCACATGACCTACAAGCTCTCCCCCATTGCTCTCCCCCAGTGCTCTCCTTCCATGGCTCTCCCTGGTGCTTACGTCCCATTATTAATTTATCATGCTGCAAATAATTACAATCACAGACAAGCTGAAGTAGTCAAAGGATGTTGCTGTTACATAACATTCTGTCTTCTACTGTGACTGTTGAAGCTACATAAATGCTGTTACCTTCCATGTAGATTGATTATAAATAATGGTTCTGAGTTTGTCACACCATACAGAGATTTTTTTTTTACTAATCATGCAGCCAAACTAAAATCTTTCTTTAAAATAAATAAATAAACAAATGTATAGGTTTCAGAATTCAGAAATGTCAAGGCATGTCCAATGAAGGCTCAGCAATCGCTCAATCACAGTGAAGATACAACATCTCTCAACTGTCTAAGAGAGCTATGACCTGAAAAATCATTGCTCTGTCTAGCAGCTTTCTTGG
>JAQQZY010000005.1:9454971-9475006 GCA_030068375.1 Ostorhinchus rueppellii
TATTGTAGGTGTCAGAGCCAGAATCCACTTCAGAGCAGTGGTCACCAGTGAGCATGGCTGTCTTCTCCCACTGGTCTGTAGCGGTAGTTCAGTCAAAGAATCTCCTCTGGCCCAAAAAATTAAAACTGATAACAGGACACATACTCTTAAAAAAAGATTGCTGAGCCTTATATATGTCAGTTTTTAGAATGTAATAGTTTTATATGTCCACAAGGGAACAGGGCCACATATAACATCAAATTTGGAAGCCAGAAATGTTTTGGCCTATCCACTAGTGAACACCTGTATTGATGGAAGCGGTTGCCATTTTGGAATCTGGCATCCAGTTGTAGTAAGACAGCTGTGCAAGCATTATAGTGACTCATGATCAAGACAAGCACTGACGCTAATATGCTCTACTTTAGAACAGTATAGTATTTGGGGAGGGGTCATGTTGAATTTAGCTCAAGTGAGTCATCAAGCCTAGCCAAAAACCCTGAACTTTTTATTTTAAAAAAGAAAAAAAGAGTTCCACACAACGCCACCATTCAGTAGTATGTCTTTTCACATGTTTTCAGCAATGATTTTTTTTTTTACAAATATGATGTGCTTACAAATTTCTAAATTTCTTTTTCACAAATTTACATTAGACTGCGTTATTATTATTATTATTATTATTATTATTATTATTATTATTATTATTATTATTCGTTATGAGACAAAATGTGAGTGATCAGGCACAAAATTTTATGTTAACAGACATCTATATATTATCTACTGATATTGAGAATATCCAAAAATATAATGTAGAAATCTCCAACTGAAAAACACAGCATTGTTTGAGTGAATCAGTTCTGCATTTACATACCGCAGAGTTTGAGAGCACCATAACATCTTTAGTTAGCTTTTGTTTGGATCGAAGGAGTATTCAGAGTCATTTAAAAAGAATGCACAAAAGAGGGAATAACAGATGACTTGGTGATCATCACATTGTCAGGTGAATGTTGACATCCAACTTGATTTTCTAGGTCAGTGCATTCAGTCATTGTTAAGTGTATATATAGAACAGCACTCCCTATAGTGGCTATATAAAGTTGCACAAGCGCGTTAAATCTATTATGCATCAGTGTGCTACTAAAGAGTGATTTAAATCAAAACGCATACATAATGTCAGCAGAATAATGGAGGGAATTCAGGTGATGGAGTAGTGAAGTGGTGTAATGATGTAGAGTGCAGAAGTAACCTTCTGTCTCACAGAGGTACTGTTAAGACAAAGAACAAATAAAGGAAACATATGTTTTATGAATGGAAAGGAAAAGTGTAAAGGAAAGGTGAAAGGCACAGGTGTTCTTTTAGTTACCTTGTTATGGTTTATGAATGAGGCATGCAGGTGTGTGTGTCACTGCTGCAAGGCTTGCATTTCAAGAGGTATCGAATGGTGGATTGGATTAGGTGTTTCAGAATAAACAGAATAAACCTGCTGGGAACAGGAAGACAAATAACAGCAACCAAGTATATTTCCATTCATGAACCACTTAACCAGCACCCATTTACATGCTAACTACTAAAGCCAGAAAAACAGCATATGAGTGAATCAGCTAAGAAGGATAACGACTGCAAAAGTATCCTGGAGACAAACCGGTTGACCCATAGTGGATTTTCAAAAGCTGATGTAATTACAATAGTTTAGAGAAGAGAAAGACAGTTGAAGACTCACACACATATCACTACACATCAGTGTTTTAGCATCAATTGGCAAATAATTCCATAATTACCTCATGGTATATTATAATTCAGATGGTCAGAAAGGACACTAGATGTCTTTTACCTTTACTTTCATACTCTAGAAAATGTGCCCCATTATGAAAGGTTTTGATTTGAAGGTTTTAAGGAGTTAATTTTGTGGTAGACATATTTATTTACACCATCACTGCTGTATTCTATGGCTTGTCACAAAAACAACAGGGCAGCTCCCCTAACCATGATACTTTGGCTTCATTTTTCGATAGTGGTATGAAAGCATATCATTGGACTTTATATAATGTCTTTTGATTTAGATGGAAGAAGGAAAGACCTGCTGGTGTCTACTCAAATTCTGGTGTTTTTCCTGTGATTTCTGCCTCCTGCAGCTTTAATTGGCTGATATCACATTACCTTGACTTTGTGTGAGGAGCTGCAAAGCTCAACAATAAGGATTGCCCATAGCAAATGAAATGCCACGTCATGCTAGTAAACCTAGAAACTTGCTTGTCTGATTTGTTTGCAGGAGGAAAGATTAAATTACAATAATTTTTTACAGAGTTCATGATGGAAGTACATAAGGAGTGGGCTATCTCCCTGTTTCATCTATGTTAAGAATTACACATGCATGGTAGGGATCACAAAGAAGATCCTACAGATGTTTATTAGGTAAAGCTCAAATGAGTTGTTGTACTATTAACTTTGGTGTTTTTTGTCATTTGATAACCACTAATAAATAAATCACTTCAACTGGGGACAAGAAAAATGAGAAAGTAAATTTCTGACCCACTTGTCCAACTTGGCAAGTGGAAAAAAACATTAATGTTTAACACTCAGCCGTAACCAATATGTCAGGTTAGGTAAGCTTTGCTCAGTAAAGGATAATTTCTGAAACAGTATCTGCAACAACAGGACAGTTTAGTTAGAATCTGATTGCAGTTTCTGTCTGTATCCAGTTACCCTATGAAAACATCTGCCCATATTACCTATTAAAATGCACATTAAGTCAAAGGAAACCTGTGCACCTTTGAAAAAAAATATGTTGCCATTATCATCACCTGGGAAAAAATATAAATGTGTCCATCAATTTTGAATTTCTACCACGGATGTGTAGAATATGACTTGTTCTGCCTTTACCATTTAAACATTCACATTTAATAGTGATATTGATGACTGAGATAACCGTTTAGTCCAAAAAATGTGACTGTACGATGACTGTGTAGAAAAATTCCAATCTCCATGGCCGATAGCGTATTAGACCTATAAGTGTCTTACCATCATTAGTAATTTTTACAACAGTGGATTGCATTGTTCCATAACCCTATTATTATATAAATAAATGCAGCTAGTGGAATGTAATCTCTGTCATACTGATGGACATTTGCATTATATAAAAACACATTTCACTAGTTAGGCACCCTGAAGCAAATTAATGTATAGTGAATGCACACAGAGGAAAACATCTCACATGCCTTATGATCAGCTGCACTGTGTTTTCTTATCTAAAGGCAGCTGTTTTAGTGGCTTTAAGGAAGGTTTCTTCTTGACTCTGACTGGCTTTCTCCCAGCTGCCTGACAAAAAGAGGTTAGTGAAGACTAAAGACTGTCTGGTCAGTGTCCGTATTCAATGACAGAGCCTTAGTGGAATCTGACAAAATGATTTTTGGAATAAAATGCTAAACCCCAGGGAGTTAAATGGTAACTAATCTCCAAATCTGTACTAAGTCCTGCTCTTATGTCAAGATTAAGCAATAAATGGAAAACGGTGATCAAGCCTTTGCCTTTGTCAGATATTGATGAGCTCTGTGGTTGTCAAGACTAACAATATAAAAAAACAAACTGTGGCTTAAAAAACAATGGTGTGTATAGAAAACAACAAGAAAGAAAAAGCAGCTTTGTGAATGTCCAGGGACAGACCGTCTATCCAAACAAAGAAGGTCTCTAAGTGAGACAATAGGCTGTGCAAGAGACATTATTAATTTATGAGATTCCACAGAGGCTGCGAACAAGCAATGCATTAGTAAGAAAATCTGAGGTGATCAATAGGCATGCTCTCTTCAAGTACTGTCGTTGTTTACAGCTTATGTAGTCACCACAAGGTCACAGAGAAGATTGCATGTTTGTAAGTTTTACAGAACTCTAAAAGCAGGTTTGAGCAACAGTTGATTTGGTTGGTTTGAGACGTGGAAAGCTTTAATCCCTGATGACGGCATATATAACAGAAAATCTGGTAAACGGATGTCGGGGTCTAATAATCCTCTTTTGGATAGACATGATTGTTGGCATTGCTCCACACAGGGCAGTGATTTGAAATGTGCTGGGGTAGATCAGCCTAAAGAGAAACATCAGAACTACTGATTTACATGACAATGAAATAAAATACTGAAAATGCAGTAGAGTAGATCAGTGTGTAGTGACAGAACAGAGAGATATTCAAAAGTTGGTGAGGCTTCCACCCTGCTCCAAAGAATCCACTCAGATTTGAACCAAAACACACCTGTTCTAAGTTTAATGGCATTTCCATGGACGTTAGCATTTTCTTTGAGAATTTCAGTGACACTGTTTACATTTGAAACAAGCGCTATCACAATATCATCTGAGGTTGCAAAAACCATAAACAATAGAATGACATGCTTTGTGAAAATACTGGTTTTAAAGTCATATTAGTGTGCCTCATTAAAAATAGAATGACACCTGTAGCAGGTTATGGTTGAACTTTAGTACTCTTTGGCTGATCAGTAACAAAACAGTAAAATGTAGAGACTGTTTTCATGTGCTTTTAAATATCAGAAGCAGAAAGGTCCTGGCAGCTTTTGACTTTTAGCAGGACATTGTGACCTTAAAGGCTTGTGACAAGCTAGCAGTTTTGAAACTTTGAAACCCCAGAGAAAATTTGCTATTGGTTTGTAACTGATATACTGCTATAATTGTAGTTAGATTGTAGTGCAACCATGATTAGATTAATTTAAAATCTATTTATTTTTTTAAAATTAAATTTTTACCATTATTTCTAAAGAAAAAGTCTTTAATGGATTGAAGACATGCGGCTTTAATCTAAGCAGTAAATGTGGACCACAACACCTTAATGGGCTACACATGACACAGATCAAGTCTTGTAATGACCAGAAGGGCTCAAACACACTTACTGTAGCTACTTTGGACTTCAGATACCAAGAAAATATTTTAACAGAATCCCTTAGAAAAATGCAAGGTTTTCATTTGCTTATATGCTAAGAATGAGCATGTCCTGAACAGTCTCCTTTTTGATGCTGTATTTGGCGTTGAATTGAATTACATCCTATGTTTGTCATATTTTTACCATTTACATACCATGCATGGCAAAATCTAACTTTTGCAGCCTTTCACTGTCTGCAGTTCTGATCCAGATCAGGTTAGATGAGTAGATGAACCATTTCTTACTATTCAAAAGGCTTAACGGGACCTTTTGTGTCAGTACCATGTTGGCAAAAAACTAATCTTAACTTCATTAATCAAAGAAAAATTATATTAGATTTTAATAGGCTTTGTGGAAAAATGAAATATTTTAAAGGCAAGGCCTTAGAGAATATTCAGGAGAGATAAAGATAGTAAAATAATTAAAAATATGTATGTATATTATTATTTGTCTATCTTGTTTGTAGCCCAGATACATTTTGTACAGGTCTGCTGGCTCCAGTGTGAACTGAGTATTAGATCAAATCTGTTGCTTGAAAGCCGATCAGGCATGCTACCAGTCTGGCAAATTTTCCATGAATTTGTACATCTCCCAGCTAACATATAGCAAGACTTTCTGATAAGGTACAGTGTGTCTCACCATTTCACAGATTCTGAACTTTATCTGTTGAAAATTTTTTAGCAACCTTATATGATCATGTGTAAATGCATTAAGAAGAAAGGTTCTCCATCAGTATATGCTTGATAATGCTTGTCACTACACAATTTATATTGAGTTACTACATGCTTAATGAGAATCTTCTTTCTAATGGGGAAAGATGTTTTGTTCCAATTTGCAATTAAAATATCATTGGTTAGAATCAACAGTTTTTCATCATTGATTAATTTCTTTATTGATATTGAAATAAAATACACACAAAATCAAAAATTAAGTGTGTTAAATTAATGTGTTTCTAACTTGCCAATGAATAAAAAGTAGCTGTTAATTATAGGTGAGTAATCTGTATAGTACTGGAGTAAATGCTTTTTGTGTGGATCTCATAGACTAAATATGCCATAACTATAACGCTGTGGAATCTAGGACAAAAAGCAGACAGTCAATTTCATGCTTCTAGCAGCCCAGCGATAGATCAATGTCACCCCAATGCCAGTTGCAACATAGATTCAGCAGATAACATCGTATCATGTGATGTCTCTGAAATGTACACTGTGTTGTTTCAATTAACAAGTCACAAATTCTATGGCAAAGCTGCTTTACTGCAAGTCTGAGTCAAAGCCAATAAATGAAGTATCCCAAATCAGACGGTCAGCTTCTATGTGATGAGTCAGAGCTTTGTGGTCAGACCATTCTACGTCAGAATCATATGAGATGTAGGTTGCAGACAGAATGATCTTCATTCATCACTTGTGCCTATTTATGCTAGACCAGGTGTCGGAAACCTTAAAGATTCAAAGAGTCATTTGGACCCGTTTTTCACAGAAAAAAAAACCTCCGGGAGCCACAAAACCCTTTTGATAACTAACAAAAAGTCTGAAAATATCCTTTTTTTTTTTCAACCTTAATGCTATGTATAAAATATAATGTCTAAAAGAGTACATACAGCAGTAAAGACTTCATGTAAATGAACCATAAGTAAAAGAGAAATAAGTCTAAGAGAAAGAAATATACACTAATAATTAATTTAAACTGTTTAGATACTTAGCATGTTTAACAGACCTTGTGAGTTGGTGTCATGCCTTTTAATAGTGAATAAAATATAAATGTGAATGGGAGAATCCACAAAGTGGGTTTAGTGTAATAAAGATTTATCATGTTGAGGCTTAATTATGATTTATTTAAGAGAAAACATGTAAAGGAAGTGTAAAGGCTGCATTTTGTGTTTATTATTCAAATATTTTAATTTATTTGCTTTATTACATTTTTTTTCCTGTAATTTGACATCCCCTCCAGCAGATGGCACCCTAGCAAGCCACCTGTGTTGCCTATAGTCAGAGCCGATCCGGTCTCTAACATTGCTTTATTAACATTTGCGTTAACATTAGAGTAATTTTCACAGGGCTTAGCAAAATATTGGTGACAGTTCTTGTTGTTTAGTTCCAATTTTCTCACCCGTTCCTCTGCTCTATCGTCTCCACTGCCATTGAAGCTGGATAGGAAGTGGAGACTCCAGTGTTGGTGGATGGTTCACAGAGGCATCTTCATTCATCCCTCTTTTTTTCTTAACCATGCTGTGCACTCTCATGTACGATTTGGGTCCACAGTGAGTGTGGGCCAAGTACGCACAGATACCTGCGGAGTGTATACTGCTAACTCCAGCCGACCCTCTGAGGGTCTTCCCCTAGTGGCCGGGCTTATCACTGCATGGCAAAGTTTTTGGGACAGATAGACGGACAGACGACCAACTGATGACAATACCCTGTGGCTACTGTAGCTGAAGGTAAAAAAACTAATGAACTAAACTAAAATTAATTTAAATTAAGTACTCATTCATGTTCCCAAAGCCACAGGAAGCTGTGACAGAGGGATGAAAGAGCCGCATGAGGCTCCAGAGTCACAGGTTGCCAACCCCTGTGCTAGACCATTTGATCCTTAAAGAAGTGGATAAACATGCTTGGCCTTTTGTTATTTTAGAAAATTGTATCTATTCCTGATGATTGTTCCATCTAAACATTGAAAAATTAACAGTGGCAGCTGTTCGAAATTTGGGTTAAAATACAGTGAGTTGAGCTTTATGTTTCTTTAGAATGGTGTCTGACAGCTCCTAATAGAAAAATCTTATTTCAGGTGGATACACTGAATCTATTTTTGTCTCAGGTGAAGCAATAGTTCTCTCAGTTATTTTAATCTATATTGTGTCTACAGTAAATGAGTATCTGAGGCTTATTTGTTGAACTTAGAGATAACAAAGCCAGTTTGACTTTTGGCTAAGTATGTGGAAGGTGTCTAGACTTTTATCTCTTGATTTACCTAAAGCCTAATATTTGACCTAGTTGTCAAGAAGGTAAAAATGGCTCAGAACATCATTTCCAGTATGACCAATAAATTCTTTGAAGATATTTCTGTCTTTAAGTAGCCAAGTGACAGCCGTAGAAAGAACAAATATCTCTACATGTGTCATTCAAACATGATATTTTCGAGTCTGGGCATAAATTTCAGTTCTCACAATTGTTTGTTCAATGTTTCGTGTTATCGCTTCCTGATTGCTGTCCCAGTGGGGACTTCAGAGAAAGATGCCTGTATACTGTACACATATGAGGACACTACTCATTCATTATAGAAAACAATGGTGGGCAGTGTTCTTGTTTCTACTCCCCCAAAACACTGGGCTGTTTAGAGGGTGGAGATAGGCTGGGGGTGAGGTCTCTGTATGCTAGATGCTTTTTCGTGATAATGCTCTGTTTAACGTTCCTGATCTCAATGGCTGTGTTCCCCCTTCTTCAATCCAGTGGGTCACACTGAGTCACAAGGCCAGCCAGTGATGACAATGGCATGTTTGTGCACAGGCTGAGCTATGGGTAGGCTGTCTGATGTGAAAGGATAAGATGGCACAAGGTGGACAGTGAAGAGTGTGCAGTGGTGTACATGCAGCTGTGAATGCATGTGTCAGTCTTTCGGGCAGAAGTGAAAGTGGTTTTTTTTTTTTTATGAGTTTTGTATGGTGTCACACTGATCAAAACAGTGCAGTGTAGCGCTAAAAGCATCTCAATCTACATTCATAAACTCACCAGAACATGATATTCTTTTGAGTCCTGCCAAATAATACAGATTGCTGATTGCTTTTTTTAACAGAACGAAATTGTGGGGATCGGACTTCTTCATGTTTATACAACCCACAGCCATTATCTGCAGTAAGTCATTTGATAAGTAGAACAGGAAAATGAAAAAGTATTTCGTACTGCTGCAAATGCAACAATATCAGACATACGGGGCCATAGACTACTAAGACATGCACCGAACTATATAAATGAATCAATATATATAAACTATATGTTTTGTTTTATATTCATAGCATATGATAACGTAAAAAGATCTGTCTCCCAATTACAAGTAATCTTCCTCCATTGCCAAGCCTGAGAAAATTGTCAGAACAGTTTACTGTACTGTGTTTACCAGATGAATGTGTCTGGAGAAGAGGGACATATGAGCACAGGTAATTAAAAAATATGAGATGTGAGAAAATGTCACCTGTTCAAGCAGAGAAAGGCACCAATATGGCATATTAAACATGAAACATCTAACTGGAAATCAACACGGACTTCTCTTCAGCAGCACAAGACATGCTATTTTATCCTAACATTTAATACAAAAGCTAATGTTCAAAGCAGAAAGAAAGCCTGCAAGTGAAAACAGAAACCGGAGAAGTAATTGACATTCAACACCCTGCAAGTGTATAATGTCAGCAATTTGGAGCCAAAATTACATTTCATATGTTTGGGATCAATGTTGGATTTACAAATTCAGTTCACATCTTGACTGGGACTGATTTTTCAGACTTAGGCAGTAAAAGTCCTGTCTCATGGGCTGTGGTTTGGTTTTAATATTACTGAACAAATTGGTTTTAATCTTTTTTTTTTTTTTTCAGGCTTTTGAAGATTTTTCAAGGGGTCCAATGTCCCTTAACCAAGTTCTATCCCTCCTAAGATGGTTTAATGCATTAAAACATTAAAATGTACGTTTTAGGATGGGTTGGTCTTATCAGCTGATATGAATGATAAATGTCAATGGTTTTTTTTTGTACTGAGTGATAGTTGAAGGCACTTATTTATGGTTTAAACTGCTCTTTATAGTCAGAATGTGATAAGCACTTAGGAACTTCCTAGCAATAAAATATTTAATCATAGTAAGATATCTTTCAGTATTAACATATGTGTTATTAAAGCAAACAAAAAACCCTATTTCAAAGAGTTTTAACTCAATACTCAACATGTAAACAAAGCAAGTCCAAAAAAAGAATATATATCATCACAAATACAATCTTAGGGATAAAAACTTAATTAAATAATTATTGTTATTATTTTAGTAGGCACACAGCAAACTAAAAACGATGATATGAAATGTGTTTTTGGATCACAAACAGTGATTATATTAGGGATGGGCTTTTTAATTACTTTTCAAAGCTGAATTATCAAACTAATTTAGTCAATTAGTCATGATGTCATTGTTAACAAATGTGCTCCACCCAAACCAAAATAATAACAATAAAAAATGCCGACCAACTAAAGGATGGGTTAACCACAAATATACCATTCATTTTTTTTTTTAAATATACTTCAAATGTTTTTTTTGTTTTTTTTCCCAGACTGCATTCAACATATGCAGAACACACACAGAAACAGAGCCATAAATGTCAGTTCTGTTTTCCTATGTAATAAAACAAATTTCGTCCCACCCCCACCCAAAATAAAAAGTCAGCCCTTGAAAAAAATGTCTGCTGTCCTTTTCATTTTTACTAATCAGCCAATCAATTATTCATATACATTTCTAGATCATATGCATATTTGGTTTGCAGAAAAGTACAATAGCAACACTTTTTTTTTTTTCTGGTGATAGCTGGCATGTACCACCAGCAACACTTCACTGAGAAGTGTTGGAAAATCATTCCTGCTAATCCTTGTTATAGCAAACAAATTGTTCTGCTATCAGCTTTGACGTTATTATGTTCCAAAAACCTGCAGAAATACATGCTGCAGCTCAGCACCGTGTGCCTTGAGGCATACGTACACAGACCCTGTCCATTTCTTTCAGCACAGACCAACACCCCTCATCAGTGGGTAGTAGGCTGCTATAGCACTCCCTCATCATCCCCCTCCCTTTCCACCACCTCCTTGTTGTCATATGACCGCTGTTATGTGTGTGCAATGGAACACAAAGTTGCTCTGTTAGTCCCCTCTGCTCTGCCCCCTCAGATTTGAGTGCTGCAAGGAAGGCCCTCTCACTAGCCGGCCTCAGGAAAACAGACAGGCCCCTGTGTCTGACTACCAGCAAAGATTAGAAAGGAGAGCAAAGTGAAAGAGAGGGGTGAATTGAGCGGATGTTGTTTTATGTAACATCAAAAAGATAACCTAAGCCTCACTCATTCACAGAGCCCCGCCCTGTGATTTTGGTTTGATTCCCCTGACAGCCTTCCTCGCTTATGCTTTGCTGTTAAGTAATTTATTAGTACCTTCAACGTCTTCAGTGCCTGTCCACAAGTAATGGCTGCCAGACAATGTCTTACAGCTGTTTGTGTAGAGATGACACTCTGCCCCAGTACCTGGCAAGGATTAAAGACCCAAAACAAACACAAGTGCTGAGCCAGCTGAATCCAAGCAAAGCCCAGTCTGAACATACAGAATGACAAAGCAACTGTCTTTTAAGGACACACGTTTAAAGAACAGACTATTGTATTACGTTAGTGTGTGTTTAAAATTCAAATTTAATGCTAATTTTCAGAGCTGATAAAATCAAATGTACACCAGTTATGTGGTAATTCTGTGACTCTTTTTCTAGCTGCTAAGTGAAATTTTAGATTCATAATTGTATTAAGTAGACTGCCCAGGGAACTACACTTACCCTCTTCACTCTTGACTGTAAAAAACGTGTGTGTTTAATTGTCCAGGTAGGTGGTCTACTCACCCAAGAGGCTAAAGATGTCTAAAATTGCACTGGACCAGGACGTTGGCCTCCTCAGTGCAAAACCCTGGTACCTTAACAGCGTCTGTCACTTTAAAACCAAGTCTGTCCCTCCTGTCCCCTGCCATTATGTCACCCGGCGGTGTGGATGTAGCGAGTAACAGAAGACATGGAAGGAGGTCAACTCAGCATAGGTTTTGTCACAGTATTGCTCTTGTTTTTATATGCATACAGGTCACATGAATGGCAGCATACCATGACCTACCATTTAAAAAACAGAGAATACATCTGTGGCTGTTGAGGCAGAACTGGTTTGCAAGTTTTATGCTTCATTTGATGTGGATTTCACTGGTTTTTGATTTCAACTTATAAAACCCCACTTTTTTCACATTATGTCCAAACATTGTGTGAAAGACTTTTGTCCAATATCGGTACCTGTTCTGTGTGAGGAACCTGATGGAGAAGCCGATTAACCTGTATACTTCACACTAGACCTCCTCCATCATTTTAAAGCCAAGCTCATCTGCAGCCTTTGACATGTTGCTGAGACATGTTGCTGAAAGAAAGAGAACATTTTGCAGCTTAAATGAAAAGATGATTCAGATGTCAGCTCAGATTGCAAGGCTCATTAGAGCTTTTGTCCAAGGGAATGAGTCCTTGGTTTGTCTTTCCAGTGAAACCACCCAGTGAGTGAGAATGTAGTAGTAGATATTGAGAGAAGAACATGATCACAACTTAACAAAACGATCAAAGACTCTAACTCTAGGGCATGCAACTCATTCTGATTTGGTTGATATTGGTCCCAGTCCATTTCCTGCTGATAACTGACAGCAACATGACACTCTTGTGATCATAGAGAAGTAAGAGTCTAGTTACCACTTGTTTTCCAGGTCAGACAACTTAAAGCTTTAATGAAACCAATATTAGATTGACTCTAATAACATCAGTTCACTCTGCCTTTTCAGTCATTTTCTGACATGTGGAAAATGGCCCTTCTCATTCAAGGTATGTTCTTTTTGCAATTTGGATATAATATAATCAGCTTGTACCGTTAAAGACTTTTCACAAACTATAAGCATCAAACAGTGGCAAGAGTTGATATCCCCATCTGCTTTTTTCTTTTTTCCAACAAATTGGGCATTGGGTATTGGGAGACTGGTAACTATCACTGTATTATCCCCAAACCAGTTTGCATCACTACTCATGGAATTTATCCACCATTTTTGCTTTAGTTCACAGATGTCTGAAGGCCTCAGTGTGAGGCACTGCCGGTGGATCTATCACGTACATACACACGCACACGCACGCACACACACACACACACACACACACATTCTTTCTGTGTCACATGCTCTGAAATGCGCTGGCTTTCTACCACCATAAAAAATTATCACAGTCTTTCCCCCTCTCTGTCATCCAATCTGTTCCAAATCTTCTCTTTCCTTCTTTCTCTCTCCTGCTCTCTGCTGCATCAACCTCCGCCCCTCTGCCCCATCTGCCTCCCTACTGTTAAACCCCCCAGCCCCTCGACCCCTCCCTGCACTACTTCTCTCTCTTTTTCTCTCACTCTCTCTCTCTCACTCTCTTGAGCCTGAAACACAAACACACATACAGTACACACTAATGCACATGCCCTCCTGATGCTACACAACTGGTCCCAAAACCCCATTGAAAAAAAGAAAAAAACACACTAATGCTCTGTCAAACATATGAAGGATTGTTGAGACAGAAAATGTCACAAATCATCCTGTTCTGGCTGCTGAGTAATGAACGTGCTCCACTCTCTCCCTCTTCCCTCCTTATCGTTTTTTAAGATTTAGAAACAGACACAAGCTGCCAGACACAAATAGACCAAATAAATCCTGGTTTGATTGTTATTTCAGTGTCCATATAAATTTCCTCACAGAACAGCGGACAACAATCTCCCCTGTTAAATCCTAAAATGTTCCCCTTCTCCTGATGGACCACAAATTTGCCCGCTTATCCCATTGCCTGCAGTGCCGAGCTCTGTGGGATTTGTACATCTCCCACTGCACATTCACATTCAATGTCTCGTAAAGCCAGCCGTAAGTGCTGAACACCTGATCGTGTGTGATGGTGCTTTTACTCTCTCATTTCCATTTCATAGCTTACGGCCTGGATAGACCACAGAGCCACAGACGCAAATGCTCACATACCTTTGATGCATCCTCCACTTGTCCTACATAGTGTAATTATATGAATTAAGCACCACATTCAAGATAAAAGCCCTCTATAAGAAACAAGGATGCACTGGGGAGATGATGAGTCAAATTGCAAGCACAAGATAGCACCGTCCATTGGCACAGAGCTAGCAGGGTGGAGGAGGGGACTGGACAGGCAGCCTGCCTTGGTGCCATCTCCGAACATCACTTTCCCCATTTTATCAGGAAAACACTCTCCCTCTACAGAATGGCTGTAATGAAATAGCACCCAGTTCCTTCTCTGTGTCCAAAGCAAGCCAGCCTTGGGGTGATTACCAAAAAAAAAAAAGCAAAAAAAAAAAAAAGCTGTGTGTACGTGTGTCTGTTTGAGAGTAGTCAGGCTTACCGTGTTCACAAGCCAGCATCCATTTACAAAGGATACTGCAGACAAGCCCTTGCAGAGAGAGAAGGCTCTGTGCAATCCACCTTTAGTCCTGCTGCTTCATCTTCATATCTTCTTCATATTCACAGAGTCACACACACAAACATGTACATCTCTGTCTTTTCAATGCCCTCTTTCTCTGTCTTATTAACGTCTGTGTTCTATATCCTCTCTTATTTGCTCCAAGGCAGTTGAGACACTGCAGCGATGGGGGTGGAGGGCGTGTATATATGTGTGCGTGTGTTTGAGTGTGTCAGAGACAGAGAGGCAGAGAGAGGGAGTGCAGAACAGAAATGGAGGGAGGAGTCAGCAGGGATAGAGAGAGAAGGGGGAAATGGTCAGGATTAAATCATGAGAGTAACAGGGAGAGGGGGAAAAACAGGCTCTGATGGAGCAGCTACAGCCACACCATCCACTCTATATTTATTTTATGCTGTAATAATAAAATATACATTTGCCATTAAGAAGCCCTACGAACCACAATGAAGGTGATACAGTGAGCAGATGTGTTTCTTGAGGTATTATACGCTTGTCAGGCCAGCAGCAAGATTGGTTGTAATTTCATTGATGACTGAAAAAACATACAAGATAGGGAGAGAGAGAGAAGAGGAGGGGACCGGAGAGGAGTGAAAGGGAGGGGAGGGAAGGGCAGAAATGACGACAGAAGAATGGGAGGGGGATTGGATGATGGTGTAATGTGCTGTTTCCGTGCCAACTGTTTCTGTGACAGTGGGGCTACTTCCTTTATTGCTATTGGCTATAACCAAGAATTGATAGAGGCTTGGGCAAATGAGGCAGCATGCCACTGGGTGTAATTGGGTGGTTCCTTTCATGTGCTTCTTCCACTTCTGGTTAAATTCTGGGAACAACAACAGTAACAAAAGAATGTTTTTTGGTTTTTTTTATCAACAGCCGCTACAGAGAACACATGCTTGAGCACACAGGAACATACAGGAATGATCACAGAGACGGAGCATGATGTGAGTTATCGCTTTGTCATTATTGGTGCCACAAGCACGTAAAGAGACGCCTCCCTTTCTCCTGACACACAAACACAAACACAGACTGTCCAGCAGCAAAAAAATCCCCAGATCAGATTTCGCAGGGTGTGTAAGGTGTGTAATGAAATGTGATTGTCTGGACACAAACCCTGGTGTCATAAACTGTGAGATAATTAATCAGCTGTAAGCCAGTTGAAGTGCACATCTGGTGCAGTATGGGCTAACTTTTCCTCTCCCCTCCCTGATCTTTCATCCAGTCCTTTTAATCTGGTCTGGAAGGCAGGTGGTGTATTGTCCCCATTCTTTCTCCCTGTCACTTTCTTCCTCACTACATCTCTTTTAACACTATTAACCCATTCAGTAAATACCATTATTCACTTTGACAGACATTTAATCTATTACAGTGAACTACTAAAGTCTTACAAAAGTAGAACAATAAAATCCTGCATTTTTGAAAGAATCTGTTAAAACAAAACAATCACATTTACATCTGACAAATAGTCAAATAAAGGTTATCTAACTCTAAAGAAGATGACACTTTCAAGACTGTTTTTGGCATACTGACAGTACAATGCAAAGAAAGTGCCTGCTCAGACAAGGCGTTATGATCAAGAACTCTAGCTGTAAACTGGGTCAGTCTTTCCATTTATGCTCAATAGCTGTTGTTGACATTTCACCTTCAAATGTCAAAGCTATGACGATTGAATCTACCTGTCAGCATCATATAGAGAAAAATCTCCTGGTTCATGCATGCTATTGACCACTGAAGAGCAACCTGACTCTTACAAAAATATATATATATATATATTGCAATATGTGTAATTTCCTTTCCAGGTAATGATCTTAACAGGAAATCACATTTCTTGTAAAGTGACTTCATGGAAAAATGATGTACTTGATAAATAAAAACATTGCTTCACGTTAAAAATTTAGAGCCTTTGCGCAATTTTCATTTAAGCATGTAATAAATTCTAAAAGTATAAAATACAAAAAAGGTCATTAATCCTTGACATTGTGGTAAAGGAGCTTAGTGGTGTTCATGTCTGTGGTGGGGACCGGCTGCAATTTAATTTGATACGGTTTAAGTTTTCTGGTCAGACTTTTCATACTCGTACCATGTCCATGTGTAAGCAGCAGCCAGTGTTCAACATACAAGCCCCTTCTATTCTCTCAACTGAGTCCTTCTGTTTTTCAGTATTATCTTACTATGTGTTACATTCACACAGCTCTGTTTGCTTGTGTTGCCTTTATGCACATTTCCTATCTGTATTCATAAAGCATCATCCAGATATTGTTGTGAGAGTATGTAAGAATGTATATCACACCAGAAATGACAGAATATAATACAAAACATTTTATATTGCCATACTATCACATTGACCCATGGTGATCCCCGTAGTTTTTATGCTATTGTGTATTCGCATGTGCTGTAACGCATTTGTCCAACCGTTCCCGCCAAAGAATTCTGGCCATAGTAATGTGATTGAAAGGCTATTGTATTCCAAAATTACTAATATCTCCCAAAATATTGGTCCTATCAACTTGCCATTTTTGTTATTCTCTTCCCTGACCAAAATTATACAAGGATGTTAAACTGCAACAATCAGCTCTGTCTGGATTTTGTGTGAATCCCCACACACACACGTGCGCGCGCACGCACACACACACACACACACACTCACACACACACCCATACACAGAGGCCACTTGGCTTTTATAATATAGATAATTTGCGTTGTCATACCACACAGTGCTGATTTTCCATTCGATTAAACGTACTAGATTCTGCTTGAGTATTTTTACAACTAGCCGTACAATTTAAGACCACACTGGAAAAAAAATATCAGCAGCATTCAGATTAGAGAAAGTAATTTCAGTGCAGTGAGACAGTAGAGATTAATACTGTTACAGATGTTGTCATATTATTTATACAGTTGTATAAACAGTATGAATGAATATAGGTTTTACTATAGATTTGGTATGTATCTAGAGAGGATTTGTTGGTATTTAATTCATTGGATTAAACATTCAATTGCAGTGATTTTTATCAATAATATTAGAGTGTAACATGTATGTTGTAATAAAGATTTTATCTTTATTGAACAGAATACATTGAATTTGGCCTTTAATTCACATATTTGCTTTAATGATAATAGTATCATAAGACAGCTGCTCATTCCTTACTTAACTTAGCTGAGATGTTTTCCAGAAAGGAGGTCCTTTTATTCTTTAATTCCCTTTTAAATCAGATTCACATTCCTTTTCCAAAAATGTCTGGTCATTCACCTTCTAAAGAACAAAAGGGTCATATTTCCTCACTATATTCAGCTCTGCTCTAAACTGTCTGTTTTTCATGAGTTCGCCATTTAAGTACTAAAAGAATAATTTGGGAAGAGTTTACAACAGAATTTGACTTCTCAGATATCCCATAAAATGAAGTCAATTTTTACCTTACAAAAAAAAACAAAAAAAAACAAAACCTAAATGTCTATTTTAATGTAAATGACTTAATTGTTTCACTTGATGGGTAATTTTTTGGTCCACCAATACCTTATGGTCCATTGGTGCCCTGCAACATTCCCCCATCCCTTTCACTCCATAACCCTCACTATTGCTTTTTGTCTCTCTCAGATTGTCTCTGTGCCTCTCCCAGTTTCCTGTCTCCCTAATCCTTAATCCTGTGGAAATCGGTCAGGCAGAATGAGCCAGCTTTGATCAGGCTCTCATATCAGGCGTGCTAACAGTGTCAGCACACCCGGATCCCACAGAACCCTGGAGCCCAGGGGGAGAGCTTCAAACAGCCATTCACCCCCTGACTCTGCTTGAGGGGAAGTGGAAAGGGAGGTTGCTGAGTTCCTGTCTCAACTGCCAACCTCACACTTAAACACCACACTTTATATCTTTAAAGTCACTTAACAGTTGCATCATGACAGTCTTGTCTTAAAAGCCACCTCTGCTTTATGACAGGTTGTTTCTGTGTGAAACTATCTTGCTGAAAAGACATTAGCAGATAGAGTAATACCATTTGTCACTAAGGACAGTGAAAAGTACAGGAAAATGTAAAAGTTGCTTCCCCTTTTTTCAGAATTGTCCTTTAGAACAAGCATGGAATCTATGTCAGGGGTGTTTTGGTATTGTGATCCACAATCAGGGATAATACCTGCCCAAGTGACAGGCATGTCTAAAAACACTTGGTGATCTTGTATCAGAAAAGCATCATGCGGAAAAAGTAGTCTTTTGAAAGGTCAACTTTGTGTGGAGTGTTTAGCAAGGGGAGAAGGACATTTCAAACTGTATTTTGCCACAAACTAACTTATGTTTAAGGTCCATATTTCAGAAGAGGAATGCGTAGAATACATTTGGTGACTTTTGTGAGTTAAAAGAATGTATAAAAAACCTTTGGAGGAAGTAATTTAATTTGTCACTGCGTTCTTTCGATAATTCCTTTCATTCAAAAGCTTCACAGAGCTTATACAGAAATGCATGAGATATTCGCTGCGGAACAGTTATCGCACGTTGTCAGATTATAATCATGCTTGACACAAATGCACAGAGCATGCAATCGGAAACGGTATATTAAAGTTTCTTCTTGTCTCAACCACATGACCTGGAGGTTGGCCCTTTCTGCACATCTACAACAATACTGACAGTGTACTCGGACGCCCTGTTTGATCAGTTCTAAAGTATAATCAGGTGCTTTAAATCAGCTCAAGAAATGAAAAATTTAACAGCAGCTTTCTGTGCAGGATGTACAACATTAGAAATGTACTCACCTGTTCTAATGAGCTGCTTTTAGCTACAGATGATAAGGAGCAAACTGTTTTTGAGATAATACCTTTGTCTTTGAATATTCTCATCAGTGCTGTGTGTGTTAGCTATAGCATCATGCTTATTGTATACTGTTGTACTGTTTAAAGCTTCAAAAAAGAATTGATAATGATGATATATTTTGCTTCTAACTTTAATTGTATTATAAAAGGATATGAATGATGATTACAGCAATGTAAGTCCAAGGATCATAAAGAAAGAGAACAAAACAAAAGGCAGTAGGGACATTTATTTTGCAAGCAATAAAACAAATAAAATATGCTACTAAAATGAAAGCTAAATCATATATAATGTTACAAAACACCAAAAGTTAGCACTTACGCCAGAAGTTTAGTGTTTATTTTTTGTGTGGGTTTTACTAGGATAATAAAATGTAACCAACAATACCAGACAGTTACCCGCCCTACAATCTGAAAGGAATTAACTGTGAAGACAAAATGTAAAATAAAACCTATAAAGTCAAGTCAAGTCAGGTTTTGATCTGGTCTTCTCTGTATGCTCGTCTCCACAATACTCAAAGTAAAGGCTGACATCCAGTGGTCAAAGATGTAAATGACAGAACTAAAGAGCATGACATTGGAACGTGTATTTGATTTTAATTCATTTAGGAACAAAACAAATATATGATGATGAAAGTATTGTAACAATATGAATTAAACAAAAAGAAGAAACATTGTTAAGATTATAGTGTTATAATAACTTATTTTAATGTTTTATTCTGTAAAATGTAGCAATCAGACCCATTCTTGTGTCAAATGTTGTACATACTTCAGGTTAGGTCATGTGTTTAACTAATAATATCTACACCCTGCACTTATCAGTGGGCATTTAAGGCATACTAAACCAATCAGCCAACATAAATGTAGTCTTATCTACATTTCAGTAGCAATTATATCAACACCCTCTGTAGCTGTTATGTCATTAATAACTGCAGATTAAATGTTGTTGGTATATAATCCATATATTTTTATTTCTTACTCTTGTATTTTTTTACACAGGAGCCAAATTTCAAAATAATGAATAATATCTATCTATCTATCTATCTATCTATCTATCTATCTATCTATCTATCTATCTATCTATCTATCTATCTATC
>JAQQZY010000005.1:9477851-9497576 GCA_030068375.1 Ostorhinchus rueppellii
GACCAGGGTTGAAGACCCCTGACTTAGACCATAGTTTTTCTAGATCACAGTCAGTTTAATCCTACTCTGAATCATCTTTTTCCTTCAGTCTTGGTCTTGTGCCAGTGATGTGCTGGTCCGCAAATTAAGCAACATTTTTTGGACCCCCACCAACCCGACCTAGATCCGCTGATCCATTCATCACTATGTGCGCTCCACATTTTCATGTATAAAGATGAGAGTATTGACACGACGTAATGAAAGCTTGCGTGCTGTGGGAGGGAGAGAGAGAATAACACACAACATGTCGACTCCTCCAGAATAACATTGACTTGTGCCACAGATGTTGACAAACTGGCTTTTCAGTTAATGCCCTACTATCTATCTATCCGTCTGTCTGTCTGTCTGTCTGACCATCCATACATACATGCACTTGTGCATTGACCTGTGGGGATCCACAGGTTCTAGATGTGGTCATTTTTATGCTGTTGTGTATCAATGCATTCTGTACTGCATTTGTCCAGCCATCATCACTAAAGCGTTCTGGCCATAGCAATGTGATTGTGAGGCTATTGTATTCCAAAATTACTAATATCTGTCAAAATATTAGTCCTATCAACTTGCCATTTTCGCTAGTTTCTTCCTCGACCAAAAATACATAAATATGCCAAACTGCAGCAGGCACCGCCTCTTTCTGGACTTTGTGTGAATCTCTGGACACACACACACACACACTCACACTCACACTCGCACTCACTCACTCACTCAGAGGTTACTTGGCTTTTATAATATAGATGCATAGTCTTCATACCCATCCTGTTTGAAATGAAACCTGAACTGGACAAACCTGTAATACTTCACTTACAAAATTATTTCACTTATCTAACCCATTGCATAAACTGCCAGTAAATTAGGCTTTGTTGACAAGACTATGTATCCCAAATGATTTATTATACTACTAACTTAAGTTTTGCAAACCTATTATTTATGTTATTTTATAAATTTCATCTTGAGAATGAAATTGCAGACTTTATTCACGAATGGTCTTCACAAAGGTGTTGGTCTTGTTCTTTGAATAATTCACTGGTTACAAGTTCAAGTTTTGTTGTTTTTTGCTTGTATTTTCTTGAGCTGATGGACATCGAATTTCTCCTCAGAGGTTTACAACATTTATCATTATCTATGTCAGTTTTCTTTACCTTTAAAAATTAGCTATTTATGTGTGAGTGAGCAGATCCCCTCTCATGGAATCTGACATGTTTCTAGTGCAGGTCAGAACAAACTTCCTCCTCTTCTTTTTTATGTGTTATAGTTGGTGGCATCCAGTGTTAAGGTGAATTACTATCACCTACAAACACATCTGAGTGTGGACCAGACTTAATATGCCTGAACTAAAAAGCCTGCAAAATAAACACTAGTTATGTTTTCACAAGTGAATTTTATGCACATTTTGAAGTTTTGCTTTTGAGCATTTGGAAAAGTTCAAAAAACGTATTCATTTTTGCAAAAAGTTTTAACGTTTGCTTGATGTTTACATTTTCAAGATTTCTTGCAAAGTGGGAAATGGAAAAATCATTATGAATGAATTCACTCATAGCAAGTATTTACCCCTGCTGTTTGCAACATCTTCCCAAATAACCCAGTAAAGTGTGAAAACCCTGCATGTTTTCAGAGAATAGGGTAGAACGCTGCCACTCAAAAATGTTGTCAATTCCCCTGATGAACATTCGTTGTGTTGCAGCAAATAAAACACTTTCCCCACAGACTTCCCCACAGATTTAAAAAAAAATAAAAAATAAAAATTTAAAAATCTTGGAATCACTTTTTAGACTTGAGTACTCCCAAAAATGAATTTAAATTATATGATATCAACAATGTATACAGTTTACACACCCATTGGTCCAAGCATGGCTGTTCTGCAGGTATTGTGGACTCATAAGGACACCCAGTTATCATTATTACTCTCATACATAAAAAAGCATTATAGTCATTTTAGATGTAAAACATCAATGCAATGATTCTGCTCTTTAGTTACTCTGATTATTAGAACCATGTTCCTCCCTCTCATGACAAGATCCAGCCTTGTTAATTTACACCAAACTAGAATGAGGAAATTAATATTATTTGCATTTTTGTTATTGTGTCTTCCTTCAAATTCACTTGACATGTCATGGAATCACAGCACACAGCAAATCATCTGCTTCCATCTAACTATGTCCCCTACATCTTCTTACCTGCATGTCTTCCTTCACCACATTCATAAATATCTTCTTTGTTCTTCCTCTTTGCCTCCTGCTTGGTAACTCCATCTTCATCATCTGTCTATCATTGTATTCACTATCCATCCTCTGCACATGTCCAAACTGTCTCAATCTGGACTCTCTCAATTTGTGCCCAAAACGTCCAACTTGAGCGGCCCCTCTGATATACTCTCTCCTGATCCTGTCCATCCCTGTCAGTCCCAAAGACAATCTCAACATCTCTGCTCTGCCTCCTGTCTTTTCATCAGTGTAGCGGTCTCTATTACTACCAATATATTGTAGCTGGTCTCACAATAATCCTGTATACCTTTCCTTTAATTGTTGCAAATACTCTTTTGCCATTAAGTCACAACATGACTCCATAAAATATCCCTATCCATTTGATTATCGTATGCATTGAAGTAAATAGTTATGGGATTGTCATTATTGCAAGGTTCCATCTAAAACCTCAAACATTTAGCAGCCATGCAGGACTCTCAAGGATATTATTCAGACTGATTGACACCATCTCATGCTGTTTCATCTCTTTGCATCCTCTCGTTGGAGTTGATTAAGATTTGAAGGAGGTGTGAACACATTTCAAACTGATCCTGAAGCAGAAGGGTGTTGATCACTGCTCTTGAATTCATAAGGCTCTTAGTTAATACTGCTCTTGTGTTGTGTGAATATATGTCTCTGTTACTGAGGACAGATTGTGCATAATCTGCAAGAAAAGCAGCTCTTTGCAGACTTTTTAATCCCCACACTATTTGACTAGTGGGAATCCCACTGACCGTTTTCTAAACCCTAAAGCCACCTTTATCTGCAGGAAAGGCACTGTCTTGTCTGGCATCAGCTTAGCCCTAATATGAAAGTTTCCTATTGTCAAGCAGATTTACTCATTCCACTAGATTCAATTCCATATACCTCAGAGCAGTTCAGTTGTTTACAACTGAAGATGTGAATCGTAGGCAGTGCTACATTTCACCCATGATTTTTTTTTAGACCTAGCTATTCTAAGAAAAACAAAAATGTTCCCTCTGCAGCCCTGTGTATTCAAAGAGACTTGATAATTTTACTACAAATAAGTCATATCATTTTCCACTACTTACTCAACACTTAAATTCAGATCCAAAGACTAAATCACAGCTGACTATGCTATTTAACAGCAAACATTTGCAAGGGCATATAATCTTCCAAGGACTCAAATTCCTTAGAAAGACTAAACAATATGTATGATTGCGTGTGCCCATTTGAGTAATACTTTCAGAATAAAATTACAGGAGCTCTGCAGTCTCTATGCCTGATATTATAGCTACTTCCTAACATTTTTATAAATCAACACTAAAATGGAGGAGACTAATAACAGCAGAACTTATACCCAGCTTTTTGCAATTACTGTATGTGAGACAGGGGGCGCCACAACACTTAAACACAAGGCAGATCATTCTTTTTTTTTTTTTTTTTTTTTTTTTTTAATAAAACTATATCGGCCTAACATTTTTCATTTAAATATTGTAACATCCCATATGGAATTGTTTTTACTTGTTCTATTTGGTCTCTTTTTGCATTGCATCTCAATATATCTAGGCGTCAGAGCCAGGTTATACACATCCAAATGACTGTAAACCTGAAAACTAGAGTCTCATTAATAAAACATATTTAGAGGGTTATCTATATGTGTAAATTATGCTTTGTGAAACAAGCTCCTTAGTCTGTTTAGCACTGAATTGATATTTTACTGCAGCCTTGTTTCACACATCTAAAAAATATAAGTTTTTTTTTCAGTTTTCATACATTAGTCTTTACTGACAGTTTAATCTCAGACTGTTTTATAACCCACTCTATTTTCTAAAATAATATATTTAAATAATAGCAATGTCTGATAATGATTTTCATTTTGTCAGTGTTTAATTTGTGTCAGTGTTTAAAATAATGTTTGCCACTATGCGTGTTTACATTTCCTAATTTTTGGAGCATAAATAATATTTTATGATCGACGTAATGCTCTCTGCTTTAGTTGTAGGTGTATATAGATAGGCTGCAATGCTGCCAGCCGAGAGGAAACCATTGCGAGCGTTTTCAGTGCACAAAAGCATTTCAGTGCACGTCCTACTTGTAAACCTACAGCAGGGCGATTTTGCGCGTTCCCGTGACTCTCGCCATAGAAAACAAAGCTGAACGTCTTCCATAACAGCTAGGGGTGCAGACTTGAGGACTATTCAACATTTATACTGGATACATCGCGCTGAATATGGATTTACAGTGGGTGTAGCATCGTTGGAGACCGAGCCTTCTCGGCTGGGGTGACGGCAGGACATTAGCGAAACCGACGAAAATAACATCAGTGTTTTTTTCTCGGGGTGCTTTGTCTTGTCCACCTAACGATAGCAAACCATCATTCCCGTTTCAATTGCAAGACATTCAGCTAGTGATTACTAGCTGCTGCCGGGATGTATCACCATGTTGTCACCTAAAAGTAACTGCTAAGGACGTCGGGTTGGTGAAGGAAAAGCAGAAAACCTTTCCTAGGTCCCAACGGGTTGTCACCGGGACCTGAATCTGTGTTAGCCACAGTCGCGGAACCCACTGTTTTCGGCGATATGGCGGAGCAGGGCTACTCATCTTGGTGAGTGCGCACAGGCATCGGGCTACCGACTAGTAGCTGCTTAACGCTAGCCGATGCTACTGACAAACCTCATTCATCTATGTCGCCAAACCAATGAATTATTATTTCAACAGTTCACAGAAATACTCGTTCTTCATATCAAAGTTTTCTGATACATGTGTTGCTCTACACAGAGCAAAATGTCACTCATCCAAATATTTTTTTCTGCAGCTCTCGTTTTGCTAGGTGCTAACTTGAGCTGTCTCGGTAGCTAGTAGCGGCTAATCAGACGCAACAGCTGATGCTGTGCTAGCTAACGTTATTCAGCTACGGTCAATTCCATTGCTGCTATTGTAGGCAAATGCTAAGCAGCTAGTTACCTAGCTAACGATATGATAAGCTTATTGGGTTTCTCAGCTTGTGACTGACTGTAATGTCCATTATCACGTACATACTTTGTTAAAACTGTATAATAAGCACACATTTGTTTCTTCACGTAAGAGGTCGGTGAAGGCTTCCTTCAACGACAAATTAGCTGATTTGATAGCTATAGTTAGCATCCGTCGTCGACCCGTTGCTCACAAAAACAAAGGTTCTGCCGTAGTGCTAAGCTAGCTGGCATCGCAGTAATAGCCCAAAATACCTATTACAGGGTGAGCTAGTCATTATGACACATGCCAATATTGCAAGAATGATGTTCGCACAAGTGTGCCATCACCACACGTAAAAGGCAGGTAAACATTGGAGTTTATTTCAGTGCCTGCCGTAGAATAGAGTAATTGAAGCTAGTCAGAGGTGATGTGAGTACACAATTGCGTTCCGTTCATGAATGAAAATTACCCACATTTGTTGAGGCCCAGCTAAATGAGGATGAGCTACGTTATGCTTATTTGAGCTCAACACCACAAGCTTATATTGTAATGATTTATAAACGGTGTCCTCTTGTACATGAAACCAGTCACTTGTTACAAGAGTAGGCAATGTTAATAGAAAGTAGGGGTCCACCATCTAATGTGTTTTTATGAGTATAAATAATGGTAAAAGGAAAATTCTTGTACCTACTCCTCATTTGGTGAATGGAAAGTCTTCCATGTGCAACAAGATTAGCAGTTATGACACAGTAAAGACTCATCTGCCACTGCAACACTAACATCAATGAAAGAAATCAAAGCAATGACAAATGGGCCCATTGTTTGTTTAGAAAATTGTCTAAAGAGACCTCCCCCTCCTGCGTTGCTGTTATAACAATGCATATAATTTTGTTTGTTTCCTAAACATTTCTGTGACATTTTTAGAGGAGGGATGTAATCAAACGGTTGCTGTGATTCTGATTTAAGATGAAGAACATGTATCTACAAAATCGCAATGGTAGTCTTACCAAGAATTTTAAAATTGTGCTGAGATGATGAAATTTATCAATAGGATAGTAAGCTCTGCAGAAACAAATATTGCCTGTTCTTCATGTTGTAATTTTTTTAACCATTGTGTATATAATATATTGTAAACATGCCCCTGAAGAATTTTTATATCATGTAAAAGAAAAATTGAATGTATAGCTATGGTATTTATAAGTTACAGTAGTTATACATTGTCAGTCTATCTATGTTCATTCAATATAATCTAAATTTTCAAAAGCTTTATACACCAACCCTCAGCATACCACCATGTACAATTTTCGATATGATAGACATGGGTTTATATTTGTTTTGCTGATCTGGTCACCAATGACCTTTTTAAAAAGTGCCATTTAACTGCACAACTTGCAATATGAGATTACAACAACATAGGTGCTGCTATTTTGGCTTTAAAAATAATGAAGAGATAAAATGTATTGATTTAGATGTGTTTGGGGGAACACAATGAAGACCTCTGAGACATATGATCTTTGAGAATTGGTGTTTCTGCCATTGTTTCTATCAGAAGGTGAGCAGATAGTCTGAACTCCAAGCTCTATTCCTGAGCCATTGAAGACAAATACCTTTTGAGTTGTGAAGTATTGTGTGTTTAATAAGGAGCAATTCTGCTTTTTGAATATTTAAAGATCACCTTCACATTTTTATTTTAACTTCAGTCAAGATGAATAACTGCAACCTCAAATTACAGAGCAAGACTAAATGAACAAGTTGTTAAGTGATATAAAGAGCCACTGGGATATTTGATCTTGTCGTCTCATAATCACTTAAATTTGATGACAGCCTAAATAAATAGGCATTATTTATAGGCCATTCTTTGATATTTTTTAAATGTTTTTTTTTTTTTTTTTTTTACATGCATTAAATAACTGAATTGCAATTTGTAGTTGAGCCCAGATTCAGAACAGGGATGCAGCATCCTCTTGTTCATGCTCCTAATGAAAGGCACACAGAGACGGCAGGATTTGTGATGGTGTACCAAATGCTACTGCTACCAGGTACCTGTAAAACATTGCATACAGTTTTTGTTTTTTTTTCATTTAATGACTCGTCTCATGTTGTAATGTTACATATTTATAGACAATCCATATTTTATGTAATATTTGTAGAAATCTTCTGAGACTAGATTTAATTTGGTGACGTATGTGACAGTTTCCCCAAGTTTCTTTGTCATATGGTATTTATGCACATGAACAAATGTGACACAGTTCTTTCTGGCATCAGTTTGCACATTATTTGGCCTGGGAAAGCAGAGACACTTTCCCAAAAGCTCATTGTAATGAAGCATTGCCACCGTCCCTGTCTTTAAGGATATTTGGAATAATTTCCTCTTTGCACTTTGAGAATTAAAACCACATTATATCAGTATAATTTAAGAGAAGGAAATACCAATCATAATTTTGTAACTACATGGAGAATCAATACTTAAATGTATGATTTTTAATTTGACTACATTAAAATTATCTCACAGTAATCTTAAACAAAATGCTTGGAAGTGTTAAGAGTAAAGCAGGCTTTTGAAGACACACTGCTGGTAATGACGCCATGTGTAAAGACAATATGTTGCAGTAGAGGGCTACAGCATATGTATTTTTTGATGGTTTCTATTTTTATATTAGTTCTTGTAATGTGAGGGTTAATTAATAATGGGTAAGTCCTGTTTTCCTTATGGTAGGCAACATGAAGTTATGAAAATGCCATGATGATAGTGATCAAGTGGTTGACTGTCCCTTCTGCCATCTGTGTGTGTTCCCTGGCCCCTAACTATTGGTAGTTGGCTTTATGTCACCATCTGGTAGATTTGTCAAGGGAGTTGTGCTCTGAGTTTCTCTTCCTCACTTGAAGTTCACTCGCCTGTAAAAGTAGATATTGTGAAAGTTTTCAAACATGACATTGTAGGTGAAAGTCTGAAACTGGTACGTTGTGAAGTGTACAGCAACAGTCACACAGATATTTTGTTACAGATTGATATTGTACAGAAAAGTGCAATTTCCTTTGACATCGTTTTGATATTTAACCTCAAACCGTATGTGCTACTTTAATTTTCATTGGGTATTGCATTTAACAGTGATCAGTGGACTTGTTTGGTGTAATCTCATGAATCATTTTTAAATATAAGAAATTGGAACTGTTGTTAAAATAAGATGTTGCAGCAGGGTATTGGGCAGAAGTGGAGGAACAGCGTATGTAAAACAAAAACAAGGTGTGTAATATTCTGGCAGGTGCAGCCCTGGCCCCCCGGGAAATTTTTGAAAAAGTAGCTCTTGAATGCTGCATTTTGGTATGTTAAATGTTATATTTTGACATGGAAAATAATTTTTGAATTTGATTCAGTATATTTTCTGTCATTGTTGCTAATTCATTCTATCAAGTTACCCTCATTTCTTGCTTTGTGTACGTTCATTTTTGTATTCAGGTAATGGCTTTCTGTGTTTGCCCTTTGGTTATGGTTTCCATGAACAACTACCTGTACCTGCCTGACTGACCTCACTCAAATCTTCTTTGCATTTGCTTGTCTAAACCCCCTGTAATTTACACATCTACTATCTGAACCATTACACTATCACCTTGATTAGTTTCTATCACCCTCTTACCTGCATGTAACCACCAATCGTGTAGATACAACACACTAATTACACACTCAAAAAAAAGCAAAATATGCACAAATCTCTGAAATCTCGAAGGTTGGTAATTCAGTTGCTGTCTCTTGTCTGTTACCGATACTTCTACAACTTTCATGGTGTACTAGATTACGCATGGCACAGTATGGACGTCTCTGATTGGTCCATGTGATGTACTTTTCCACCGGTCGAAATGCTGTGATATGTTTTCTTTCATGCAAACAATTCTTGCTTTCAAGAAATTCCCTTAGAAAGCTGTTTTTACCGTCTCAACTTGCACATCAAACATATCGTCACTTTCGCCAAAAATTATGTTTTTATTGTATCTCATAACTTTGGGTTTTTCATGTACTTTCAACACAATTGACTTCACAGTATTAGTTTGACATTTGCACTTTCCACTCAAATTGAAATGGAGTTTTAGCTATGTTTAATCTTGCTGTCACATTATCTTAAATCACTCATGTCATTAGGACACACCAACACATCCAGGGACCCTCTAGAGTTAATGGATGATTTGCTTCATTTTTGCAAAAAATTGATGGATTTAGGCTGTGACAAGGTAAGAGAAAAATATACTGATAAAAAAAAAAAAAACCAAGAGCGCAAACCTCCACCAAGGTATACTGTGATCCGGATCGTGACCAAAAGTTAATGGGAACATCCTTGAGTGATTCTCTATCACTGGTGAAAATTTCAAGAAAATCCGCCCAGTAATTTTTCTGTGAAGTTGCTAACAGACAGACAAACAAACAAATAAACGCTGGCAAAAACATAACCTCCTTGGCGGAGGTAATTAGCACGGCTTTGAGTAAGCTGTGCACCTTTTTTTTTTTTTGGTTGTGCTTTTTGAAAATTAACCATGCAAATCATGGGTACACTGCTTGCTGCCTAACACTGTGGTTTGCAGATTGCAGGTAACTGTTTCAGCCTGACCACAGAATGTGAAGAGATGTCCTACCCCCTTTGTCTACCTCCCATTTGTAGTGTTTTACCAATGATATTAAAACATTGAGTCAGCAGATATCACTTTCTAAACTCCAATTAATTCCAACCAACTGATTAATCTTGTATTCATTTAGACATTTAGATAAGATGTTGGCTTGCATGCAATAATTTACCTCAGCTACAAAGAAATATCTTTTTTCCACCACATTTAAATGACACTCTTCTCCTGTAGGCAGTGCTCTTAAGATCTAATCCAAAAATGTAATTAATAAAACTATCTGAGGTAGTCTCATCAAGTATATCAATAGACTGACTAATCATCTTTTATATAATGCGCAAAGTCAAAAACCTTAACTCCACAAAAGAATAGGGTTATTAACTTGATTTAGTGATGTGTTTTTGTTACTGCAGCCTTTGTTAAAAAAAAAAAAAAAAAAAAGCATTTGATGGGCAACAATGAAAATCAACACTGTCTGAAGTTAATGTCTTGTTACAGATGCTTTAATTGTATAGATGCCACTAGTGCTGCAGCTTTAAAGGTGGGGTATGTCATTCCTGCGAAGCAGTGAGATTTGAACTCAACAGCCAAACAAACACACCCTTCCCCTCAATGCTCCTTCAGAAGCACCACCCTCACATAAAAAATGGACGCACATTATGGTTTCACTGCATGAGTACAAACACATTTTTTGTTAGCGGTGTGGAATGAATCATTCTGAGCATGTACAAACACACTGCGCACACACACACACACAGAATGCATAGCTATTGGACTAAAAGGAAAATAAAATTGACTAGAAGTGAATTCTTTCCACCTTTAAAGCTCACATTGATCTGTTAGTATCTGGCAGATTAGTGAAGCACCTGTTGCTTGTGTCCTGAACAGAAGTGTCCCTAAAGATTAGCCTTCAGTACTCTAGGGCCTAAGTAGTTGATGTTGGAGAGAACAGTTTTTTGAAGGCAGAGGCTTCAATTCATTACATTCATGTGCTTTAAGGAAACTAATCTCTGTTTAATTAGCTGCAGCCAGTATAGTGATGTGTTTTTCCTAAATAGTTCTATTAACACTGAGCCACAGGGTAACCTTGTGACTCTGATAACTGAGGTGTGGGTCATGTGACTGTAATATCTCAGACAAAATAATACCTAAGCTTGTTTTCAGTGTCACTTCTCTGTCCATCTCCTCATTCACTACATTCTGATGAACGTAAAAACGACGCCATTCTGAATTTATAGTGGGTTATTCTTTTTGGGTATGTCCAGTCATGCTTTGCTCCAGACCTATAATTTGTCAGTCGTCTAATACTAAATGTAAAGAATATGAGCATATCATTGGCCCGGTTGTTGCCTCCAGTGGCTTCTTCGTGCACTTTCTTACACAAACATACCTTCTCTCCACAACACGGAGCCATTTTATTCAGTCATACATTGTCGATCTACTTAACAAGTTAATCACAGGTGTGCATTTGTTTTCTGACATTTTTCAGAGAGAGAGAACATACAGATTTGATTTGATTTGATTTGATTGAATATGCAGCACAAGCTTCAGGAATAAGAGCCACAATGAACACCATAATTGGACTACTTCACTATAAGACTTGGAGAGAGCTTTTAGTAGATGTTAATTGTTTAGGACAGAACAAGAGGTTTTATAAACTTAGATCATCTATAGACATTGGCTCAGTTAGTGGCTGATGGTTCTCAATCAGAATAATTAAAAAAACAATTTTGCTTCAAGAATTGCTTAGATTTATCATTGGTTTTGTATTTTAGGGCTCACATTTTTCATTAGTCTATTTAGAGATTTATTACTGTGAAGTAGATTTTCGTTTCAACAGTTATCCAATTTATAATGAAGTCAGAAATTGTTAATTTTTGATTGTCACATTTTTTCCATCTGTTGATATCAATTAATAAGCTGTTTGCTTTTTCCTGCTCAAACTATTTCCACCCTTTCAAAATCTGCCATTGGCCAAACTCTGGTTATTCCACAGTTTGCAACACCAATAGTTAAACACAGCCTTTTGCTTGTTTATGGTCACCTCTGTGCATTATGAAATACTGTTCGCCAATAAATCACATATCTGTCATGCAATATACGATATAATACAATGCAACATACTTTATAGTTCCTTTGGGGAAATTTGTCTCTGACTAAAGTGCTACACATTACAGACCCCATGATTAAAAATAAAAAGCATAACAAAGCAGCATATAGAAGGACAAGTAACATCCACATTATTAAACATCTTGAGGCACGTAACAATTAGTTTGTTTTTTCAATCAGTTTAGTTTACATTTGAGAACACTGTAAAGTAACATAACACAGCAGTTTTTGTTTGAATAATATATGCCAATACCCTCAATATCAGTATGTAAGCATTAAATCATTGAGATACTCTGATTATTTACGATCAGTTTTGTGATGAAGGTGATGCTAGTTTAATTTATTAAAATTGATGTTGTCAGAGTATCATTGTTGATTTTCTTAATCTTGTGCAGACCTATTGTACACTTACAAATACATAAGCATTTCATTAAACCTGGATAGTGTGTGTGTGTGTGTGTGTGTGTGTGTGTGTGTGTGTGTGTGTATTTGAATATGCACGTGTGTTTACATCTGTATTGTGTCTGTACTGGTGTATAGAGTGTTGGTTGTGGATTTGTCTAAGGGGTTGTTTGTGACATATGTGGACATGGTGTTCGTTCAGAGTGTGTTGCTTATGTCAGAAAGTTATGTCTGCATGTTGAAACTGTTTTCTTATTCTTGTTAATCCTATTTGTTTTTGGGGTTTTTTTTTTTTATCTCTCCTTATGTGAAGCACTTTGTATTATGATGTTCTAAAAAGTGCTATATAAATAAAATTTTACTTACTAGTCTGTTGGTAAAGGTGCCACAGAGATGCATTCCCAATAGAAAAGCCTATATTTCTTGTTGGTAAGAGAAATGGCAACTTTTCAACATCATGAATACTTTGATACCAACATTTTTGTGGATATGCAGAAATATTGCAAGCCCGTAGCAGAATATATAAAACGAGACGATGTGTTTACATGATTGAACAAGTCTGCTGCTGGTGGACAATTTTTACTTTGGAGTTTAATCGGCATCATGTAAATAGAAGTATTACTGGAATAGTCATTCTCATTAGCCACACAAGTTTAATTGGGAGATTCTCTTTTTCTTAATGATAAAAGCCAGAAATGGCTTGTGTATGTAAGTGCAATCACTGATATGTGATGAACACACTTTCAATCTAAAAAAAGAAGATAAGGTTGTAAACACACATTAGAGCAACACACAGGGGAGCTGTGCTTATTTTCATGGAGACGAAAAGGTCACAGTTCATCACAAATTATGTTCTTGTTCCTGCAGAATGTTGGCTGTTACATCCATAATTGGATCAGAATGTGGAGGCAGATAGAAGTTGATTCCCTGGTGGAGGTGCATCCACTCCACCCAGTGGCTACTGTAAGCGGGTATAAATAATAGCAAAAACAAAATGAGTAGCTGCTAGAAAGTCACAGTTTCTCTCACAATGTGTTTGTCTGGAGTGACACTTGATTTTTGACTTTGGGTCTTTCATAGCTGGTCTTACAGTGGCGACATTTGAAAATGTCTTTATTGTCTCTCAGTGACCTGGGCCTTAGTGGTCAAGTCATGCATACAACTGGCTTGATGGAGGTTGGTATTGGAATTGTGTTATTGAAAACCTAGTCTGTCAGTGAACAAGGACGTCTTATGGCACTTTGGGCTGCCATCCAGCCCTCAACAGTCCGGGATTGTATTTTGTTTTTAAATGTTCCATTCATCTATCTCACCCATGTTCTTCAGGCTTCTGTGTGCAGAATTCAGACGAACCAGTTCGATACCAGAATATGAATTAGGTCTGTGGTAGATTAAACTAGCTGTCTGTCTGCTTGCTGAGTTGACAGGGAGGCAGTGACATCATTAGTGTCTGTGTGTAGTGAGAACAAGGTCAGTTTCTTAATCACAGTCTTAACGCCTGAAGCCAAACTATTGGCAAAACACTTCACCTCTTTAAGTTAAGAGTCTACAAAAAACTTGTCTGAATTGGGTGTCATATTTGGATCAGGCATATGTTATAGCTTATATTTTGGGTCATGTGTACCTGATACGTCTTTGTAATTTCAACATATCTGTAAAAGATGATGCGTTACACAAATGAGACCAGGCCAAAGCTCGAAGACGACATGATAGTCCTGGTGTCCTGTTTCCACAGTGAACTACATGTCAGCCTTCCTCTCCTAGAAACCCTGTAGTCATTCCTGTACAACTGAATGAGTGAATGGATGAAAGGGACAAGCGATTCTCTTATCCTCAGCATCACAATGAAACCTGCAAATTTCAGTATGTCACTATGAAAAATGAGTGGAGGAGCTCTGTGGAGAAGCTCTGTGAAGGCTGTTTTCTCTCTCAGTACTGAGAAGAAAGCTAATAAAGCTGCCCTGCGATAGACAGAACTGCGACAGTATTCATTTCATGCCAGCAGAAAAGGACCTTATCCCCATGTTCATGCTCGATCGCCAGGCTTTTCTCTGTGGTTGTTACAAATGTCCATTCACTCAAGGAGAATGAGCGAGTTTAGATCCTGATCAGAACTGATTTCCTTTTTTTTCCTACATGTTTTTTTTTTTTTTACAGTAAAAACATATTTCAGTATGTTTGGATTCCATGTGCTGTACTCTTTCAGGCTGTTCTCATATGAAACTGAGATGTATAATGCACTCTGCCTGATGCAGTATGTTTCAGAGCTAAACTGTGGAATCTCTCTGTTGCATTTGCTTCACAAGCACCAGACAAGAATATTGTTGAATACAGCAGTGCTGGAGTCGCATATTGTTGCTACCGCACTGCATGTAGTTCCTCTGAGATGTCTTTATGTCCATATAGGAGCCTCTTTCCCATCCTCTCTTATGATGTGAAGACTTTATCAACTATCTGCATGCTCTTTAATGCCTCACCTCATTAATATTATCTAAGATAAACAATTCCCACTGTTTATTAACTCCTTATAAGAAACCAACAAGACACCGCAGAACAACCTCCAAACCCCCTTACAAAAGGCTTACTCTGAGTTCTTAAAGGCTTGTAAATTAAAGCTGATTGCATCTTTTTCTGCTGTAATACCCATGTTATTTTAGTAGGTACATTCAAATTCAGCAGAAACAAAAAATCCTGACCTTTGCACAGCTGGATGTCGACCCCATTTCCTTGCTAGAGCCTAGAACAACATATCTGCCTTATTTATTCTCAGAATCAATTGCCTTCTTGTCCCGTATTCATTTTTAGAATGCGGCAGAATTTGCAATTCCTATTTTCTTATTGAATTATTTTGCGCTTCTTTCTTCACCGGTTTGTTGTGTGTAATTATAAGGACCAGCCATCTCAGTGGTACAGTTCGATTTATTGTAGCATGCAGTATCATTATGTTGTGTGGTGAATTAACATGTTTTTCATATCTTGCAGCCGCAATGTATTGGATGGTCAGTGAAATCATTATGTACACTACAGATGTCTTAGTTTAATAAGCTGTATGAGTAATGTATGAGATAAAGAGGCTAACCAAAATTGCAGTCTCTAAAATGAAAATATGATTGATATGACATGTAATGGGTGCTCAACATTTTGTTTTTTTACTTTCCTCATTTTCTTAATGCAGTAAACAGTAACAAACAATTAAATGGCTGTGTTATGTGCAAAAATAGCCTTTCAATACAACACTCATTCAAACTGACAATCTTCAGGTTTTGTTGTAGTGCTTGAATAAAATCCAAAGAAACCAAGAAGAAGTGAAGTAATGAGCGTTGAAATCCAGTGTATTTGTTGTGATATTTCATTTGACAGTTTGTATTTAGGCTGAAAACAACACTGGTCTGCAACTAAAATGCTTCCACAATAAAAGTAGTTAATCTTTTACAAAATTTGAGTCACTAATAAAGAAAAATTAAGTCAGAAGTGCTAGTTTGGTGTAGTTTCTAAGATACAGTCTTAGGCCAAAATGTGAAATTCAGAGAATTAATGAAAGAATGGGTTTTATTCAAAAGGAATGTTTGTGTCATAGCGACGAGAACAACCTCAAAATAGTGTCTGCACATTGCAATACATTCACTTTTCAGATTCTTTCTAGTGGAACATTTACAAATCCATTGTAGAAATGTACATAAACCAACTTATGTGTAATAACACCATCATATGTATTGAACACATTACCTAACCAGTTCTTTTGTAATTTATTTTCAGATTCATCTTATTAAAGTATGAAAGTCTTGGCACATTTAATGTCTGAAGCAGATATTTTCTAAGAAACTGTGGAGCAGTGTACCCAAAGTAAACTGTTGCACTAAAATTAAATGACATCCATATGACTGGACCTTGTACTCTTTGTGTCTTTGTCTCTTCTGTCTCTCAGGGCGTACTCCCTCGTTGACTCCAGCCAGGTGTCCACCTTCCTCATCTCCATCCTTCTCATTGTCTATGGCAGCTTCAGGTGAGTTTCACTAAATAAATTATCACTTCAGTGCTCTGGAGGATACTGAACAATAACCGCAGACCACATTTAGTTCACAGTATAAGCTCAATCTATAGCTAAAAAGTATCACCGTGTCAATGCAGAAAGTCCATCTGATGGTTTAATTTCTTTTGGATGTTTACTGTAAAGGGTATATTTCTCACATGTATTTGCTGTCGGATTACAACACAAAACAGTTCAGCAGTTCAGTTCAACACCTACTCTGAGGTTTGAGTAGAACAGGCTGATCTGTTTTCATCTAGATTAAAGAGATAAATGTTAGCGTAGTATTAAAGTCTTCACTTACGGTATTTCCTCCAATCCCTTTTAAGATAGAAATACACCTGAGAGTAAAGTAAATATTCTCTGTTCTCTTGAATAAGGCACTATTTACACATTTTTATGACTGTTGATGTCAAGGGTGAGCAGAAAATATTTCTAACTGAACACCGGGTACTAAAAACATTGGCTGTGAGTTACTATTTTAGTTTCAGTGGACCACAGTTTAGTCCTCAACCAAGCTGTTTTTGATGTGTTTAATTTTCTTTTCATGAATCGCATAGACATTATATTGAATGTTTTCTTAAGTAGCCCATATATAGAAAAGTAAGAATCTGAATGTAGAGATGTTTATATTAAGCTGTTTGGATTAAGTAGAACCACCTAAAATCTACAAAAAAGAAAAGAAAAATATATCATTTTCCATAGATGTGGTTTTCATGTTGTATGACCCATTATTCTAACTATTAAGATGAGCATTTGTAAACAGAATAGGTGGAAAAGTAAATGAATTGGTGCAAAATTGGCCCCTATTCTATGCTTCCCATTGTTATGTCTCAACAGTTTCCATTTTTGTAGAGTTTCTAATCACTGATGTGTGTCCAATATGCCCCTTTCTCCTCCCCTCTCATGCAGATCATTAAACATGGATTGTGAGAACCAGGAGAAGGATAAAGATGGTAACCCTTCAACAACGGGGTCTTTCAATAACAGCAACACAAACAACAGTGAGTTATATGCATGACAAAGCAACAAACACTAGTAATCACTGCTCCTGGTTTTAGCTTTTGACCAAGTTCATAACATTCTGCCTCTGGAGTGAAGGCTGGATATTGCTGAAATGTTTTATACAGTCTCATTTTGATGTGTGTGCTTTAATTGTTTTGCAGGTATTCAGACTATAGACTCCACACAGGCTCTGTTCCTACCCATTGGAGCTTCTGTGTCTCTGCTAGTCATGTTCTTCTTCTTTGACTCAGTACAGGTTGTCTTTACCATCTGCACTGCAGGTAACTACTGATCTTGAACATCACACAGGAACACTATAACCCATATTGCTGTTGAAAAGCTTTTCTACCCATTTTTGTTAAGTAGTTGCACACAAAGCCAGACCTCTTTTCTGCTTTGATATTGAAACTGTAAAAACCATTAGCTGCTCCATTAAACTAACTGAAACAAGCATTCTAGGTGTATTAGACTTCAGGTCTCACTGCTGTGCTTTGTTCTTGTCCTCAGTTCTTGCAACAATTGCATTTGCATTCCTCTTGTTGCCAATGTGCCAGTATCTGACCAGACCCTGTTCCCCACAGAACAAGTGAGAAATCTTTCTATCTTTTAATTCTTTCTGGAATTGTTCAATCTATATTATTTTTTACAACTTTCACAAATACTAGTGAACCTCTGTGATTCAGTGCATTACTATATCAGTGTATGCTCAGGTCTCGCTAAAATGCGTATAATGCTGGATGAGTCACTACTATCAGGAACAAAAAAAAAAAATACATGCTTTGATATGGGTGCTGTAGCTTAGCCATTTGTCTATTGTCATAAAAATAACGCAGCTCATTAGGTGTTGGGTTTCCAAAGGTATCAGCTGCTCTAGTCTTAAGCAATAGTAAAGCAGCAGGAGTTACACCAACATAACCCACCCACTCATCTACCAATATGAACACCTCCTCTTTAGTTACACATTTAGAGCCACCTATTTTGTTTCAGTAAACCTTTGTCTGCATTACAAAGCCAAGTGATAACTCCACCTCCAACCCAAATCCCTTTTTCTGCTTACTGTATAGCTTGTTGTTATTTTGTTTATCTTAGCATGCCTTTAGAATCGGGCTACACAGGCTGTATTGTTGCAAATTTATCATTTATACAGCTTACACATCAGTCAGTGATAGTGCAGCTTCTATTTGGTCTCATAAATGGTAACATCTTCCTAAAATCTAAATTATGTATGCACTAAAATAAACTATTTAAACATAAGCAAAGAACTTTTATAAATAAGTTTTTTTTATGATTAAAACATTCTGTTTCTCTGTGTTTTATAACAGGATTTCCTTTGGCTGCTGTGGGCGTTTCACTCTGGCCGAGCTCTTGTCTTTCTCCCTCTCTGTAATGTTAGTGCTCATTTGGGTGCTGACTGGACACTGGCTTCTCATGGATGGTACGTCACTACACATGACTTTAACTTTACTGTACTACTGCTATTGTGGTGTAATCTCCTTGCACAAGAATTCAACAGACATGTGTGAGGTTTAGTCGTGTTTGTGTAATATGAGGATCTATGGATTGAAATCTTACTCTGACCTGTACAGCAATATGCAAAACTTACTAGCAATGAAATATAACCAAAGGATGGAAGAAAAGGAACCAAACACTGAATCTACTGAAAAAAAAGTCAATATAGAGCAGAAGAACAGGAAATATAAATTTGCAAATTCAACCCTCTGATGCAGAGAGTGAGGAAGAAATTCAGTTTTAATTCTCCACCTCCAGAATAGGGAACCGAAGATGAATCATACAAAATCCAGCTTTTAGTAACTCTATTTTCAGATTGTCACCCCATGGAGCTGCTTGTTAAAAGGAATAATACCCTCATATGCTATTGTTTTTCATCTGCGTTATGCATTTAGGCCAAAGGTCTTGATCAAGATCAGTGTGTCACTGAAACACGAGCACAGCACAGAAAAATGTAAGGGTGCATGCAGTTATGTAAATGTGATCCAGTTAAAGGTGGAGTCAGTCATTCCTGAGAAACAATGCACTCCTCCCTTCAGAAGTTTTCTTCTCTTGTTGCCTGGTTGTAATTAATTGTGATCAGTTCAATACACTTTTTTTTCTTGCATTTATAGGGTGTGTAGAAGCTGTCTTTTTTTTTTTTTTTTTTTTTTCTAAAACGCATTTATGGCTCAGATCAAGCAGTAACACATGGACACAGTTGGTGTTCAACAGTCTCTGTCATCTGAGGAGAGTAACTTATATGCATGTATTATATATTTTTGAGTTGTTATGTACAAGGACGACAGGACGGTGGTGCAGTGGTTAGCGCTCGTGCCTCACAACAAGAAGGACCCGGGTTCGATTCCCGGGCGGGACCTTGGGACC
>JAQQZY010000005.1:9497676-9510153 GCA_030068375.1 Ostorhinchus rueppellii
CGGTGGTGCAGTGGTTAGCGCTCGTGCCTCACAACAAGAAGGACCCGGGTTCGATTCCCGGGCGGGACCTTGGGACCCTTCTGTGTGGAGTTTGCATGTTCTCCCTGTGTCTGCGTGGGTTTTCTCCGAGTACTCCGGTTTCCTCCCACAATCCAAAGACGTGCACTGATAGGTTTATCGGCCAATCTAAATTCCCCATAGGTGTGAATGTGAGAGTGATTGTTTGTCTCTATATGTCAGCCCTGTGATAAACTGGCAACTTGTCCAGGGTGTACCCCGCCTTCGCCCTTGAGTAGCTGGGATAGGCTCCGTGCGACCCCCGTGACCCTAGTGAGGATAAAGCGGGTATAGAAAATGAAATGAATGAAAATCTTTAGGTGAAAACTGTCAAATTACTGCTTGGTAACACGTGGACTTGAAATGGACCTCAATTTTGGAAGCTTTCCGCAAACATTCAAAACATATGGCTCTTGACAGAAATGGATGTCATGTATCAAAACCTTTTAGATATTATGTTCAACTATGCTGAAAATAAATTTTGGTGTAAAATTTTGAAAAGTCTGTTTTATTGACATGAGAATGTGGTAACACATGGACAGTCGGGCTGCACGATACTGGCAAAACTTGCAATATGCGATATGGATGTACAGCATTCCGATGACAATAATATTGCGGTATTTCTCATTCAACTAAAGAAATACCAATTTCACATCAGCAAAGTGTTCCTTGACAATGTTAAAATGAGCCAATTGTTTGTTTTTATGCTGATTCAATTATTTGGAATTTAAGACAAAATACTGAACTATTACAAGCAGTTCCACAATTGTGTCCAAACACCTGCTGATGCTGCTACCACAGACCTTCAGACACAAACGCAGTCAAATATTTAGTCATTTTATTCACATAGAACAATGTGTAAATGACATGGATGAATTTGATAATAACTAAAGTGCCAGAGTACCACCATGGAAGAGCTTGAACTAAACTATATTCCATTGGCTGCCTGGTTTGGTAAATACTGCAGAGAAAAATCACATCTGCAAATACAAGTGTTCTGGCCTTGGACAAAGTTGTGCTCTGAAAATATTCACATCTTTTTAACATTAATAACATGTAGACTTGCATTCAACCAGCAGCAGTAGCATTATTTCAGTTTTTTGTTTTTGTTTGTTTTGCAACAAAAACTAGCATGTTGGAGTAATAGCGAAAACTACCCTGGTACCCCATGGCGCGAAAAACAGAAAGTAAATTAAAAAAAAAAAAAGATCAATTATTGCACATTGTTGCGATATGAATACTGCACACTCTGTTATCGCGATAACGATATTTTAGCAATTTATTGTGTAGCCCCAATGGGCAGGTTGCCATAGTAACATGTGGACGACTCTTTACCATTGTATGCATCACCAAAAATGTTGACCTATTTTTTAAAACAAGCCAGATATAATCACAGTGCTTTACTTAATGTATTTAATACTAACACAGTGTTATTTACAACTCGTGATGGTCCATACTGATGTAAGTCATTTATGAATAAAGAGTAATTTCTCAGTAACTGTTCACAGATAGTGTTTTTAATGTAACAGATTGAACAAATTTTTTAGATGTATTATTTGGTGTCAAATTCTAGCTATATTTTTATGTCTGAGACATGACTGGTGTAAAAAGTACAATCGATAAAATTGGTTGTTTCTCCATAGCTTGTATTTTAAAAAGAATAACAGTCCCATAAAGTGATCTTTAGCTAAAAATGAGCCCATCTGATAAATAATGTGTGCACATTTACTTTTTCATGTTGATGTTCACTTTCACTTGATCAAACCCTTGTGCATTTATGTGTTCTTTAGAAAATGCCTTTGGATATTTTGTATTTTTTCTGTTACTGTTGCAGTCCTCTTTAAACTTTAAGGTCTTTAATATTACCTAAATACATGTGCAGTTACGAAAAAAGGCTGCTGTTGTAATGAACTTTTTTTTTTCCATTTATGGAAATCCTAATATGTTCAAAAGTCTGATCTCAATATTTAAATAGGACATGAGCAGAGAGATTTTGTCTGAACAGTCTCTCTAATTAATTGGGGCTTTGTGCTCAGTAATTAATGTTTCAATAATGTTTAAATAAACTTCCTAACATTACTTCCCTTATAGCTATGTTGACTCTTGTTGGTAGCATGTTGAATTGTATTTTTCTGAATAGTTATAAATGTTTTTGTTCCGTCCTCAGCTTTAGCCATGGGCTTGTGTGTTGCCATGATCGCCTTCGTGCGGCTGCCCAGTCTGAAGGTGTCTTGCCTGCTGCTGTCAGGACTGCTCATTTATGATGTGTTCTGGGTAAGACATGCTCCTGTTCTAAACTTGATTTGTTACATATCTAACCCTTGCTCCTGCCATACATTATACACACAAGGAGATGCATATAACATTTTTAAGTCTATTTTATCCTGTAGTAGTGCTTAATGATCAGGCTTTGTTCAGTTTATAGAGTCTTACAGGTCACTTCTAAGGGAGCAATGCATTTTGTGCTGTTTTTTACAGTAATAAGTGAGAAAAACAGAATAAATTGCATAGTTACCATTGACAGCAATGACACCCTAAAGAAATAATCCCATCCACCCACAAGAACACCACCTTCCTTAACAATAAATTCAGGGAAAAGATTGAAAATGATTGCTTAGGCCAAGGAGAAGGTGTTCTCATCCTGAGGTGGAATTGAAATGAACATGTCCTTTGCAGAAATGGAAAAGATGCTGTAGTGTCTGTCAGGTAATGGTAGATTTTACTGCAATTCATTAGGCTCAGATAATGTCATTACTTTAGATTAGTGTCTACACAGAGAGCAGTGCACAAAAGTGATGGCTGCTTAACAGCTCCCAAAAGTTAAGCAGGACAAGAACAGCATGAATGATGACTTTAATATGCATTTGTGTGTCGGCGGTTTGGTGACTGTGCACGGCCAGAATCTGTGACTTTATCTGAGCAGTTTGATGGACAGCATTGTTTATTTTTTGTAATATAATTAAACTAGTGAACAAAATGGTGAGAGGAAGAGAAATCAATTCAGAGGGAGTACAGCCTGTGAGGAAAGTGGAGCACACAACTGTTTCAGATAAATGATGTGGGTTTTATCCAAATAATAAGTTGGTTGCAACAACTGTAGCGTCTGCTTCCAAGAAGGAGAAATAAAGATGAGTAACGTTTGGAGAGAATTTGCTATAAAAATGTTTTACTACAGAATCACTCTCTTTGTAAGGAAAAACCTGTCATACTTTTCGTTCACAAAAAATGTCCGAAAAAGGAAAAAGCCACCATGTCTGGTTATTGCCCAATACTGAGACAATCTTAAATATAGACACGGAAATGAAGTTCTGAAAGTACAGTAAATAAATGAACTGATAACCTAGCAACCTGCCAGCTCACCACTGTTATTTCCCCACTGGCACTGACCTTATATACTCAGTGCAGTGTTAAAATAGAGAATTGAAATGATGCATAGGTTTCAAAATGTAGTCTGAAATTGACAGTCAGATGAGAGGAAATTAAATAAGTCTTAAATTGATTATTAATATGTCCTTGTGACTATGAATTAATAGGCTGTTTGTGTATCCCCCCAGGTGTTCTTTTCAGCCTACATCTTCAATAGTAATGTGATGGTCAAAGTGGCCACCCAACCTGCTGAAAATCCCATAGACGTCCTATCGAGGAAGCTCCATTTGGGGCCAGGGATGGGCCGCGATGTCCCCCGCCTCTCCTTACCTGGCAAACTGGTCTTTCCCAGGTAAGACTAATTTAACAAAGTGAAGCAATGTGCAAGTTTCTTCACTCATGCAGGGCCTGTAGAAGCCTTCATATTGATTCATCTGTGCTGTTTGTTTGGGCTCTGAAACCTGACCTTTCTTCTCTACACTGAACTGTGCCTTCATTAAGCCGTTTGTCAACTTGTCTGACTGTTGGGGATCAATATTTATGGCCTCAAGGCAGTGAAGCGTCTTGATTTTAGTCCACCCTTGACTTTTTCTGTTAAGTTACTGACAGCTGCACCTGTTCCCATGTCAAAATTCAGTTCATGAAGTGTTGATTTACTTTTTCCAGCTGAAAATGAAGAGTAATTATAAGAGAGCATGTTCTGACCACATGATTCAAGTGAAGAAGATGTATCGTTAACAATACACCAAAAAAACACATCTCCTAACATTTATTAATAATCTTTTGGCTCAAAACTCTAAACACAAAGGCTTCATTGTTTTCTGTCTACTGCCTCTCAAAATCATTAAATCAAGTCATTACAGTTCATTAACAATGATCATGTAATCCTCTATGAGGAAAAACTGCAAGTTCACACTTCAGTTAAACCAGAGCTTCAGGATGTACAGATACAAGAGACAGGATCAGTTTGGACCCACAAAGACCTGGATATAGTCTAACACTAACCTTTATGACAAAGTTCATGTTACTCTAGCCAGTGCTGATGTTCTTATTCTTGTCCATGGGATGTCAGTGACTACATTTCTATTCTGGCACTTACTTAGAAAAGGCAAAATTCCTAATGAAGAGTTTCTTGGCTAACAAAAATGAATATTCTAACGATATTCCTGTTTGTACATGACCATGTACTTGATTAAAAATAGGATTTTTTTCCAAGTTTTTCACTTGTGGCAGACGTTCCACAGAGTGATCAGTTTCCCTCTTTTGTTCCTTCAAACACTGTCTTGAAAAGGTTGCTATTTGATATTTGCTCATATGCAGACACCTGTTGGTATCCCCTGTCATTATGTGTAACTGTAGGTGTGTAGATTTTTCTTTGGGGCATCCATCTCTACCAGAGAGGATCTTTATCTGTAGTCTTTACTTTGTGTGTTTGTTTACCACTCCATCTGACCATAAATGGGGCTGTAGGTCACGACCTGCTGTAGAACATCCAGTTAAGAGTGAGTTTCTGAATGTGCTGTATACATGTCCCAAGAATCCACAGAAAAACAGAATAATATCGACATATCCCACAAACAATTTAACTGGTAAATGTTTGGAAAAAGGCCTAAATCCCAGCACCCAAAGTGGAGTATACTGTTTACATGACACCCATTAAAGTCAGAATGGCATCATATTTGTAGTAGTAGTTGTCATGGAAACACACTTGATGAAAGAAGCTGAACAAATAGCACAGATATGATGGATATGAACTGCTTCAAAGCCTCAATGATCCAGAGTTTCACTGAAGAAAATATGTTTAGTTTACAAACTGTGTTATACTGTAAATGTAGAGAACTGCATTCTCTGTGATGTTAGAAAAGCTGTTGTCTGATCCGGACCACAAACCAGATGGCAAGAGAGAGTAAATGTAATTGGAAAAAAAAAGACCACATGCTGCTTACAAGAATCGAACTCTTAGCTCCCACAAAGCTCAGCTCCATATTCATTCAGCCATTGCACATTGTGATCACACAGACTTGCGCTGTATAGAAAATTAAACACTCTATGGATGTGTAAATGTAACGTCTACTGGCTATAATGATAATGGTGCCTGCTGTAGCAGTGCTTCATCTTAAATTTAAGTCATTTGTCACTGATTATGATCATTAAGATATTTTGGCACTCTCTCTCCAGCACTTGGTGCCCATAGTGCATGATGCACATAATGGTAATGGCAGCACTGGCACAAGACACATCCTCTGGTATTAATGCTCCACGTCCTTAAACTCTAGACACTACCTTACTCTACCTGCAAGTCTAACATCACCTGTAGATAGATCCAAAGACAGAATATTAAGAGAAAATGAATGTGATTTCTTTTGTGCTCAAATTGTGGTTAATTTTTCATTAGTAAATGCAAACAAAATTATTCGGCAGTACTGTACACTAAAGTCTCTGTCAGTTACATATTTTTGCAATACATTTACCTTGTCACCTATTGTGTGTTTATTATTATTTTTAGTTGTAGATTTTTCTTATAAGCCTCACTATTCATTGCTGTAACATTTTTAGTGAAGCGTTTGGAATTGATCCCACAGGATTGTAGTGACTGTTGTGTAGTGTTTGTGTTTATGATGATCTTTGTGACAAAGGAAGGCAGAGTTTGGGTTTGATGTCAGATTGCATAGTTATGAATGGAGAGTTTAGTTTAGACCTGCAAGTTTGAAGCTTGTGTAGATGATTTTGGATTTGTTTAGAAGTAGTTTATGATGTTCAGGAAATGTGTCTCAGCTGTAAGTCTTAAAAGCCAGCGTGAAGAAAAGGAGATTACACTAGAGACTGATGAAATTTCAGCAAAGTCATGATAATGTAAGTCAAATATCAACATACACACATATCTGTGTCCTATGAAGGCCACCATACCAGAAAAATAAATATTTATTTTGGTTTCAACAAGTTGATGTTTTTGACACAAGAGATGAGTTAGATTAGAAAAGTGAGTAGATGCCCATGGGCAAGATATTTTTAAACGTGTCATTCCTTTTAGTTTGAAAACTGTTTACTTTGGATGTTTACCACAAGAATGGGGAAGAAATGTTATGTTTCTACTAAGTACTTTGTCGGTCTCAAGTAAAAAATCCATAACTAAATGGGGGATATCACGGAGATATACCAACTCAATCAGACTGGTGGAATGGAATATAACTCTTGACATTTTTAAAATGGAACAAATGACAGCATTTGTAAATCAGAAACAAGACCAGTTTCTAACATGTTGGGAAAAATAGGTTGTTTTTATAAGAAATAAGAACCCTGATTTAATTTTGAACTAGAACAATTATAGACGGTGTATTGGTCACTCCCTAAAGTGCCTTAATGTTGTTACGATTGCTCCCTTTTACCCTTTTTGTTTTGTTTTGTTGTTGTTGTTGTTGTTGTTGTTGTTGTTGTTGTTGTTTTTGATGGGGGAAATGTTTCTTAAAAAGAGAACAATACATGTTGACACAAATGAATTGTACCCATCACTGAAAACTGTTAAAACTGATAAAGAATTAAAAAAAAAAAAAAAAAAGTGATTTATCTAAAAAAAAAAAAAACAACTGGTGATTTGGATCTTCCCATCCCTACTCTATAGGTCTACAAAATTAGATGTGTAGAGGAAATTTTACTGATTGTTTAAGCCAAGGCATGAGTTGCACCAACATCCAACCCATGTCAAACTTGCACAATTTCAACGGTCTTCAACTGAAAAGCTGCTGTGACTTTTAGCTTTGAATTATTGGAGTACTTTAACCTTATTCCTATTTTTTTTCTGCCTTTTTTTCTCATCCCTCCAGTTCCACAGGAAGTCACTTCTCAATGCTGGGAATCGGTGACATTGTGATGCCGGGGCTGCTCTTATGCTTTGTGCTACGTTATGACAACTATAAGAAACAAGCTAATGGGGAGGTCCCAGGACCTGGAAACATGTCAGGACGCATGCAGCGTGTCTCCTATTTCCACTGCACTCTCATCGGATACTTCGTGGGTAAGTAAGCAATCGATGGACACACGAATGCTAAAGGTCAACAGTTAGTCTTAGTTTCAGCATTGGGTATTTTTGCCGTAACAGTGTGAAATGTTCTTGGTGATAATGATATAGAAGCGTTAGTAGATGGAGTAGTTAACATGTGCATGTGTTCATCTCCAGGTCTGCTGACTGCCACCGTAGCCTCCAGGATCCATCGTGCTGCTCAGCCTGCTCTGCTCTACCTGGTGCCCTTCACCCTGCTGCCTCTGCTCACTATGGCCTATTTGAAGGTACGCTGAGGGTGTGTGTGTGGATGAGACACAAACTGTAAAGAGCAAGTTGGTACTTGCAAAGAAATAATTTTTCATTTTAGCCATTTGTTCCTTTGTTTCTGGATCAGGAAGATAAAATAGCACAACAACATAAAGTTATTGCAGTGACTTTTGTTCTGTAAGGCCTGGTCCACACATGCACTGTGTCTTTATCTTAATTATACGTGAGGTGATTTTGTGCAGTGGAAGACATGGGTACTATACCGCCATTTATGACCTTGCTACTGTAACAGTCCTTTTTACATGTTTACCCAAAACTATACAATTACTCACTATATTGAGGAACCGAGGTATCACAATTGTAGACAACGAAAACTGATTATAGCTGTTTTTTCAGGCTACGGATTGGCCAACATGACTTTAGGTTTGGGTTATGTCGCCACCTGTTGGTTCCACGTGCTCTTTTATTGAATGTGTCTAATGCAGTTACTCAGTGTTCAGCATTCAAGTCAGTATTACAGTAGAATTAACGAAGTCTTAATTCTCACAACCACTTCAACTCCTCCACAGACGAGTCCAGCTCTTCTCTGTCAAAGCTGAATTTCTGATATTTCTAATCTTTAAACCTACCACTGAACCCTAATGCTGTCTTTTTACTGCCCTTAACTTGTTGGCAAACTAGATTAAAAACATGTTTTCTACATAGAACTACAAACATACTGGTTACATTTACCTTTACACTTGGTACTTAAATAAGAAAAAGATGACGAGGCCAAAAGTTGCACAGAAATAATAAACATTCTTTAATTGTATTTAAAATTTATCATGAAAAGGTCACATAAACCATTATTTTTGAGCATGTAATATCTGCAGACATTTTGTGGGCAGTGTATGCAGATGTGAAATCAATCTAACTGTAGCAGAAAAGTTTCAAATAAATAGAGTAAAATATATTTGGTGCATTCATTAACCTTTATCTAAATCTTGAGGAATGATTGACGGCATTCTCAATGACATTGAGAGCACAAATAAAAATACATAGATTCAGTTTTGTTGAGTTGTAAGGTACAGTTTAAAGTCTGCACGTGCATAAAGCAAAAAAAGTAAAAGCAGATTTTCCCATTTCATTGTTTGCTTGAAGAATCTGCTGTAAAGCTAATGTTTAAAAAAATGTTTGGAAATCCTTGTTTTTCCTTAAACAGTGAAATGCCAGTGGCCTAAAGGTTTCTTGACTAAAACAGTATGAGGAAACCTTTGATTTTTGGCTGATGGAGCATGTCTAAACTGCGGGTTGTGGTTCACAGGGGGATTTGCGGCGCATGTGGTCGGAGCCCTTCCATGCCAAGACCAGCAGCTCCCGTTTCCTGGAGGTATGATGCACCCTGGGATAAAAGACCAGCGCAGGGTGAACTGCGGATCCTTACCCTTAATTAGAGGGAAGGAGAGAGGGCGCACTCACAGTGAGGCCATGTCGTCATCACTTGTTCATGCTTTCCGCCAGTCTTCTGTGAAAACCCTCAGAAGGACACCAGTGTGTGGATCACAACGGCCCAAACACAACTCATCCTCGGTCCCTCTGCATCCTCCCCCGTTTCATCGCTGCTTCCTCTTCTCTGTTTATTTCCTCTTCATTACAGCACATCCTGCATGTGCTGTTTTTGTTCTCTTCCCCCCCCCTCCCTCCATTTTTTCCTTTTTCCTTCCTACTGTAGTTCTGCTGTAGTCAGCCTCATTCACCACTTCGTCCTATGGCCCGCTCCATTTGTCAGGCCTCTTCTCTCTGCGTTTTCCTTCTTTCTCTAAATCTTTAGTTTCCTCTGCATCTCTGTACGTCACCCACTCAGATGAACTTGAGAACCAGGCTTCCCCCCTCCCCTTTTTGTGGACTTACAGTTGTGAGACATGGCTGGGGTTTATATATATTTTTTTAGCATTGTCGTGGTCCTTATTATTATTAATATTATTATTATTATGGAACGGTTTAAACAGACGTACAGCGGAGAGGAGGCAGAGTGCTGCTGTGGCACTGGACGGTGCTCGGGAAGAGCCCCCCCCCCCCCACCCCTCCATCTGTGTCCCTCCTTCCCCCTGCCCATCATCACACCACAATGGCTTCTCCCCAGCATTCCCACCCCACTCTGACACTCCTCGTGAGCCTGACCCTTCTCTTCCTCTTCCTCCTCCTAGTCCTCCTCCTCCTCTCTGTTCATCTGCTGTCCCCATTCCCCACCCTCACAGATAACTATGTATTTTATTTAGAAAAGTTTTATTCTTGGCATATACAGAAATGATGCATTATAAATTGTTAAGCTGCCCCCCAAGTTGAAGGGGCCGCTTCTATTTGTATATATGTGTACATGTATTTGCGGTATTTTGAGTTTGTATTTGTGTTTGGGAGCATGTTGAATAGGGTGGGAAACTGAAGCCTGCCAGCAGCCAAATTATGGTCAATTTGGAAACTGATCAGTGTCACATCAGTCGCTGATAAATTCTGGGGAGGAAAAAAAGCATCTGCACTGGTGGCTGGTTGGTGAAAAAGTTAGTTTCCTGCTCTAGTGTTAAAGTGCGTGTGTCTGTCTGTGTGTGTGGGAGAGTGACGCAGATGAGTAAATGGTTGTTTTACTTGGTTTTAATTTGAAATTATGAACATGTTTAAAACAGTGACAATAGTCAGGTTTCCATTCACTTGGGCATGTTGCAAAAACACATGACATGTTTAATGGAAGCAAGTCTAATCTTATAAATAATTAACATTCATTTCCATCAGGGGTCTGTTTTTATTTTATCTCCAGACAGGTGGAAATGTAACAGTGTTTTTTTTTGGTTTTTTTTTTCGTTTTGAAATAAATGAATGTTGAATGAATTTTAAAGTTGCTATGTCACTTTTCATCATGAAGCTACACGTTGCTGGGTTTTTTACTGAATTTCTGCACAAGTAAATTTACACGTTTATGAAAACACTAAAATCATCCTGACGCAGATTTCTCAAGCCTATAAAAGTCTGAGCATGACTATATCAAATCCATTTTTTATATTTTGAGAGAAGGACAGCTCAGTGGAAACAAACAGCACATCTTATTTGAACTTTATAAATGTCAGTGTTTCACCTCAGTTGATGAAGACCTGACTATTGTGAGGTTTTTTGGACTCAAAGACAGGAAGAGGACTTAACTGTGGTTAGATTTGTATGTAGTTGCAGATAAAACTGGGTGGACAGTTCTGTGTGTGTGTGTGTGTGCGTGCGTGTGTGTGTGTGCGTGCCTGATTAAATAACATTACCTTCACAAAGTCTGTTTGGACCTAGGGAGGGGAGAGAATCAGTGATGCCCTTCAGAAATCGATCATGGAATTTAGAAAAATAACGCTAACCCGTAGGATGTTTTTTACTGTCACCATTCGGTATCTGAGTCTTTATTTTTTCTTTGTCCTTTCGACTGTTTTGTGGTGCTTGTCAGTTAACAGCAAATGTATACTGGAAAACGTGTGAGTGAGGAAGTCAGAGATGTATGCACAATGCAGTTTTCTGGCGTTTTGGTTGTTTTTTTTTGTTTTGTTTTGTTTTTTACTTTTTTATGCTATCTGGCCGTGCATGTTAAGTGTACAGTGTATCATTTCTCAGACTGCATTAACAGGGCTACTGCAGTTTTGAGTCTCTGCTGGCCAACATCGAGGCACTGGACCTATGAGCTTGCATCAGCAGGTGGGACAAAAGCTTCAGGTCAGAAAGACTGCCACTGGACAGCGCTGACCTCTGACTGATGGATATTATGAACTGAATGCTGTCGGGTCGGGACGTCCACCCTGCCGCTCCGTGCAGTTATGGAAACTTGGACAATACGGAACCACAACACCAAACACTCACTTCTTCATGGACAGCAAGAAAATATATAGATTTATATACATATATATACATATATACGTATATATATGTGTGTGTGTGTATATGTGTATATATACATATATAAATAACTGATTATGATTATGGTGATGAAATAAAACAAGTAAATTTTTATAGAAAATTTATTTCTTTTTACCCCATTGTTTGTAAAGTTTTTTTCTTTAGTGCTTTAGTTTTTTGTTTTGTTTTTTTTTTTCCACCTCTTCTCCCATCCAGCAGAGGACTCCACCTCTGTTGGTGCATTGATATTATGGCTGAATGGATTCTGTATAGAAAAACGGTGAATAAATAAATTAAGAACTGTGTAGTGAAACATGAATCCTGAAGCGCTTGATCTAAACACTTTGTCTCCTTTTAACCCCTCCTCCCTGTGCCCCCCCTTCCCCCTTCGTTCAGGATTCTGCTGTAAATAAACATGACTCTAACTGTAAGGCTGTGGGTGTTGTGTTTATTAGAGCATCATTTGCATTATATTCATCAGCACCTAAAGATAAAACTGGAAGGAAATGCAAAGTGCTGTCTTGATCATTTTATTACGTCAGTATAATGTGATCATTTTGTTTTACTGGAGTCAAAAAGGCATCGCCAATTGTGTCGACTTTTCCATGGCTTTATTAACATCAACGTAGGAAACAAAAGTATGTTTCAATGTCACCTTAAAAAATTCTGTGGATGTGCACAAAGCAAAATTAGCTCTTTCCCTTTTTTGAGTCTGAGCAAATGGAAACTTAGTTTTGCTTACAAGTAATTTGATTGAAGGTTCGTTAGTTCATATTGAAATTGTCTGATCATGGATAGATACACTGCAAAAAGGGGTGTCTATAAACAAGATAAAAACACTAAATCTGAGGGAAAAGGTCCTCAAAACAAGTGAAACATCTGTCCATGCA
>JAQQZY010000005.1:9510253-9534860 GCA_030068375.1 Ostorhinchus rueppellii
GCTGGGATAGGCTCCATGCGACCCCCGTGACCCTAATGAGGATTAAGCGGGTATAGAAGATGAATGAATGAATGAAGATTTCTTGAATTAAGATTGTTAAATCTAGAAATAAGCATGTGTACAGATGTGTGAACACTTAAGATAAAGTATTTAATACTTGTAAATCTAAGTTTTTGTATCTTGGCAAGAACTAGATAGATAGATAGATAGATAGATAGATAGATAGATATTTCTTTACTAATTCTGAGGGAAGTTCAAGTATTCAGCAGCCTTACATGCAGCACAAGAAGACAAAACAAACAGAACACAACAGTGGGTTAGTACCAGGCTGACATTAGCGTTCATATATTTACTCTAAAAGACATTTACTCAGGAACTACTCTTAAAGGATTTCCTGTACAGTACTGTGAAAGACTTCTGATTGCATTTACACGTTTCAGAGCATTGATATCAAGAGACAGTTATGTAACGTGTAGCAGTGATACAAAGTGAAACAGTGATTTAAAGTGTACACATCAACTTGTACAGGTACATGTGTACAGACAGGTGGTGACGGTGGAAAATTGTCGTCGTTGCATAATGTGGTTTGGCAGAAAGTGTACTGACAATAATAGGTTTACAAAGCACATATAATGCGTCAAACATGCTTACATATGACTGTATAAAATGAAATAATTTAATAGTATAATTTGCAGAAAGTCGCCTTCAATAAAAGCTGTGACCAAAAAAAAAAAAAAAACAGGACTTCTCTTGAATTCTCCAAAGTAGTCTGTTCAGTGGAGCTGCAGCAAAGTGCTCTTATCCAGCACAAAACAAAAAACAAAAAAAAAACATACTGTGAAGAGTTTTGTTTTATTTTGGGTTTTTTTTTTTTAACTTTGGGTCATGGAGATGAGCAAAGTTTCTCTTTTAGGTGTGGAGCTGAAAACATATAGGAACCTGTAACCTGGATAAATACAGACATTCAATTCATCCCTAATCAGCAGCTTTACCTCCTACATTCAGTTCAACTGTATCTGTTGTTTGTCAGAGTCTCAGAGGATCTTCTGCGTCTTTAAAACCCTTTAATAAACTGTTAAGGAGCTTCGGTGGTGGAACTGAAACTAGAATACTCTGGTAAAGTTTCATACTGTCTTCCACTTACAGTTATTGTCGATCATTTATCAGACAGGGGTAGTTATTTGTTTACCTGTTTGACTAGTTTCAGCTACTGCTCAACAACACACACCCTGATGTGCACATTGGAGATGAGAGCCAGGCGAGGGGGGTGTGGTTAGTAAGACAGAAACCAGAGTTTGACGAATGCTTCCAATGCCTGGTAATACAAAACCACAGAGTCTGAAGTGGCTGAAACTAGTCAAACAGGTAAACAAACAACTACCCCGTCTGATAAATGAATGATCTACAATAACTCAAAGTAGAATATTTTTCCAAATTGAATGCAGTATTAGGTTCATCAAAATGAATGACACAGTGACGATAACCATGACAGTATTAATGAATCTGTAAACATAATGTCAGAACCCTATGTTTTCTAAACTCTTAAGTATGTTTATTTATGTTAATGTCTATTCTAACAGAGGTTTGAGAGTGTGGATTGTTTATCCTGCGATGCTTTTAAGTAACGGACAAAAAATAGAGGATTAAGGCTTTGAAAATTGAAGAAAAACAATACCTGTAAATGTGAAGTCATCGTTTTTCATCTATTTTTATTGTCCGATGAAACTGTAGTTGGATCTAAAATATCGTTTTAACCCTTTTCGTGCATAGTGGTCACTACAGTGGACACTATTCTACAGCTGTTCTATTGTATATTCATGGGTTTTAATTCATAAAATCACTGTAACTGTGCTGTTCTTCATAAACCTGATCGACACTAACATGTTTGAGTGTAAATTAAATGTTAATTGTTACAGGACTGTGATTAACAGTTTTCTCAAAAAAAAAAAAAAAAATTTCATATAATCTCCATCAAATGAGTAATAACTAGTATTAGAGTATGTTAAAATGTGACAAAACATCATGTCTGGAATAAAAATGTTTTTATTTCATAACTTTCACACAGTTCATCACTTTCTGATGATGGTTTTGAATACATTTTTCTTTCCTTTAAAAATGTTACATATGGTGTCCAGCTGAGTGGACGCTTTTGTAACTCCATGAAAATTAGGTTCATCCGAAACATGTCAATTTCAATGATCTTTTTTCATGCCTAAATCTCAGGTATGGTTCTCAAAATTCATACATGAAAGGGTCCAACTCTTTTCTGGGGGAAGTGAAGTACACGCCTGTGTCTTGTGACTCTTTAATGTGTTTCCATCTTTTTCCAGCAGATGGCGACACAACACAAACAGATGACTCCAGCAGTGAGGTCTTATGACAGGCCCCTCATGTGGTTTTTCTACTTTCGTTTCACTGCTACTTTAGTCTTCATGTGTTTAAACTTCATGGATGGAAACCAGTGACATTATGAACCAGTCATGAAGATGAAGTGTCTGCAGTCGAATCACAGCATCTTTAAAGTCAAATGAACCAAAAACAGAAACAAACTGAGAAAGTTTTACATGTTTTTTTTTGGGTTTTTTTTTTTTTTTTAAATAAAGGAGCTTGTATGAGAAGTGAGATGTTTCACAATCCATGCAATAAAAGAAAGAAATCGTTCTTTGATCAGGCAGTTAACTGAAATGATCCAATCAAAGTGAGGTAATTGGTTCCTGCAGGGCACCAAGAGAGAAAGCCTTCATGGGAAAATGGCCGCCTCAATGACAGAGCAAAGACGCTGAGTCAAGAGTTTACAAAGAGGCTGCAGCAGAAAAGGAAAACCATCCAGAAATGCTGAGTTCTTCTCTCTGAGCTGCACTTGTCTGCAGCGTGTTTGAAGCCTTTTGTGTGTCTGATCCTCTTTAACTCAGCGATAACAGATCTATGGACAGCCAGTCTACTCGGGCGACAAATGAAGGATAAACGCACTTAAAATAAGCAGATTCATGAATAAAGATCAGCAGGAGTGACACTCTTCTGGAAAATGTGATTACACTCATGTTAATTTGGTCTCCCATGAAGAACACGTTCAGTCAGAAGATATCAACAGGACTCATCTTGCAGTTTGGCAGAGTTTCCTTAACACAGTTCTCAAAATACAGTGAAAATCTTCACCCCAACTTATTGAATATTTCATTATTTTAAGCAAAAAATCAATCATCTTTAGAATATTTATGCAGATTCAAACAAGTAAAGACAGTAATTTGCACAGTTCCAGCTCGCGTTTCACTACTGTCTCAGTTTCTAATGTTATTTTCCATTCCCTGCATATTATTTCCAAACTTTACCCTTAATTTATTTGTAAAAGATAAGTGGAAATGCATTATATTCATGCTCAAAAGTCTGTTTCTATTCATTTGAGGATTTTCCCTGAAAGATGTAGATGTACAGGCGCGGAGTTTGGAGTTCTTCTGCAATAAAATGTTAAAAAAAAAAAAAAAAAAAAAAAAAAAAAAGAATTATGTGAATATACATATTTATTATTATCATATCTGTGAAAGAAATTTTGGAGAACTCAGAACAATTTACCCCCGAAAAGTTTAAAGACAAAACTTGGTAAAGAAGTCACTAAAGGACTGACTATCACCATTAGATTCACTAAAAGTCCTTTCGTTTTGGATCCTCTCCACAGTTCCTCTACATTCATTCGTTATATTGCTCTTTATCTTCCTGATCCACATCATCATTGTACTTTGCACAACACGTATCGATTATTTCATCGTGTAAACCATCACATGCACAGTAGTCCAGTCATCTGTCAAAATCACTCATGAACATATTAATATGGATTTTTTTTTTGTCCACTGAATTGGTCCATTTTATGTTTATTGTTTGTTTAAATACAATATAAATATTAGAGCTGTGTGTAACTCTGCATCTGAATAATATCATCTAATAAATTATAGATGCCGTGCAATAATGAATAATTCACTGCAAACACTTCTCAGTGTTTTGACCACTGCGCTGCTTGAACCTTTCATTTGGAAGATTTTTCAGATTTTGTACAAAAGCTGAGTTAAATATTTGTTGGGACTTTGTTTTTACAGGTGACCTATGGTGCACAATAAAAGCTGTTGCACAAAACGGTGGATGGAAAACTGGATTCTTTGTGTTTTCATCCATTTTTTTTTTATGTTAAATTAAGATACAGTGTGTGTTTTGATGCTGAAAGGAAGCTCTGGCTGTACATTTTTGTTCTCTTTGCTCCAAAAGGATGCGGACAGACGGACGGACAGGCTGACCTACTGACTAGCTGGCGGCCTGGCTGGTTGGCCGGAGGGGGATGAGGAGCAGAACACTGAGTTGGTGGGTTGGTGGGGGGGTTGGGGAAGGTCGCTGAGGTCAAGGCAGGCAGGGTCCACCCCTCTTCACCTATTGGCCAGGCTGCCTGATGAGTCCTGTGCAGCTTTGAAGCCCAGAAGTGGACAGAATTCCACCACGGCCATGGGGATTGTAGCATGTCATTTGTAAGAAATTCTGGCGAGATGGTCCTAAAAATGGAGACGTTAGCCCACACTTGGAATGCAGGGTTTTGTATTTATGAGCAGCTCCTGAGGTCCTCTCCTATTGATTGTAAAATTACAGTCAGGCAGGTGAAAGGGCAGCCAATAAGGGCTGCAGGGGACATGGTAGGCTTAAATGAAGAGGGAGAGAAACGTTTCACTTGCAGACTGATCATTAGGAGGATTTTAAATGTCTTATATTTTATTAAAACTGCTCATACAATTTAAAACAAAAGGAACAAGTGCTTACATCTTGCCTGTTCATCAGTTGATAAAAACTCTTATTGTGCAGAAAAAACTGTTTGTGTTAGGATGTAAAATATCAGTGAGACCCAAAAGTTTCCAAAAATGCTAGATATGTCAAGCTATAATTTTTGGAAACGTGCAGAAAAAGGTGTACAAAACCTTTCCCACAGCCCCCAAAAAAAGTGTCCAACATTTATTAAATTTAATTTAAAAAAAGAAACAAGCAAATTAAATGTATGTAATTGTTTATTTGTGAACCTAATTAGATAAAGACCTTAGAAAATTCATTTGTTGAGGCAGTTTCCCCACTTTTTTCAACATACTGCACTTTATTTCTTCTAAAACACACAAACAGCATTTTCTCTCGAACACCATTGTTGGTTTATAGATTTTTTCAGATTGCCGAGATTTCATCAATCAACCCAGGATTTGCTTGTTTTTCTGTTGTGTTTGGTGACCTGAAGGTACAAATTCAGGGAGAAAAATGCACATTTAATAGTTCTGTTGATAAAGAGGGACTATCTATGAGCCAAAATGTGCAACACAGTGAGTTTTCATATTTGACACGTTCATGCTTTTGACAATGAAAAGCAAAGTAACCTCTTCTAAAACCTAAAATAGCAGTAGTGCAAACAAATTTCCCCCAAGTCCAACTGATAAAGCTGTTTGCGTTACATCTTAGGGTAGATTTACAAGAACAAAAAAGGTTAAAGACACAAGTATTTCATTCATCCATCCATCTTCTGAAGCGCTTTATCCTCGAGAGGGTCCCGAGGAAAAAAAAAATTAAAGAAAACTCTGAAAAATAAGCAAGATTTACTTCCTTCCTCCGTGCTTTAATCATCTGGTGACCCCTCAGATTTTTCCTGAGACCCCATGTTTGTGTTCAAGGGCTGTTTCCAGGATCCTGGACCTGCACGAGATACTCAAACAAATACAGTGATTGCACCTTTTCATTTCAGCTCTATTCCCAGTTGCACTTGTGGAGATGTGAGTGGGAAAAGCTGCAGATAAATTTCAGAGTCAGTAGCACATGAAGTCAGCCAGTGCAGGTAATTTAAAATGTGCTGGTATTTATTGGCGGTGGCCCCTGCTCATGTTAATGGCAGCGAGGTTCCTTCCCCTTCCTCTTCTTCTCTCTTCCAACCAACCAGGCATTCCAGGCTTGTTTAAATAAGGCCTGCCTGCCTGGGCGCGGGTGGATTCCCCTCTGGCCCTTTGCCCTTTGACCTAAAGTGCATTCCGTATGTAAAGTGAGGAATTCCTCTGAAGTTCAGTTAATGGGGTTGAGTTTTTCATCCTTTGGACTCTGCTCATGCACTCGCCTGCTGGAAAGGGGCAAAAAACAGTCCTGACGTACACTTATCGGGCGGCGGGGAGTTATGGATGAGGTTTGTTGTTTATCATCGGCAGTTAAAAATCAATCTCTCACACGGGCAGATCAGGATTTAAAGCTTCAATCAGCTCCTTCAATGATCTTCTGGGATCATGACTAATTGATTTAATGGCGGAGGTTGAGCAGTGGAAGTGTGGAGATGTAGAGGAAGTGGAGTTTGTGCCCGTTAGTTAGTGGCTCTAATAACTCTGCAGTTCAAACATATAACATGAACAGTCAGTGCAGATATGTTCAGTCTGAAGAAACTCCCGATACTTCCTGTTTTAGCGGATTTTTAAAGTCTATGAAGCTTTGTGCTTTTCTAAATATACTGAAGTGTTTTTGTTTGTTTTTTTAAGATATTGACGCCTTCTTAAAATAATCACCTAAGTCTTTTTTTTTTCAGATTTTTCAGGAAACACAAAAAACTGAACTATTTGTTGAATATATTTACTAACAATTTGAATCAAAACAGTTTTAACAACAGATGCCTGTTGACATACAAACAACAAGGTCAGAGAGAATTAAATGACTAATAGGCAATTATTTTAAGAGGGTGACGATATAAACTATAGCCCATAAAGTTGGGAATATTTTATTTTCAGATACAAAACACTTTTTATTCCTCTTCCAGTAATCACCTTTGACCAGATACAGTGATTACACACCAGCCCCAGTTACACTTTGTCTATAAGAATAAATCATACTGTCACAATCATTTCATAAAAAGACATACAAATATTTTATTCCAACTTTACGGGCAACAGTGTTAAGATATAAAAGAGCACAGACCAGTGTGTTGAGTATAATATTAATGAAGTGACAACAGATTTTCCCATTTCATATTAAAGTTGGATCAGCTGTAATAATCGTATATGAATGTGGGGAAACATCCTTTATATTCTAATAAAACTAAAAAAGTTTTTGCTCTTTGTTTTACATGACTTTGAAGCCATATAATAAAATACAGTGAGCTCTGAGTGCAGTGGCATTAATATACTGTTGTAAGATATATCAAATATTTTTACTTTTTCTCATGAAATCATTATGAGTGATTTATTCTCAGTAGATAAAGTGTAACTGGGACTCAGTGTGTAATGACTGGACCTGGTCAAAGGTGATTACTGGTGTGTGTAGAAATAGGAATAAAACAGGAATGTGTCTAAAACCAAATGATTCCAACTTTATGGGTAACAGTGTATATAAACACAGGAACAGTTAGAAGAATTAATTCATATAATCAAACTTTTACCACTAATTCTATTTAATCAAAAAAGCAAAGAATTTAAGTAAACCTGAATATTTATAGTTTTGTTCAATCTCTCGTTGGTGTTCTCATTTATTGCATCTTTTATAGAAGCAGCTCTATTTTTGTTGAGCTCCAGAAATAAAAAAAACAACAAAAAAAACCCAGTATATTTGTTGTTTAGTTTTATTACTGCTGCTCAGATAAACTGTACTGACAACGTTTACACTGCACTTTTACTTCTTTGGTGTGTTTAAAGACAGACAAACATATCTGTGAACTAATAAAAAGAGGATAATACAAAGGCATCTGAGCCCCTTTTAGATCTTTTTTTTTTTTTAAATTAAATCAGACCATACAGAGGTTTGGGATTTAGAAGAAATGCTTCATGAACACTAATCACAGAAACAGAAAGATTTTCAAAAAATAAATAAAAATAAAAAGACTCCATTGTTTTAACCATATTTAATAGTAGTCTTTGAGACCTGAAGCGTAAGCAGCAGACATCTGGAACACATCATCAGGTTAAAATAATCATCATAAGCCTTTTTTTTTCTTTTTTTTTTCTACAATTTGAAAAAGTCATTAAGCTGCTAAAACAATGGTGTGAATGTTCTGGAGCCCAAACACATCACTGTGGTTAAATACAAACACATTAATTGACTTATTGTTTAACCCGTCATGTTTTATGAGGGTTTAGATAGTCAAATATCAGCTGTTGTCATTAGATTCCACCGGTCCATCGCATGAGTGTGAAAGACACACACTCAAGCTCGTCAGTGGAGAATGTGGAGATGGATCAGAGGACAACGAGGTTCCTCTGGTGTTGTGCTTTAGGAGCCCTGTGTGCTGTTGGAGACGTTGTAAAAGGCTGTGCCACCCACACAGCTGGAATGTCATGCATGCAGTCCATAGAGTCTGTTTCAAGAGGGAGGCATGAAGGGGGAGGAGGAGGAGGAGGAGGAGGTGTGTGGGGGGGGGGGGGTCTCTTTGGAAGACACAGGGTACAACAGGGGCTCAGAGCTTGAGGTGGGGTCTTCTACTACTACTACCACTACTACTTCATGAAAACGATGAAGCAGAAAAACCCAATTCCCACCCCCACGTCCACAAAAAAAAAAAAAAAAAAAGCTCTCCATTAACCTTTTTTTCCTTCCTCTCTCTTAGTGGGAAATTATCAATGACGATCCATCATGGTTGTTTGGTCTTCGGACGATGAGAGGGGAAATCTGAAGAGAGACGTGAGATGGAGGGATGGGGGTTGGGAGAGGTTAAAGGGCAGAGGAAGAAAGGAGGTACATTTTCGGAGGATGGGAGGTTGGAAAAAGAGGAACAATAACTCCCATGTTTAAAAGGCTTTTCTCAGCCCCCATGACACCTCACACAGGCAGCAGTTTAAAGTCAGCCCGATCCGCAGGGAGTGGTTGTTTGTGGCACTTTGCCCTCAGGCTTATTTAAAGAAGAAACATTTCCAAAATATGAAAGAAAATGTTTTGCCTCTGTTTTTTCCACCTCTCTTCTCTTTGTGTAGCTTTTCTTCCAACACTTGAAAACACTCCATGGAGCAAAAAAATGTTTTTCAGATGCACTTTTTTTCTGATTAAACCTGATTAAATATGTGAGTATTGTACATGTCTTGGTGAAAATTATTCTCCATTAATTTTTTTTTAGATGCAACAAAACAGGGTTACTTTTGTAAAAACAAAACATGTGATTCTTTAATGCCTTCAAATGTGGAGATTTAAGTAAATCTATCATTTGGTGAAGTAACATCCGCTTTGTGTAAATATAAGTGTGCAAAGGAATCATTTTTGCAAACATTAGACATTGGAGGATTTGTATTATTACATCTGTCATTTATTGTTCAGATATTAGGCCTGATTTTACTCAAATTTTCAACTTCAGGAAAAAAAAAAAAGTCTCATTGCTTACAGATTATTCTGTTCAAACTATACTTTTTCCTAAAATTTTACAGTTGTTTATTTTGAAAAGCTGCATTAAAAAAAGGTCAAGTGGGACAAAACAAACAAATTTGTATTAAATAATAATGCAAACTTGTTTTTGTGTGTTTCTTGTGCAGAAAACTGTTAGTTCAAACAATCTACAATTTTAATCTCAAATTATCTTCAGTTTCTTTATAGAATTTCAGGTGACTGAACTGCTGTATACTGTTATACTGTTCATTTTCCCTTCAAGCAATTGCAAAAATAATCATTTTTACACAGATAGATTAAAATATAGCTGATAAAACAAGACAAAATGCATTTCACAGAATCTGTGAATTACACAAACTGAATTATTTTCTGGTTTGAACTTTGGATCTCCTCCCTTTGGTTTTATATAATGACAGAAAATTCATCTTTTATTGACCTGATATTTTACAAATCTGATTTTAAAAAAACAAAAAAACATTACAGTAATTTCCTGCATGTTTGAGTTTGTTCATTTGACTAAACTCTAAACTGTAGCCCCAGTTGTTAATTCTTTATTGTGATTTTCTGTTTGAAATCCACTGAGGTGTGTTGCCTGTTGTGTCATTTCTGCACTGAAATTGTTTCAACAAACAGGCGTGAGAGGGGAACTACCATAAAAGTAATAAAGGATTAAAGTTGTAGCAAGTTCCAAAAAGTAATGAAGGTCTTGCAGTTTGGTTTGGATCATTTTAAATCATTTCATTTGATTATATTTTTACAGATTCATGAGGAAATAGACAATGATTGATTCATTTGATCTATTAAATCAGTTTAATCCAGATCTAAATTATAATTGAATCCTCCACACATTTCAGAACTAAACTTATCCTTTTACTGTAACATTTTATTTTCATAGCAACTAATCATTTGAATCCTATTTTACCACATTATTCACATCAAATATTTATTTACTCTGAGCACAAATCAGAAATTGCAATTTTTGATTTCAGATGAAACAATTGTGACTGTCCTGAGCTTTTGATATGAAGGATTCCCTTTGTTTCTTGTTCTAAAACTTGCATTATTTCATTAAAAACACGGGAACAGCAGCAGGACTAGTTTTTGGCTGAGGTAATTAAATTCTGATCTCTAATTAGATCCGTGTCCAGAGCTCTACCTGCTCTCTGTGGACTCTTTCACCAGTGATATGTCCCTGTGTGTGGGACAGTGTGGATGGGACACTTTCTGTCCAGTTTAGTGAGAGTCACCGGAAAGCCTCTCTGGGAGGCGGAGGGGGCATCAATGCTCCAAACCTTCACCGGATCCATCATGCCCCGCCTTACATCAAACATTTTTTTGCCGACTGGCTGCACAATCAGATCCCTTCTGAGTGGGCAGGAGTCGGGTGGGTGTGTGGGGAGTAAAAAGTGGGCCCTCTCCCACTGGATAATGCCATTATTTCAGCTCCTCTGGCCAGGAATGCCAAATTTCACAGCCCGCTACTCCTCTCTGTGCGTCAATCAAAGCTTCGCAAGGGGCCGAGGCGCCCACTGGGTCCACCTCCAGCACCGTGTGAGTCCGCAACCGCATCTCATCCAACAACTGATCCCTCACGTCCCACCACAAACTACATTACTACATTATCCACGACAGCTGTGCGTCTTTGGTTAATTTTGCGCTGATTTCATTAGTGTTTTAGCAGTCCCCTGTGGGCGCACTCGCAGACACATTTACGCGTAATCCAACAGCCAGATCTTCATGTTTGCATTTCCATCCCAAATCCTGATATATTCATGTCTGATTAGTGCGGGCCTAATATTCACAGTCGATATGATCAGCGCAGTCCAGTCCACATGTGACCTGATGAGGGGCTTTACTGCGCCTCCAGAGGCCAATTAAAGCGCATTTTTTAAAGCCGCGTTCAGTTGCGCAATTAATTTCAGCTCCAGGACGCAAATAAAATAATTAGTGATTAAAGTATTGAGCTACAGTGAGCGAGATGTTGAGAAATTTGTGAATGGGACACAGTTAATCAGGTATTCGTTGTACGGTGTGACGCTTCCCTGCGCGCAGCCAATCCTGTATCCGCTGGAAATGTTGAACACGCCGAAACCAAACCAATGGCTCATCATATAGCAAAGACTAGCGCAAGAAAAGGCCAATCAGTGGGAGGCATGCAAACGAGGAATTTGCTCCGGCAGGCTCTGAATGTCAAGTAGTCAAAGATGGAGTCCGGATCTGCGAGGCCGTGTGCTTGTGCATGGAAGACTTGCGTTTTTTTTCAGTCTTGAAGCTCCGCAGATTTGAGCTTTATTCGCTCTCTGCTCTTTAGGAATGACGGCGTGAAGCCCCAAAGCAGCGGACCGTGAAGTGTGGTTTGTGGAGAGGGGTTGCTTTTCTTTGTTTTATGGACAACTTTTTTCCTTCTCCCTTTGCCTATAACGGATTGTCCCTCCCTTGGCTAGATACTATTCATGATTTTGGAGGAGGAGGTGGTTGTGGAGGGAGAGGGAGGTGGAGGTTGTCCACTGTGAGTTGTAGCCGATTTTGCGTAAATTGTCAGGAGCTCAGTGCAAACTTGGAAGTTGCAAAGGTTGCGATGCGAAGATTAAGTGTTTATTTATGCGACTTGTGGGAGGAAAACACCAGTAAGAGTTGAGACAATCCCGTGCGCTGCGCATCTGGACGCTCGGTTCAAAACTTGATCGGGACACGATTTTACGCCCTGTGGACAGATAAACCCGTCCTGCACCTTATTGGGTTGTGATCGTAGCGTAATAGGTCTCTGAGGGGGGCATTTTCACGGTGCAGGCGTGTGTGTGCAGTCTATAGGCTGTTGTGCAATCTAACAAGTCGTCAGTATTGTACTGTGGGCTTGTGAGCTGGCAGGAATGGCTTACAGAGCAGATCCAGTGCTTTAAGGAGGCGTATAGGCCTGTCACTGAGATGTAAGGCGAAGAAAACCTAAAGCTTTCAAGAACAGGTAAAAAAAACAACAACAACAAAACAACCAAGAACACCTTCATGTGTTTTATGGAAATAATGAGATTAATCTGTGTAAAAGCCTGCACTGCTCGGTGTTGTGTGTCCAGGGCTGGATCCTGTTCTTTTATGGTATAGATTCTGTAGGTTGTGTAACCACGCAGCAACTGCAAAGTTGCAGGACCTCCTTTGCTTTTCATTTCAGGGTTTGTTGCAGTTTGTTGGCACTGAAATATACCAAAGCAACTTTTTACAAAGTTTTTTTTTTTTTTTTCCCGAAGAAGAAGACCTTTATTTAATTCAAGCGGATTCTATGTAGTTAATTTTGAGCGGCTCATTAGATGACCTGGACAGATTTCCTGCTAAAAATGATCAAATGTGTGATAGAGAAGGTGTGGACGGTGGCAGGGCTCAGCCTATAGCTGTGTGAAGGCTTTGGGAGTGTGTCCCCCTATCTCGAACCTCCCATTTTCCCCCCAAATTAGAATGCATGTCATTCACTGTAGAGAATGGTATGGGCCCACATGCTGGGAAATTCCCATTCTCCCAGGGTGAGGGTAACCAATGCTGTTTAATTTAGGAAGTTTATTTAACTCCACCATGCAGAAAAGATGGGATTTTTAAAAGCCCTTTTAAAAATAGTTTAATTTCAGCTGTGCTTTACAGCTCACTTACTGCTTGGAGATGTGCTATTCTTTTAACAAATACAGCTAATTTGTACAAAAAGAAAAGTTTGCAAACCTACTTTGCTGGATGCTGGTATTTTTCTGATGTGAGCTTTATTCAGTTTTTAGAAGAAACATCTTGAGGTTTTAGTTTTTTGAAAGGTGGGTAGTTGAGTCAGTATGTGCAGTGGAGGCTGATGGTGTCCATGTTGTTGTCCACTGCCCTTTTTCTGTTGCACTACTGGACATTGAGATGAGCAGTGCAATATTAAAAGGGCATTGGCTGATGAAACAGAGACCCACACCTCCCTTTACTGCCTTAACTGTTGACCTGCACACGGAGACGTTCATATGAATGATGATCCTACAGAATTCTAATGTGTGGGAATGTGTTGTGAATGTTTGTGACGGTTGTGTCTCACATCACCAGCATCACAACAACAACAAAACTGTGTTAGTATGTGATTTAGTAGATTCTGTGCCTTTTCTTTCTCCACACTGATAAATGAGCCTTACAGGCCACACTCAACAGCCATTATCACGTAGTGTAAATAAATCCAGATAAATTCCACTTTGAAACATTTTCGTAGCTCCCCTTTCTTTTCAACAGCCACCAGTTCATCCGGACAAACAGCTTTGTTGCTTATTTAAATGTAATTTGAGTTTGGCAGTGAAGAATGGCTGTCCCCGTGTCCACGTGCTGACACATGCTGAGGTCAGCTGCTTTGACAATGTTGCACTACTGTACCATCCATTCTAGCAGTGCAATAGTATTGTCATAGCATTTGGCCTCAGTTCAGACTAAACTGGTGCTAAAGGGCTTGTTTCAGATAAGTTTGCAGAAGTGGACTGATGACTGATAGCAGGTGGCGGCAGAGCAAAGCCTCCAAAACTGTTTACTCAGTGCTGTATTTACAGAGGACAGTTTACCCACTTTTGTAGGCTGACATAAGTCCTTGTCATCTAAATTTCAGGGACAGTAAGTACCGATGTACATTCATTTTGAAATCAAATTACTTAATGCTTCTCCCAAACCTATAGTATTGAATTTTTTTCCCTGGTGCATGTTGTGTGCTGCTGTCATGAAAAAAACTGTGTCCAATTATGTAAAGTGACCTGTAAAAACACTGTAGCCTTAATGAACACCACCGACTAAAATCAATAAGTGAAGCAGATTTGAAAAAGAAAAAAAATTGAAACAAAAATCCTCTTGCGTTTTTAATACACTTTGAACATTTAAGTGCATTTCCATTTTTGCAAAGTGAATAACCTCTGTGTAAAACCCAGTGGAGATTCGTCTGCTGTGTGTTTTCTCCACCTGTTTGTCAGTGTGTGGTGTGATGACAAAACAGCAGAGTGTGAGTGCTGATGGTAAAATAAGCAAATGGAAAAAAAAAAAAAAGTTGGGGGGGGGGTTGATGTGTGTTTTTGAGCATCCTCGGTGGTAGCAGGTCGATGGGGGAGGGGATGTTTGGGAGGAATGTAGGGAGCAGCCCCTCTCTCTCTCTCTCTCTCTCTCTCTCTCTGTCGTTGCCCTTCCCATTCTGTCTGTCTGTCTTTCTTTCTTTCTATCTTTCTGTCTTTTTGTCGAGATTAGGTGTCACTGCTCCTGTGTGTGCCTCGTGTTTGAACCCTAAAGTAAGAGAGTAAGAGGTTTGTTTGTTTTGATGACTGTCAGCAGACCTTTTGGGTGGAAATGTTTAACCACAGTCCAGTTGCTGTTACAAGCCACAGCAGATGGACACGAGGAATAATTAAAAACACAAAGGAAGTATATTTTTGCCGTGAATGTGTGTGCAGATTCTGTGCTGCACTAGTACAGAGTTTCAGGTGATGGCTGTGAAAGAAGCCACTTTTATTTCTGGTCCTGATAAAGGAGTTGGATTTTAAAGCTGTGTGTATACGTTTATTTATGGGATTGCACATTTCAGAAAAAGGCAGGTTTTTGTAAAGTTTAGGAGACTTCAGTCACTTGACTGTGTGAAATTCTCCCTGAGTAAAGAACGTGACTTGTTTAGGCTTGCTTGCAATGCTTGCTGGGAAATCCTGGAATGTGTGGAATGGGGGACGGTGGTGCTTCGGCAGTTATCTGACTGGATAGAGCAGCAAGTATCCTGCAATGAAACCTAACATGTCAGTGGAGCCTCTGAGCAGCTTTTCATGTGTGTTGGAGATGCAACAATGCAGATTAACCGACAGAAAAGACCAACTAATGAGAAAATGACATCTGCATTTCGTTACAGTCTTAAAGCGCAGCAAACCTAAAGGAGGCAGATAAAATAAGTGTTTGTCTTTCTCCTTATGGGTTGTGTTTGTGGCCCTGCTGTTAATAAGATCTGTTTGAAACTTGCATTCATTCACTGTAAAACTACATTTTTATAAATGTGTGATGGAAATGTCATTTATCTGTAGATTTCTTTTTATGTATGAACTGTCGTAACAGCTGTTTTTCCTATTCTCCTAATAAAGACAATTAAATGAATGTTTTCAGTTCCCTTCTTTCCTGCTTAAAGAAATTCAAAAACACCAATAAACATTCAAATGGGATTCAGCCGTTTGTACACGACACTATTTAATCCATCAAAGAGTTAGAAAAATGAAGACTATTATAACAATCTAAAAATAGTTTGATCCAAAACAAACCTTTTGTTCATGGAAAGATTCGAAAATAATTTGATGAGTTGAATATTAAAATATCAGGCCTTCATATTAGCCAGGTTGCATGAGATGTTTAAAGGGGAAAATATCTGCACCGAGATAGTTTGTGAGGACACATTTAAGTTTTCACACTTGTTACCTTATTAAAATCAACATAACTCACTTAAAATGTATGCATTAACTTGTATATAGATGTACGCTGCAGCCAAAATTTACTCAGGCTCACAGAAGTTTAGATTTTGTACACTGACAAAAGGGTCAGTAAATGCAAACTGGAAATCAGTTCCATTTTAATCAACAGTGATAGTTGCCAGTGAAACCTATTATGATTAGTTAAAGTAGCAAACACACAGTGTGTAGGATTACGGGATTAATACAACACAATACAGTATTATTATTAGATATGATTAAAACTGGGTTTGAATGTTTCCTTCACTGTTCAAATTAACTGAATTAAGTATCAAATGTTAATATAATTTGTTTTTATGAAGTTAAAAGTGAAATAAAATGATAAAGCATAATGTTTTTGTGTTTTTGTAAATGAACAAACATACTAAAATACCTGCTTTAATAGCCGCAAAAGCCAGAATACAAAATGTTAAGACCAAAGTAATATTTATTCTTAGTACTGTGGGATTTGTTGGGTATTTTTGCATCTGACCAAATGACATTTAAACCCCTCAGTTCAGCCACCGTCCTCTGTTTATTTCCTTCTGTGTCTTTATTAAAGGTGGTTTCGGTTCATGTTTATTCTGAAGTTGACAGGTAGTTCCACCGACTGACATGTGGCTGAAACTTTACACTACAGTCCAGGAAAACTGACACTTTTCTCACGTCTGCAGTGCAGGTCAGCTCTCTGTGAGAACACAGCTCTTATATCAGCAGGACAGGAAGAAGGATTCAGATCCTCCGCTTAAGTAAAAGTACTCACAGCACACTGTGAAAATAGTCCACAAAGTAAAAGTCCTGCATTCAAAGCCCACAAAGTCAAAGTGTGTAAATATCACTGACTAAATGTACTTTATTTCACGTGTAAATCATTTGAACTCATCTACAGTAATACGAACGGTTCTGTAAAGTCATATAGTTGGATTGTTACTGTCCTGTGAAAACCATGTATGAGCTCAGAAAAACAGGCCTGTTTTCAGCTTCATGTCAGTTGGCTGTAAAATCAATAAGGTTTTAAAGAACTTATGTCACTGAAGGAGGAGAATTTTAACATCAGACCATAAACACGTCATCTTATGCTTTATCACAAATACACCAGAGCTCATCAAGTTCAAATAATTTGGTTTTCCTCTTTTTATTTCTATTTTTACATATCAGTAACCACCTTTAACCAGGTGCAATGATTATATGCAGAGTCCCAGTTTCACTTTATCTATTAAAAATAAATCACATTGTCGCTATCATTTCATGAGAAGAAGTAAACAATAGTTTATTCAAACAAACAGTGTATTCAAAACCAACACACTGGGAGATGTGTGGGTTTCAATGGATTAAAAAAAACCCCTGAAAAGTAATTAAAGCTGTCAGAGAAATGTACTTGTGTAAAAAGAACCACATCTGAATAAAGGTGTATGAAATAAAATAAAATAAGAATACTCCCCTGAAGTACACCTACCTCATATGTGCTTAAATACAGTAATTAAAATCATTTCTATCACTGTCAAGGTCAGAGCAGTCATGAAGTTTATGTCACTAGAAGGAAGGTTGAACGTGATGTAAGAATTGAGTTTATTTTTTTCTAGCTGTGCATAAAGAGGCATTGTCAAGACACGAGAGATGTTTTCATTATAAAGAAAGTGTTCATGAAAGTTTGAACTTTAATTGTGAAGCAGAAAGATCCACTTTGTGCAAAAGAACAAAAGCAGAAATGTTATAGGGTCAAAACACAGTATTCCAAATCTCTCTGACGGGACATTTAGAGACAATTTGACAGTTTATAGTTGCTAAATGACCCACATTTTTACCATTAGGGATTATCCAAAACAAGGAGTGTAGCACCCTATGATGTAATAATTTCCTGAAAATGTAAAAACACCTAAAAATTTAATAAAATTTGCACTTAATTCAATCAAAAATGTAATAAAACCCAATAATGTAATAAAATATCCTGACTGATATTGTAATAACAATTTTACCGATAATGTAATACTGTATTTATTATATTATTGGGGGTTTATTACATTTTCAGGTGGGTACATTATCTGTCAAGTTTTACGTTATCAGTTTTGGGGAAAAAGACTCGCCTGAAAATGTAATAAATCCCCAATAATGTAATAAGGTATTACATTATCGGTAAAAATGTTATTACAATATCAGTCAGGATATTTTATTACATTATTGGGTTTTATTACATTTTTGATTGAGTTGAGTACAGATTTTAATTACATTTTCAGGAAATTATTACATTATAGAGTGCTACAAGGAGCTACTTTATATTGAAATAAATGTTGGAATGATAATCAATTAAAGTTCCATCTCTGACGGGACATTAGTGTGTTTTGACTCTATATAACTCAGATTTCCATTCACATTTCCTGCACAATCTCTTTCAGAGACAGGTAGCAAATGGAGTTTTGTGTCAGTCTTATTGCGCTTCAGTTCAAATCTGCAGCAGTGACTTCAATGCCATCCAAAGGAGAGCAGCTGTAGTGCAGCCGAGGGCATGGGCAACATTTACTTTAGTGGTAGTAAAATAATTTCACAGATCTATCCGTGAAACAGAGAAAAGGCTGATGACGATGGAGACAAAAGTGTATAACATGAACCACTTTTTAGTGAAACTACACTGTAAAAAGGGTTGGTAAATACAAACTAGGGAAATCAGTGCCCTTTTAATCAACAGTAACAGTTGCCAGTGAAACCTATTATGATTGGTTAAATTCTAAACTTTTTATCTAAAGCAGAAAAATCATTCAAATCTAATGGAAATAGGCTGAAAGTTATGAGAAAAATCACATGTCATTGGTGATCAAATGAAACGAACAGCACAAATAATCAGAGAAGCAGACAATGACAAGGAACAGTCACATAAGCTGAAATCCTATAGAAATGTGTGCGTTTACAAGGGGGAGGGGCCAATAAATGCAGTGAATGTATCTTTGTTTCAAACTTTTATTCACAAAACGGTGATTGTCTTTAAGTCCAGAGAGAAATGAATGGTCTATTTTACACAGTGATATTCATGTGAATGTCTGGATGGTGTTCTTGTAGCTGATGTGAGTCACATTTTTACAGATTTATTTTAAAATGTGGGATTTTTAATTGTAAATATACAGAAAAGTCAATACATCTAAAATAACATGACTGATTTTTTTTTTCTCTGCTGATTTTGTAGTCCTGTCGGTCTCCTGATATTAATATTGTGACTGGTGACATTTAAACACTGTAGGTTTGACACAGTGGACCTGAAGGTGATGGATGACAGGAGGATACGCCTCTGCTCTGGAACAGCAACATCTCCCATCCAATAATCACTAAAATGAGCACAGACATCAGGCACGAAGACAAGAGGGAATAGAAGTGTGTGAGAGGGTACGATGCACAGACGACAAACTCCCCTCAGCTCTGTCCTGATAAAAGTTTTGCTTTGGTGGGAGCAGGAGTGTCTGAACTGAAGAGGAGGTGTAAAAACTGCAGGTGAATGTGTGCTTTAATGTGTGCATGTGCGCTGAGATGAGAGGATGAGTTAAACCTCAAAGATGAAACAACCACCACAGGAGAAAAGCACTTACTGAAAATAATGTTTAACTGTTGAACCATGTAAAAAAATAAAGATAAAATGCAGTTTCTCTCATCTCATCTTTTCATGGTCATCAGGTATGATCCTTCTGGACGTTCAAGAGGCTCCGTAGTGAAACACCGTCACCTTCCACAACACTGATTCACCAGTAAAACCCATAGAGTTTGACAAATGACAGTGGATGGAGAGATTTTATGTTTAGTTAAAGACATATTTTACTGAAAAAAGTCACTTTTTCTTAAGGTTTCTATATTTACATATTATAATCTCTGAATTTACACTGAACTTTTATGAACATCTACTTGATCAGTCAACTAAATAAAGGAAAATATCAGATTTTAAAAAGAAAGAAACAAACAACAACAAAAGCAGTAGATAAAATAGTATTTTCTGCTGTTAGTGGTCTGAAACACGTTACACACAAAGCATTACTTCTGGCAGTGAATAAATAAAACAACATCAAGAGTAATTTTGTGACAGTTCATTTTCTCCAGTTGTGTTACAGAGGTGAGTCACTGCCACCCAGTGGACAGCAGGGGTACTGCAGAGAATCAGTTTACTCACAAAACATATTTTTCTCTGATATTTATGTACATTTATGCAAATGAGTTGGTTTTGTCTCAGCTAAATCTGTCAGTAAGATCTATTTTTGAAATATACAGGACTTGATTTTTATTTCTTAACCCTTTCATGCATGAAAAGTCGAAAAAATTTTCATGAATGTTTTTATTTCTCTTTAGGCATGAAAAAACAGTTGGATTGAAACTTTTTTAATGAACCTATTTTTCATGGAGTTACAAAAATTTCCACTCAGTTGGACACCATGTGTTTTAATTTTTGAAGCAAAGAAACATGTATTTAAAACCCATTATCAGAAAATGATATACTTCGTGTAAACGATGACATAAAAAACATTTTTTATGCTGCTTATCTGATATTTTCTCACATTTATCATACTCTAAAACTATTTATTACTCACTTCATGGAGATAATATGCAAAAAAAAAAATTACTTTTTGATTAAAAAAACTGTTAATTACAGTCTAATAGCAGTAATTGTTTTAAACTAAAACATGTTACTGTAGATTAGATTTATCAAGAACAGGGATATAGAGTAATGGTATTAAATGCAGTGTATGAGATGGTGTGTAAGTGTCCACTGTGTTGGCTGAAAAAACAATAAAACCCATGAAAATACAAGAGAAAAGCTGTAGAATCGCTGTCCACGGTAATGACCAGTATGCATGAAAGGGTTAAAGTGGCAGAGTTTTTATAAAGCTTATCAAAGTAAATTGTAAGCACCTTCACAGGAGGAATAATACAAATAAAACCTGTAGACATCATGATTATCTTGATTATGAGATTGTTAAAAATGACTCTTTATAAGACTTGACATGATTAATGGGACTGTGAAAGATGAAAAACCATTACCACTGGAAAAAATTCTAACTTACTTTGAATTTTGATGTTTGTTGTAAACATATTTATGTGGTACAGAGAGCCATATCCAGCAGGTGAAGCAATATTTTTTATAAAATAAAAAAAAAATTTAAAAGAAAGAGGACATTGCAACCTCAACAAACCCATCATATATACATAAACACCTTCATCAGTGAGAACATCCTGTAAGGATTGAAAAGTGTAGCATCTTCATATGTTCCTCTTATGTGTCATTTTTGTCACCTGTTTTCAGCACAAAAACACACAGATATGAAGAATTTAACTTTATATGACTCTGAATAATCATCTGATATAAAGCCAAGATTAAATGCAGTTTAATTATTGTAAAGTGATGAAGAAAAACCTTAGCTGTGGTTTAGTGTGATTGTATGATTGTTGACAGAAAGCTCTGGTGGAGTAAAGCTGACCGGGTATGAAGGAGAGGATTCATGTGGCATCTGAAAATAATAGGGACATGAAAATGACTGATAAACAACAAAACCAGACTGATATACTGTCTGTACAGGTGTGTGAATGCAGGTAGGTGACTGACCAGGACTGGAGGAGCCATGAAAAGGTGATTTTGTGGATAGTGCAGCAGGTTGATGCAGCTGGTTGAGTATAAATCAGCGTAACGCATCAGCTGGCTGGCAAACAGAGTCTGCCTGGCACCGCTTCGTAGGAGGCTGCCCATCTGTCCATAAGACACATCCATTCTGTAGGTCAACACCTGAAAATACAAACAACCGCATGAGCAAAAACGCCACATTCATCTAGTTAAAGGTTTAATGGGCAGGAAACAATGACACATGACATGGATACGTACCTTCATCCTGTACTGAATGGCAATGATGTCAGGGTCCGTGCTGCCACTGTCCTGGTTCCTTAAAACATCAACAATTAAACTGCTTCAACATCATTTAAGGTTAGTGTCATAGTTCATGAACAAAGGACACAATAAAAGGTTAATACAATGGTAACACATATTATTAGACATGTTTAATTAATGTTTGGTGCAGCTTTTATTACAAGCTGTCAAATAATCTGCATTTCCTAAAAGGTCTTTTCTATTAAATGTAATTCTACTTTTGTGTCTGTAGCATAGATCTGCTATTGTTCTGGAAAGATCATGTCATGTTCAGAAAAAGACCAACAAAAAAAAAATCTCTACTGCCTGTCTTTGATTTGACAAATTCTTTTTTTGTTTTTATTACCCCTTTGCCAACTTTTGGCTGAAGGGGTAATGTAATCGTTTTGTTGTCCGTCTGAGTATTCAATGATGTAATCACATTACCTGAGGAATGCATTGACATATCTGCACCAAATTTATACTGTGGATGCTTCTTGGTATGGAGCAGAAGCCTAATGAAAATAGGTGACCTTGACCTACTTTTTCAAGGTCCAATGGCCTTGTGCAGTTCTAATATCTGAGTACCTTCACATATAAAGATGTATGAAATAAGTTTTACTCAAAAACAGTCTAATGCAGGGGAGTCAAACATGTGGCCCAGGGACCAAATACGGCCCGCTAAAGGGTCCAGTCCGGCTCTTGGGATGACTGAAATGCTAAAATTAAACTAAGATTTTAACAATCATTTTAGTTCAGGGGCCACATACAGACCAATTCAACTTAAAGTGGGTCAAATCAGTAAAATACTACCATAATATACAATAAATACTCACAACTCTGTAAACACTTTCATATATTCACACCAAAACAATGTTTAAGTTTGCAAATCATGTCATAATCTGAGGAAATATGAACAACCTGAAGTGTTTTAAGAGAAGTGTAATGTTAACAATATTATTGAATGTTCAATGTTATTGAATGTTTAGTATATTTGTAGATCCACTGTGATCTGTAAGTTATCATGTACCTGTAAATGATAAACTGAAGCAGAATATTGTTAAAATTACACTTATTTTTTCAATTTGTCCATATTATTCACATTGTTTTAAAGTACAGTTTGAAGATTTAAATCTTTTCATTATGTAATTTTACTTTTTTTGCTCTAAAACATAGAGAAAAGTTTGGAGTTGACAGTATTTCTACATTATTATGTTGTTATTTCACTGGTTCGGCCCACTTCAGATCAAATTTGGCTGAATGTGGCCCCTGAACTAAAATGAGTTTGACAGCCCTGGTCTAATGTAAATTATCGGGCAGTAACTTTCAACAGAATCAAACATTATATTTGGCCGAGGGGGATTAAAAGTGTGCAGCACATTATGTTCCTAGTTAATTCTGTGATGCGTTTGTTCTACAGTATTATAACACAACATGACATGTGTTTATCTTCTACTTTTAAATCAAAATAGTTGTAGATCAAACCCATGAAATGAGCCACTATAATAATATATTAGAGATGACAATAACAATATTTCTGACCCCAGTCATGTCCTCAGCCCTGACTGCAAACTGTTTTCAGAAAAACAGGTTCACACACGTTCAGAAGAGTCAACTGAAACACAGATCAGCCCAAATATGGATTTACATATTGCTCATAAAGTTGGAATCATTTTGTTTTCTGGCACAGTTCTCATTTTACTCCTTTTTATACACATCAAAAATCACCTTTGACCAGGTTCTGTGATTACATACTGAGTCCCATTTACACTGAATCTATCAAGAAAAAAAAAAAATCACAATTATTTCATGAGAAGAGGTAAAAAAAAATGCTTATGGGCCACAGAGAATAAAATATGGAGCTTAATCTCAGGGGTATTTGAGTCCACAGCTGCAAATGAAAAAGAGGAATAAAAACAAAAGACTACAAATGAAAAGTTATCAGTTGTCATCAACTGGTGAAGTGCTCATTTAATTATTTGCAAATTAATTATAGATAGTAAAAACTATTTAGATATTCCATTAATTCATCATAAAGTGATGAACATATAAATAATAAATAAGTGTTTGCAATGTATACACACTCACTTGTGAAGCTCGGCTAAGAAAACGTCCAGGCATTTCAGCTCCTCAAACAAATCTGCACAAAAACAGGTCATTAAAACTCTGGAACTCCCTAAAATAACCAGAGTAACACCATCATGTCTTGTCCTTACTTTTCTTATTTTCCCACACTTGCAGCTCCTTGCTGAGCTCTGGGACAACCAGAAACGTCTTCCAGCCCTGGCGTTTCTTTGATTTGAGGATGTCGCCAAAGATGTGGTCTCCAACGTAGAGGATGTCTTTACCTTTGACCCCCAGCAGATCACAGATGACATCTGACGACCCTGGAGTATCACATTGATGACACAAACACGAAACAATGCCAAAGACAACAGAATATCTAAATATTTGTCAAAATTGAGAATTACTTCCTTTTTTCCAGTTACTTCTGAACATTTACTGCCTGCACATTGTGGAAGAACGATGCATTTATCTTTTTTTTTATATATATATGATTATGTTAAACTAAGATTTATCACTCACATACACATTTGCAGTCTTAGGTCATATCATTTTATTTTAGTTTAAGTATAAACACTGAGATTAAAGCACTAAAATGGGTCAAACATGCACAGTTTTACATGAATTGTAGTCAAATTTCTACTCTTAGGCAAACTTTGAATGCAAAGAATACATGCAAGTAAGAATATATATTTGAAAATATTATTACATAATTTCAATAATCTGAAATACACTGCCTGGCCAACCAAAAACACACATGCAATATTTCACTGCACCACCTTTGGTTTGGATTACAGGAGACGTTCACTGGATTTAACTCAGTAAATAGTTCAGATCCTTCCATGGGTAAATCCTGCAGTGGTTAATAATGTTTGAGCTG
>JAQQZY010000005.1:9543091-9560332 GCA_030068375.1 Ostorhinchus rueppellii
AAACATTCTATTTCAGTGGGTACAGTGGGATTGTGAAGAGGTTTTCAAGCAATATGGTAAAAAATGTTCCAAAAAAAAAAGTGCATGGACACTCAGCTTCTATAGGCAAATGCTCCGGTTCATATCACAGTAGAAACACTGGAGGACGGAAATGCCTAAGCTGCTGAGCGCCACACGCCATTAAACCACAGAAGAAGAAGTTCTATGGGTAAATGCACTGACAACTAAAATAAAGTGGCGCTATGGGAATGTATGAGAAGTTAACAACATGGACTCAGTCCATTTGTGATAAATAAGTGACCATTTAATTTTGGACATTTTAGGGGAAGTTGAGCTTCCCTTGCAGTTTAAGAGAAATCACCTCTGTTACACATTTCCTAAAATATCAATTTGTTTTTCTGTTTGGTGGTTAACCTCCTGAACAGATACTTTTGGATTTTTGCATTGCTATCAAATCTCCTTCATACATGCACCATAAAAACAGCAGTTTTGTCTCCACTCATGAATGAAGAGTCTCAGCGTACGAACCGTGTGGGGAAGCTGGGGTCATATGTGTAGCGTAGAAGCTCATGTGGGTAACCAGTAGACACCAGTCTGTCTCTCAACAGCTCAAAACCCATGCTTTCATAGTCTGGAGACTTATACACTGCAAACACACACATACACCATGCAGACAGTTAAAGTTAATACAAGTGACAGAACATATAGATGACAAACAGAGTCTTGAAGGTCACCTACTCGCCAGGGTGTAGTCCATGTCAAAGCCATAGCATTTGATGTTCTCCAGGGTCAAACTTCTGTTGACAAAAACCCTGCAATGAAAACATAAAAACACAGCTGACCAGGAAATTAATGTCAAAGCACAAAATTACAGGTAGAACTGGTAGTTTGAAGGTTAATTACACAATCTGCTCGTGTGGTGTCATGAGGGTTCATCTGATCATCTGAGAGGTTTCTTAACCCTTTCATGCATGAATCATGATAACCTTAATCAAAAATTGAGTGTTTTTATTTCTCTTTGGGCATTAAAAAAACCAATGCAAATACATTTTTATGAACCTATTTTTCATGGATTTGCAAAAATGTCCACTCAGCTGAAGCAGAGAAACATGTACTTACAAATATACTTTGTGAAAACTATGAAATAAGAACATTTTTAATGCCGCTAATCTGATGTTTTCTCACATTTAAGTATACTCTAATACTAGTCATTACTCACTTCATGGAGATGATATGCCAAGAAAAAAAAAATAGAGATAACAAGTAACTGCTTTAAACAGGTACAGAAGATGGATGGATGGATGTTACTGGAGATCAGGTTTATCAAGAACAACAAAGTTACAATAATGGTATCAATTACAGTGTACGGGATGATGAATGAGCATCAAATGTGTTGGCTGATATGGAACTAAAACAGCAAAACCAATGAAAATACAAGAGAACAGCTTTGAATAGTTGTCCACTGTAGTGACCACTATGTATGAATGTGTTGAGGTCTTGTAGGTCTGGATTCAACAGTAGTATCAGTCTGAAGGGAAGATCACTGCTGGAATGTGGTGGACTCTGTTGGAGTTTTTTTTTTTTTTTTTTTTTTCCACCAGAGGAACTTTCACTTAAAGGAAAACTAGCTTGGAAGGTAACATAGTTTCTAGTTGCATATTAAAACAGTATATTTTAGTATCATATTGGGAGAAGTGGGAGGAAACAATCATATTTGCTGGACTGAAGTTCTATTTTCCTGAATCTTTACTTAAGTATTTATTTTCTTGACAATATTTTTCTTTTGCTGCCTACATTTTTACATAAATATCTATATTATCTCTATATTTTTACAATAGGCTTGTGACTATTACCCCACCCCCCAAAAAGGGGGGGCAAGGGCTATTGTTTTTGGGTCAGTTTGTTTCTTTGTTAACACTCTAGCAGCAAAACTATCAGTTGAATTTATACCCTATTGGGTTTATATATTGTCAGCGACCCAGAATATATCTGATTACATTTTGGGGAAAGTAGGTCAAAATTCAAAATTTTTTTAATGAATTTTTGAAATCATTTTTTTCTCCCATTTACTTATATTTGATGAAATTTCAAATGCCTGTAGCAGCAAAACTATTGGTTAAATTCATACCAAGCTGGGTTTATAGATTGCTGGTGGCCCAGAATATATCTAATTACATTTTGAGAAAAGTAGGTCAAAGTTAAACTTTTTTAAACATTTTTTATTTTATGCATTTGGCAGACGCTTTTCTCCAAAGCGACTTACAGTCATTGCATGGTATTGGTTACAACCTGGAGCAGTGTAGGGTTATGTGCCTTGCTCAAGGGCACTTTAGCCATTGCCTACTGGTTAGGGTGGGATTTGAACCTGCAACTCTCCAATCTTAAGTCCAACGCGCTAACCACTAGGCCACAGCTAAACCTCGTCTTCTCCCATTTACTTATGACGGGAAATTTCAAATGTCTATAAAAACATCACTTTTGTTTCAATTGACTTCAGACTTGGCACATATATAGAGGCACTTGATATGCTGACATCAGCACATGCATACACATGATGACATCAGCTGGATCGAAGCCTACAAAATGTGCAAGGGGCGGGGCTTGTTGTGCCTGGTGCCGTTTGGTTTTAATGAATTTCAGAGGCATTACTGATCATTTTCATTTTGCAAAACTGCACAGCAAGAGTTAAATGATTCACCAAGAATAGACTGGTGTAAGTAGCAAGACTAAAAGGCTACTCTTTGATTTTATACAGATTTGGTTAATTTAAATCAAGAAGCTGAATCAGTACATCAGTCCTTTTTACTTAAGAATTTGTGGTTCTACTGAAATAAAGCATTTGTATGTCAGACAGGTCTGCACATTGGCTCTTAATTTGCCCTTATTAAGCACTTTTTTTAAATGCTCTGCATAATTGTTTGTCATATAGCACTGTACAAAATTCTTAGTCCAACATTAGGTTTATTAGTTTAGTAAATGACCGAACGTATGCATTAAGACACAAGCTGGATATATGTGAAAAACCAACATGGCAGTATTTAGTGTAACCTCCCTTTCCACTTAACATATCTTTAACCCTTTAGTTCAGATAATGTGATATTTGTCGCATTCATTTTAATTTTTTTATATCAGGTTTCATTAAACGTGACAGATGTTTATAACATTTTCTTTTTTTGTTGCTTCCTGTCACAGGGTCAGCGGTCACACAAAATAGTGACTTCACCTTTTAGAACCCACTTAGGGCCGTTTTTTCTTTCTTTTTCAGCTGTTCACATATTTCCAGTATTTTCTTGTGGTATCTGAAGAAAACAGAAGGAGAAATACATATATATGCTCAATTTAACGCTGCAAAAACAACACAGCTAAGACGGCCTCAGACTTTTGCACAGTTCTGTTTTAATGCCTTTATCACAGATACATCCTTGACCACATTCGGATGTTTATTTGTTTATGTTTATGGTTTTTTTTTTTTTTGCTCTTTGTGTGATGCTGTTTATGTCACGTCTTTATACTGATGGTTTTAATGTCATGCCAGTTCACTTCTTTTCTCCTGTTTGGGTCTGTGTTGTATCTCTAGGTATCTGATCTCTGTACAAGCACCTCACATTTGTTGTTTTTCAATGAGTGTCATAAATAAACTGACTTGACTCTTCAGTGGACGTGGAGCAGGTGGAGACTAGGGAGGACTAGAGATGTTATCGTACCTCCTCCTCCTTCTTCTAGGTTTCAAAGGGCTGTCAATTAACAGCATCTATCTGACTGGTGAAACTGTACTAAGGGTTTGCTGTCTCACTCCTTTATCAGCGTCGACGTGACAGAGATGGAGAGGCCTATCTGTAGCCGGACGGCCCTGTCCCAGCCCTTCCTCAATATTCATACATATAGAGTTTCAGTAAATTATTCACCTGCAGGCTCTTGTTTTGAAGGAGGATCATTCCCAGGAGGTGGTTAAAAGCACTGAGCGAATGATATTAATGCAGGAACACTCACTGTGACAGGGGTTCAACATGTTTCAGTGTGTGTTGATTAAATACTTAATGACAGGAATAAAAACCTGCAGGTGAGTGTCTTCAGTTCATTTAGACAAAACTACAATCTTAATCATTTTTACAGTGATTAAAATGATGAAAATGAATGTCTTACAGAGATACATTCAAGAATGCATGAAAAGGGTAAGTGAACAATGAAATTACACAAACAAGTCGTGTAGAAAAATAAAGAAAAGTAAAGTAGACTTATTTAAATGATTTGTAAATACATATTTATCCAACTGTTTGCAGTCGTACAAGTGTTTGTTTTGTGTGTGTATGTATGTGACATATGTGATTTAAGGATAAGCTTACGATGACAATAAGATGCAGGCAACATTTTCAACATCTAAATTTTTTATTTTAATAGATACTCATTAATATTTTAATACTTTTGTATAAATATTTGAACTATAATTCTTTCCAGTAACGTGTTTTATGGCACACAAGTCTAAAAAACGTAAAATGCAATAGGATGATACAAAAGTATTCAAACCTTTTTAACAATGATATTACTACTAATAATAAGAATAAGAATGCAATAAATTACTATTATTTAAGGGGTTCTGAGACTTCCGTGCTTAAGTATTTTATTTCTGTCTAATATCACCAGTGGAGTCTGTGTTATTTTGTGATCCTAAATCAACTAGACTCACTTTTGTTGGAAGCTTCTCTTGACTCTGTGTTCACCATCAGCCATGATGAAATCTGTGTCCATCCCGTCCATTATTGCGTCCATCATCTTGTCAGACTCCTGTAATTAAGTTCTGTTCATATGTGATTGATTTACAGGCTGTTATTTTACTCCCCCAGTCATCGGAGTGGCCTTTCACATTGGATTGCCCTGATGCTATTTTGAAGGAGGTGGAGACGTAAGTGGTTTTTGTTTTTGTTGCTCAAACTCCTCCCTGCGTCTGATCTGCTCGTGCTGATGTCAAACTGCTGCGGGACTTCGGTTATGGCTGTGGTCTGACGCATCTGACACACGCACACACCCACACCCCGGTCTGTGAGATTTGACATTTCATGGTGTAGATTGTGTTATCAGAGGTGCACACATGTGACGGGGTTGCGTGTCTGTGTAAGAAGTAGGAGTTCACCACCCATGGGCCTGATGTCACCACAACACATACATTTATTCAGAGAAATAAAACATAAACACCTGGAATTGTTTATTTAACTTTTTTGTTTTAATTTAATTTAATTTTTTTTACATACAATCCCATTGCTTCACTAAAATGCACTTGCCTTCATTTTGCAGATTAGGCCTGAGTCTGTGGTCATCTGTCCTGCTCATGAAACTGGACACTATGGACTGCTGCTATCAGTCATGTCTGAGGTTAAACATGCAGACCCCACTGATAACCTCAAGGAAGAACTTTGTTTTTGCCTCAAGAACAGAGGATGAACTAAGCTTACATAAACAGTTTCGGAGGCCCTTATACCTCAGAAGACTTCTGTTTGTTTTCAGCCTGTTTCAGCTTCTCATTATGCATTAAATAGGCCAGAACTGTGGAAGCATTTCACTCAAGTACTGCTTATAAATACAAAACTGATATGTATTTAATGTAGCTTCACCAGCATCTTCAAGGTTATGATTCACCACTGATCAGGGATAAAGTAAGCGTTTAATGAAATCAAGTTGTAAAAATCATCTTTAGAACTATATATATCCAGAAGGGAATTTTATCTACTTTGTAAATGCAACCTCTTGGTTTTGTTTGAGATTCTTCTGTATCAGACACTTGATATGTCAAACATACCTGACATGTTTCAGCGGTAAACTCCTGTCTTCATCAGAGGTGTCACAAGATGGTGTAGGACAGGTTTAAAATGACTGATGTTCACTGGGTCCAAAGTGGTTTTTGGTTTCTTTTTTTCAGACAAGTTTAGGAGACATCTCCTCCTAAATTTGTCTGAAAAAAGAAACCAAACAATTGTATCTTGAGAACTGCTGACTATGTGTCATAGTAAAAGTGAGAGCCTTTGCACATGTGCAGTCATGAGAAAACCACTTTTTAGTGAGGCTAACCAGAAAAAAGGATTGAATTTGACAGGGAACGTAGGGAGTGTGGAGTGATGGGACAGGGCCATGTGGTCTAATGACTTGGATGAGTCCAATGATCAGGTGCATCAGGTTGAGAAGAGAGGCAGATAAAATAATTACCCATCATGCCTAGGGGCCAAAGCACAAGCTTTTGGGGACAATGTTGTGGTCTGGGAAGATTTAATTGGTCAGGTTCAGAGTCACAGCACTATGTGTCCAAGAAATTAGGTCATACATCCACTGAAATTCCATGTGATATACTGATGATTATATGAGAAAAGCATGACATCCACTGAAGTTTCAATTAACATATCCTCCTGACTACCAGTAGCTCAAATTTGTCCTCAGTGGAGGACATTTGCAAACCTGAATTCCCCCCCCCCCCACACACACACACACATCTAGGGAATTTCAATGATACTGAATGTAAAGGGCTGGGGCTTTACCTTACAAGCAATGGGGAAAAAAAATATGTGGCCCCCTGGTACTCAGGAGGTTAAGCTGTGTTAGTTTAAACAAAATATTCCCCATAGAATGTGACGTTTTATTGACTGTTTTACCTAAAGGTCAGGGGTTACTCAATTCAATATGTAAAACAATAGAGCAAGGAATACTTTGTCCTTAAAACATCTTTAAAGTTGCAAAAGAACAGTGGAGACAAAACGACACTTGAGCAAAGCGTGAAAGACATCAACAAGATCTTTATTAATGTAAAATAATCATTCAATATCAATTCTTCTAGTTTATCATCATTTTAAATAGAAGCTATGTCTCTGTCTCTCCTTCTGACCTTATAAACACTGACCTTTGTTTGGTCTGAACTCAATAACATCGAGCCTTTGGACTGGACTGAGCGACTGTGTCAGCCTACTCACACACAAACACAATTCAAGGACTGGTGGACACACACATACACATGCATGCATTTTCATGTCCTCAGGGGCTCCTGTCCCCTATCACTCATCAGAAGCGCTGTGGATATGGGGCTCAGAGGCACTGATTGGCTGTGACGCGCCCAATGACATGTCACGCCCCTGCCCGAATTTCCCCTACCCACTCATGTGCTTGAGTCCTGTTTTGAATGTGTTTTTTTAAGTGCTAACGCTGAGGTGTTTTTTTTTCCATAATCACACACCCCCCCTTGAGATGTTGTGTGATGTTGTCTTTTTTTCTGACCTCCTATGATAATGTTTTCATTTTTCTTTCTGATAATAGTGGAGCACGGGCCTCCTGCGATTCACAAGCATAACCAATCCTGTATCCCCAAGTAATGTTCTGTCTTTTATGTCTCCTTGGACGGTCGTAACTGAAAGATAAATTTGTTGCTCTGAAATATGTGCAATGACAAAATTAAGCAATTCGATTTTTTGATTGGATTTTATTTCTACTTCCTAAATATCATCAAAGTTTGGTCTCCTGTCCTTGGATACTGTTGTTTTGCTTTTCGCTGGATTTGTTCCTCTGTAATGCTTCAGATTTGCTGTGCATCTTCTGAAACTCAGCAGCGATCTGTGACGCCGTTAGATTCTTGACCTCAGGTACATTGAACTTCACATAGAGCCCACAGGTGGTGCAGAAAAACAGGAATATAAGAAAACAAAAGTAATCCATCGTTTCCTAGAGAGGAAGCATTTGGGAAAAAACTGATGAAAAAACATGAAAAAAACACTTAAAAGCAGAAAATGAATGAAAAAATGGAATAAAATGGTTTTATGTGAAATAAATTTGGTAAGTTTGGTGAATCAACAGGTAAAAGTGCATTTAAGACACCAATCGCTGACAGAACATTGATTAATATGTTTCCAGGAGGAATTTAAAAGACAATAAGTCTGACCTTGCAAGAGTCCAAAAGAGGAAAAATCAATAATATACAACAGCCTGGATGAAACTGAGCTCAGTCAGAGCAGCAGAAAACAAAACTAGGACCTACATTAGCATGCATGGTAATGATAGGTTTTCATAGATTTCAAACATTCATCTATTGGCTAATAATAACAAATAAGGTGAATATGAACAAAAAAGATTGTGAGAGGTAAACTGCTTACCACTAAAATAGGAAAGGCCATTCCCAGAATAAACAGACCAATCCAGTTGATGATGCAGGCGATGGTGAATGCAGCCGCTTTGTACGACTGGGTAAACATTTCACCTGGAAGAGGAGATGACACCCCAGCTGCACAGCAAGGAAACAGTTATTTATAATGTTGTCCTAGTTATTAATTGGGATTCATTGTGTAATTTACCTGAATGCATTGAAATGGCAACATATGTGAAGTTTATAAGCTTTTATTAGGCAAAAAAAAACCTTCTTATATTGATTTCGAAGGCATTAATATCACGAGAGTTCTGTCTTTTTTTTATGCAATACAACTTTCAGCCACTCAATTAACCCATAAAGACCCAAACATCCACTGGTGACCAAAACCATCTACTGATCTAAACTTTTTAATACATGTTGATGCACTAATCCTATCAATACATGTAAATGATTGGTGTAAAATGCAGTTTGTCATCTTTTCATGGTCATCAGATATGAGCAGAGGTGGCAAAAGTACTCACATTCTGTACTTAACCCTGGAACACTTTCACTATAAAAAGTCACATCATCGCTATCGCTGGGTGATTTTTACCCAATATAATATACCCAACAAAAAGTACAATAAAAATAGATCAAAATATGACAAAACATGACAAATTAGAGTGGTTTTATTTTATTTTCAACTGTGGCATCTCTAACAAAATGAAAAAAAAAAATGTCATGGGAGGACCCTAAAAAATGCTCCAAAATTCTTGAAACATTAGGAATTCAAGAACAAAAAATTCCTAAAAAAAAAAAAATAATAAAATAATAATAATAATAATCATACTGGAAGCTTGGTGTTGGCTCGACCCATTCCTGGGACATGCGAGACTTCCCTGGTAAAGGCACAGACTCCTTGACACTCAAACGCAACATATTAAAAGTCTTGTAAATACATTTGCTCAGGTGAAAATCACTTGGTGATAGTGCTCTACGGTTAAATACAAGTACAGCTACTTGGGTGAAAAAATACTCTTGTATAAAGTAAAACTCACTTTTTTGCCATAAATTAAACAATACTTATTTAACCTAAATCATATAGAGAATTATATAATCATATAAGAAATTTCACATGTAGAGGCATGGGTAAAAGTAAACAAAATGCAAGCAGGTAGCAGGCAAAGAAGAGATAACAATTTTTAAAAAAAAGATTCATAGATGAAAATAATTTTTCAGACATTTAATGATGACGATCAGCATTCAACCGTGGTTGATCCGCAGTTGGTTTGTTTTATTTTGAAGTGACTTTCACCTTGTTTAAATACGGTTAAAGACGACATTGAGCAGCACATACTACAGAGTTATTGATGACCAAAAGTAAAGCCCTTAAACGTGAGATACTGTGTAGATAATGTGTTTAACCATGGGTTGGGTCACAGTACCCAGTTTTGCGGGTACAGGTGGAAAAGTTTGGAAAAAGTGGACCTGTGCAGAACTTTGGTACTGAACCTGTAACGAGCCTATTCTGAGAATGTAAGGAGTATAAAATACAGATATTTATGCAAAAATCTAGGGAGTAAAAGTAAAAAGTTGCCATAAAAATAAATACTCAAGTAAAGTACAGATACCTAAAAAAAAATCTACGTACGTACAATAACAAAGTACTTGTACTTCATTACTTCCCACCTCTGGATATGACCATTTGGATGTTCAGAGGCTCCGTAGTGAACGTGAAAACACTGTCCTCTTTTACAACATTCATTCACCAGTAAAATCCATGGAGTTGGATCAATGTCAGTGGATGGACACACTTGTTTTTATGTTCAGTTATTGGTATATTTGCTGAAAAAGTCACTATATCTTGAGTTTGCTCTGTTTTTAATATAATGACCACCAACTTTACTCTGATCTTGAATGAACATCTACATGATCAGTGAATTAAATCTAAGAAAATAGATGATTTACACTGGAAAAATGCAAAATAAGGAAGATAACATTACAATCAATGGTAATAAATCACTTAAAGGTTACATATGGAGAAAAATTCATTTGGGAACAGCCAAAAAAGTAGTGCTGGTTTTTATGGGTTAATTCAGTTTATTTAACCCTCAAAGATCTATACAGCTAAGAGCATCTACTGACCTAAAATGTTTAATACCTTATAATCTGCTAATCCTATCAATACATGGAAATAATTCACACCAAATGCAGTTTCTCGGCTTTTCAGTGGCATCAGATATGAACCATTTGAACATTTACATAAACATGGAAACACCATCATCTTCTGCAACATTGATTCACCACTAAACCCCATATTTGACACATAACTGTGGTTATAGATGTTTGTTATTGATGTATTTTTTTTTTAACTCAATTTTTTCTTCTGTTTTTTGTCTGTTTTGATGCAAGTATTTATGAAAACCCACATGAACAGTAAAATAAATATAAGAAAATTACTGAAATTTGGTCAAAATGACAACATTAATAATGATATCTCCTTGTGTGAAGCACTTTGTCACATGTTTTAAAAAGTGCTATATAAATAAAGTTTTACTCGCTTACTTAATATGAAAAAATGGTGACACATTACAAAAGGAAACATTCATGAAAACAGAATTATTGTGATAATAGTGACATTTTACTCAGGTGTTGTCTGAAAAACTTACCAGGTCCACCAGCAAAACAGATTATGAAGAAGAAAATAAGGACCATGCTGCAGTATGGCATCCAGGAGACATAAGCCTGAGAGGAATAAAAATATAAGTGTTATGACTTACTCTGATTATGGCTCTTCTCTCTAGAAACTAATGCATTAAACTGTATGTATGTATATATATATATGAAAAAAATGTTTCAAAGTGACTCACCTGCAGATACAAGGTGATCATGAGTAGAACCAGAGTGATGGCCATTCCTATATATCCTTGAAACAGCAGGACTTTTTTCCCTGTATTTTCAATTATCATAAACTGTAACAGAAAAAACACAAGCCTTTATCAATTTAAGGTGTTTAATTATTATGTTTAATGTTCTTTATAGTTGTCTTTTATGTATATTATGTGTTTTTTGTGCCTGTAAGGGAGGCCACATGTCCTTCACCATGGACCATAATCTCAAACATAACCTGCAAAGCCTTGGTTGCACATAACCCATCTGCCACACGGAGGAGCTATAACTGCACGATAAACCCAGAATCACACATGGACTGTATTGAAGAAATATTTTAATACCACTGTGGGAGCTTTGAAAGGTTTTTTGGCAGGTTTTCCTAAGGCCTCGGGGCACGAAAATCCATGTAAATGTGCTTAAAGGCTGTTAAACCAAAAGTCTACTGATAGTAACAAGCATGTAAAACACAAAGCATGATAGGATATAATTGAAACGTGACATACACAGGTTATAGAGGTGCACATCTCACAGAGTCCGGTACCCAGAGCAGCGTAACGCAGCTGGTTCTCCTGGATTCCTGCTGCACGAAACACTTCAAAAGAATAAAAGTACACCTGGAGAGAAAGGTTTACAGGTAGAAATACACAGGTCACATTAGAAATACATGATTTATACTGAAGTTTTATGTTCACAGTTCTAGTCTGAAATTGAAGAGGGAAATTTGAGTTGAAGGAGACAAAGAATGGGATGTGGAAATGGCAGAGGTATACTTTTGACCCTTTCATGAGCACAAGTCACTAGAGTGGACAGTTGTTCTTTTTGTATATTTATGGGTTTTGTTGTTTTAGTTCTGTATGAGCCAACACAGTGGACACTTATGCACCATCCCATAATACACTGACATTCACAAATAACTGTTACTTTATGTTCTTGATAAACCTGATCTGCAGTATCATGTTTGAGTGTCAATTGTTAATTGTTATTAGACTGTAATTAACATTTTTTTTTATTAAATAAATTTTTTTTTTTTTTTTGCATATTATCTCCATGAAGTGAGTAATACATAGTTTTAGAGTATGCTAAAATAGGAGAAAACATCAGATTAGTAGCATTCAGAGTTGGCCTAAGGCATAAGCGAACTAAGCAGCTGCTTAGGGCAACACAGCCACTAGGGGGCCCCCAAGAGCAATTAAGAAAAAAAATGTCGTTTTTGCTTGCATGAGTGACAATTTATATACGATCAAAATTATCCTATTGTACAAAAACACAATTTTCTATGGTACTGTTGATGTAGGCCTAGTGATTCTTCCTGCCTCTGTTTAAATGTGAAAACTCAGTATCATAGTGTGTGCCTGCAGTGCGCTGTACGCATCCAACTCACCAGTACTTCCAATCAAAGCAATGCCACAAAAAAGGACATATCCTTCTGGGACTTAAAAAAGAAATGGGAAGAAAGAGGAAGAGGAGAAAAGAATGCAAAAAAACAAACAAACAAACAAACAAACAAAAAAACAAAATAGAGGGCCCCAAAATCCAATTTTGCTTTGGGCCCAATGGAGCCTTGTGCCGGCTCTTGTAGCATTAAAAATCTTTTTATTTCATAATTTTCACACAGTATATCAGATAATACATGTTTCTTTGCTTCAAAAATCATGTTGGTATCCATCCCATTGGACATTTTTTGCAGCTCCATAAAAAAACTCAACTCATGAAAAAAATGTCAGTCATGTTTTTTCATGCCTAAAGAAGAATAAAAACAGGTACTTTTTGTTTTCTTGAATAAGGTTCTCCTAATTCATGCATGAAAGGGTTCAATTGAAAAGTTGCATATTTTTCAGAAGGGCTCTGGAGAAAGTTTACTTTAGTTCACAGTTCTTTTTTGTTGGTTAATGACTGAACTATGCAATGTTTTTTCTTTGGGTATTTTTTATTTTAGAGGATATGTGTTTGCTTTACTGATAGAATGAATGATAAACCATGTCTGTGTGGGTTCCCATCTGTCTAGGTCATTATTCTTCTTGGCTCAACTTGGCTGGTTTAGCTCTTTTTCAAAACTATGGGCTTTTTCAAAATGAGCTAAACCAGTCCAGTTGAACTGATAAAAACTACCAAAGAGAATGATAACCCATCTCAACCCACATCGCAATGGTTGTTGTTTTATTTGTGGTTTTTTCCTCCTCTTCCTCTTTCTTTTTTCAGCCCCAGAAGGGTACGTCCTATGTTGTGGCATTGTTTTGATTGGAAATACTTGTGAGTTGGATGTGTAGTGCACACTACACAGCAGGAGGCACACACTATGGTGCAGTGGTGTTTTCACTTTTAAACAGATGCAGTAAGAATAACTAGGGCTACATCAACAGCACCACAGAAAAGTGTGTTTTTGTACAATGGTAGAATTTTGATTGTATATAAATCATCACTCATGTATGCAAAAACAATTATTTTTTTTCCTAAATTGCTCTTGGGGGCCCCTAGTGGCTGTGGGACCCTAAGCAGGGGCTTAGTTCGCTTATGCCTTGCATAAGTGTCCACCAGGGCAGACAATCCCAGCTCCATAGAGTAAAAGTCCTGCCATGTATTTGTTCTACCTGTTCATTTAACGCAGGTGATTCCACTGATTATCCCTTCATCTACCTGATGAGGAGTTGTGCTTATCAAAATGGGCTGGTTCAGAGAGCGGTTGGAACAAATACACTCAAGGAAAACAGAAACGCACCATTTCCATTTTCTCAATTTTTCAAAAAATATTACAGCCAGTGAAAAATTACAGACTACAGTGAGTTTCGTACTATTCTGAGTCAAAATGAAATGACTGTTTTCCTGGTTCCGGTTGATTGATTTTGATGAGTAATAACAACTGTATTTTTGTATTAATCACCTATGTCTGGGTCATGAGTGAAACTCAGAGATGAATTGGACCTGCCCTCAATTGTGCTCAACCATTCCCTATAAAAAGACACCAAAATGGAAAAAAAAAGCACACTTGTTCACAATGCCACGACTTGTGCAACCAGAGAGAGATCGCGCCATTGGCATGCTTCAAGCTGGAAGGAGCACACGGGCTGTAGCCAGGGTGTTTGGAGTCCATCACTGTACTGTTGTACGTCTTGCTGAGCGTTTCCACACCACTGGATCCTCCAATGACAATGAATTGACGTATCCGACAACGTGAAAATCCCCCAGAAACTCAACAGCAGCTGAGGGCGGCACTGGTGGAAGAATGGGCAGCCATTCCACAAGATCAGCTCCAACGGTACTGCCGATCAATGAGGAGAAGAATAACAAGTGTCCTTGAGGCGAATGGTGGTCATGTTAATTATTGACAATGGAATCTAATACTTGTGTTTTTGTTTACTGTGATGCTTTATTGTTTGGTCATCTTATTGTTATTGCAACTGTCATAAGCATTGATTAATTGGGTCTGAATATCAGGGGCAGTTATATGGTTGATGTGCACCTGTAATCTTTCCATCAAAAATAAGTAACCAAAAAAATGTCTTAAAAAAGCAGTGGTGCGTTTCCTTTTTTCTTGAATGTACATGGCAGGACTTTTACTCTATGGCGCTGGGATTGTCCACCCCTGGTGTCCACTGTGTTGGCTGATACGCAACGAAAACAACAAAACCCATGAACATACAAGAAGAGACCAGCTGTAGAATAGATGTCCACTGTAGTGACCAGTATGCATGAAAGGGTTAAGCATTGTTTATTTTCTCCTCTTATCTGTAAAATGACCTGAGCAAAGCTTTCTTTCTACAATCTAAGAAGTCCAGCTATCCCTGACAACAGGAACATTCAGCTTTATCTGAAACCTGCTTTTTGAACAATCTTAACCCATAAGGACCCAGTGTGTCATTTGTTTTAAATCCTGAATACATTTTTCTCTACATTTAACTGTCCTTAAGTGATCTCTCACCATTTGTTGTAATATTATCGTTTGTGTTTTTTTGGGGGTTTTTTTTGTTTGTTTGTTTCCAGTGAAAATCGGGTATTTTCCTACATTTAATTCATGTAGATGTTCATAATAGCTCAGAGTAAAGTTGAGGGTTATTATGTCAAAAAGCAGAGAAAACTGAGGAAAAGCTGATTTTTTTTTTTTCAGCCAAATCTGTCATTAACTGAACATAAACCAAATGTCTTTATCCACTGTCACTGATCAGAATCCATGGGTTTTACTGGTGAATAAATGTTGTAGAAGATGATGGTGTTTCCGTATTCACATCCAAATGGGTCAAATCTGATGACCATAAAAAGATGAAAAACTGCATTTTATACCAATTAGTTACCTGGATTAGTGGATCAACGGGGATTAAACATTCTATATCAGTAGATGATTTTGGTAGATGGTGAATGTTTGGGTCTTTATGGGTTAAAATGCTCCAAATTCAAACTAACCTGGGACCCAAATGAACTCTCTTAAAATAAAAATAAATAAATAAATAATAGTCATGTATGTCAGCCCTGTGATGAACTGGCGACTTGTCCAGGGTGTACCCGGCCTTCGCCCTAAGTAGCTGGGATAGGGTCCATGCGACCCCCGTGACCCTAGTGAGAATAAAGCGGGTATAGAAGATGAATGAATGAAAATAAATAATAGATCAACTCTCTTAAGACCTGGTGTTCTGGAATGCCTGCTCCACAGAATCCTTTTATGAGCACATGACTCCAAAAGCAGCACTCATATTTACGCTACAGTAAAAAGGTACATTATTGTGTCATTTTTCTCCTTGTTTTAATTTGATCTTAATCACATGCTTTTGCTTTATATGTCAAGAACAATTTCTGTCTGTAAAAGTACAACATACTTGAAGCTATTATTAATCTATATTGTTGTTATTTATAGTTTTAACGTGGCCAAATCTCTACTAAATGTATCAGAAGCTCTTTTTCAGCTCTGTCTAGTAGCACGTCTAATAGGCCTGTAATGACTGGAACACACGGCCCTGATAGACTAATGATTGATTCTGCACATAACATTTCCATAAAAGGTTAAATGTCTTGTGCAAAGGGAAGCACTGAATTTTAAAGTGCCATTAACATTTTACTTATTACGTGCTATGGACAAATGGGCGTAACTTTCATTTGGACATTATGTTGGCGACTGCGTTTCATCTTCTGGGGAATTTTGTGTGTCCAACACTTCATGTCATGCATTTCAGTGAAATTTTATGCCCATTTTGTGCCTTTTTGCATCTGTTTATGATGGAAATGTCTTTGTTTATGTTAATAAAAGTATGCTGTTCAGACAACATTAAGCCTCTCAGACATTCCACACTACTTTTATGTTTATTCCCTTGCAAACGATGGCAACTGTTCTTATTTTATAAGAACAGTCTGATTCTGCTGAATCTGTGGGCATCATATAGTCTTATTTTGTGTGTTTTATTTGATAAAGTCAAACATATATGTAGGCACCCTTTCAAACTAACTTATCTTAATTCATTTATGATCATTCCTGCATGATTTCTGCTCATGTTTAAAACTATGAGCACGAAATGTCTCATGATTTTAGGGAATTTAGTTGCTGGCTTAAAAAAAAAATACAACACATTTTGATTATAACCAGTTAAAATCTTGATCAAGTCAGTCAAAGACACATTTTTGAAGCCTCTAAATGAACCTGGAAAACAAAAACTTTAGGATATAAATTTTATTTCTGTAGACAAGCATTACAGTATTTCAGAAAAAGAAGTCGTCTTTATCTTTTTTCAGGATTTAATAGTCAGGGCTAAACATACCTATTGACTGGGATGAATCATGTCAATCTCATCTCAAGTTTACACCTACAGTTGCAGAAAAAAATATTAGATCACCTTTGTTTTCTTCCATTTCTTGTTCATTTTAATGCCTGGTACAACTAAAGGTACATTTGTTTGAACAAATATAATGAGAGGGTTAAAAGTTAAAAGTTCAATTTTGGAGCTGATATCTAACTATTGTCCATGTTTTCTTGATAATAATTAGAATCACTTCAGTTCTTACATTAATATCTATGGCATTGTACTGACAAAAGCAGTGCTTTTAGGCATTCAAAGTTTTCTTTTCTGTCTGTTTTAGTCACATGATACACACTAAAGTTAGTATTTGATTGCACAGCCATTGGTTTTGATGACTTTTGATGGTCTAATAATTACCTCCGCCAAGGAGGTTATGTCTTACCGTGCGTTTGTTTGTTTGTTACCATCCGACTTTGTTTGTTAGCAACATGACTCAAAAAGTTATGGACGGATTTTGATGAAATTTTCAGGGTATGTCCA
>JAQQZY010000005.1:9569852-9587809 GCA_030068375.1 Ostorhinchus rueppellii
GCGTTGTGGCGGTGAATTACCATGCGTAGCACGGACAGACGCACAACCATAAATGATAAATGACGGCGATCAGGTACACCGAGCCGTCTGCGTCAAATCGATGCAGAACCATAAATCAGCCTTTAGAGTATGTTAAAATGTGACAAAAAAATCAGCTTAGCTACAGGAAAAAATTGTTTTTACAGAATTTGTCAGTAAATACATGTTTTTTGTGACATTTTTGCAACTTGCAAATAGGTTCATAAGAAAATTTTCAATCACATTATTTTTTTTCATGCCTAAAGAGGAATAAAAACACTCAAAAGGTTGATTAAGGTTCACATAATTCATGCATGAAAGGGTTAAAGTTGATGTAGAACCATGTCTTAGTTCCATACATTGCCTTGTTTGGCATAATAATGAAAGAAGTCATACTTACAGCAGAGGGGGAGGTCATTACAGATATACAGAATCCATACTGAAACGTTCCACCAATGCCACAGATAAAAATGGCAGCAATTACCCATGGACATTGTAACTGCACAAATTAAGCATGTGATTAAAGAGATTAAGAAAAGTGCATTTTGTTTTTATTTCAAACATATCAGATAAATAAAAACAAGGGAATAAAAATGTGTTAAACCAAAATAAGTAAAATATGACCTACCAGGAGTGTTAAGTATTGTGGCATAGCTTTGCTCTGTGGTGCTCTTTGTCATATTTGAATCACAGATCCTTCACTTGTTAAACTTGTGCTGCAGACATTCAACTTTGCAAAGAAATGTTTAACTTTTTTAGGTTAAAGAGGAAATCTGACAGGTTATGACACAGCAGGTTAGGCAGTGCTCATCAAAATGGGCTGGTTCAGTGAACGAGTGGAACAAAGATGTGGGTGGAGAGATTCAAGAGAGGTGGTAACTCTGCTCCAGACAGTACAAGTCCTATCTATTAAATCAACACCTTCTTAAAATAATCACCAAAGTCATTGTTTCAGATTGTTCAGGAAACACAAAAAACAGAACCATTTGTTGAATGTATGATAATTACTGACGTTCGCTGAGACAAGAGAAGGAGTCACTGGATTCTGGAATCAGGAGATTTTACTTGCAGCAAGGAGCCAAATACGTAGAGCAAAGTGCAGCAGTTGACTGACTAACATTTGGAAGCCTAAGCTATAATACAGAACATGGATAACACACACATTGGTCCACATTTCAAACATACTAAGGTGTTCCAAGCACATTTGATCATATCTCAAAACATGAGAACATTGTTCAAGCTCATTGATCCACCTGCACTGAACTTGTGTCGTACTTCCTGTGCTGCCCTTCCCATCTACTCTATGGCCTGTTTGTCCAAGGACAGCAGACTATTCGAGCCAGACACACTCAAAAAAATATATTTTTGGCTCTAATAAACATGAAGTAATATTTTAAAGTAAAATGTAAGTGAAATATATGAAATTTAAAGTTTATTTATCCAAAAAAGTCAAACATAATGTGAATATTCTTAGTATAAACTGAATCTAAACAAATCAAGTAAACTTTATCATATAAAAAGGCTGAGCTTCACAGTCGAACACAGTTTATGTAAAACTTTGTATTATCAAAAGCAAATCTGACTGAGGGTATTTAATTTATTCAAATTGACTCAATATGATAGAAAAAAACATTGTATTAAATGTAGCTCTTTACGTTAAACTTATGTAATAAAATTACATGCAAAAGTTACTTTTCATTAAAATACATAAAGTGGGCATTTTTGGCTTGATTAGTTTTTTTGAGTGCAGATAGATACCTCTCTAAGTCTAAACATACATAAAATGTCACCCAGCCTCATCCATGACCCATGCTCTAGTTCCCAACCATTTACAGAGAAATAGTCTAATACCATATTTTTCTAACAATTACTAACAATTTTAATCAAAACAGTTATAACAGATGCCTACTGACATACAAGCAACACGGTCAATGAAACATGGAACATGAGAGAATTAAACGACTCCGACCAATTTTCAAACATGCCAAAAGGACTTAGGCAATTATTCAAAGAGGGTGACGATATTTGCTCCAACCAGTCACTGAACCAGCCTATTTTAATGAGCACAACTCCTCATCCAAGTTGATGGATAATTATTGGAATCACCAGTGTTAAGTGAGCAGGTAGAACCAATACATGGCAGGATTTTTAGTCTATGAAGCTGGGATTACCTACCTCAGACAATTGAGTGTAGAACCAAGAAAGTGTATGTAAAAATGCTGATTTAGGAGCAAAATCCAACTATAAAAATATATACTCTTACTTGTTTAGGGTCACTACTTTTTAAATCAGCAAGTCATTTAAATGTATTGAACTCACTCACTTTATACCCAAGTAATTGTTGCTTTTCACATTAAAAGGCTTCTAAAAAAAAAAAAAAGAGAGAGAGAGACAAACAAAGACCAGTGCTTGGATAATTATTATTTTGTTGCTGCTGATGCTGATTTTTAAGATTGTTTTTTGATTATGTTACGTTTCACTTTTGCAGTGCACATACGAAATCCTTTTCATTAAAGGGCATTATATATTGACAGTGACATCTATTATCCAAAGGAAAAGCATGAAGTGCCCTTTCTCAAATGAGGTTAGACCACTAGATGACTAGATGTTTTGTCTCAGTGTAGAGGTTTACATATCAGCAATAACAATTTAAAGCACAGGTGTCAAACATGTGGTCTGGGGGCCAAATCCAGCCCACCAAAGAGTTCAATCCGTCTCCTGAGATGAATTTGTGAAATGCAAAAATTACACTGAAGATATAAACAATCAAGGATGTTCAAATCATTTAGGTCAATTCAATCTAAAGTGGATCAGACCAGGAAAATACTGTCATAATAACCTATAAATAAGGAAAACGACCATTTTTTTCTCTTTGTTTTAGTGTAAAAAAAAGTACAATTACACAAAAATGTTTACATTTACAGACTAGCCTTTTACAAAAATGTGAATAACCTGAAATGTCTGAAGTACATGGAATTTTAATCATATTCTGCCTGTTATTTAATGTTTTGTATATTTGTAGATCCACTGTGACCTCTAAGTTGTGATAAACATGTATAAATGATAAACTATGGTGTAATATTTTTTATCATTGCACTTATTTTACTTAAAGATTTACAGGTTGTTCATGTTTGCTGTATGTTCGAGTACATTTCATAGATGTAAACATTTTCATTACGGAATTTTGTGTGGGGTTTTTTCACACAAAAGTTATTATCCTATTATTTATATTATTTCACTGGTCTGGTCCATTTAATACCATATTAGGCTGTATGTGGCCCCTGAATTACCATGAGTTTGACAACCCTAATTTAAAGTGTAATTCACTGACCGAAAACTAGCAGATCCCCACTATCATGCTCTCATTTGGGAGACGAACAGCTGTATTTTACCCAGATAACATGCAGATGTCATCACTAACTGAAAACCTTTGGATCTAACTTCAAACCTTCAGAGAAATCAGTCTCCTCTTCATTTGGAGCCTGTGAAAGTCGACCTGCTTCCTAATGAGATCTACCCCAATCTAAAAACGGAAACCTCACTGTGCATCAGACAAACTATCTCTGCCGGATGCCACAGAGCTGACCTCCAGGCGGCAGGATGCTGACGGCTGTCCTGCATTGTCTCCAGGAGCCTGCAGCTTCAGATGACACCACACTTGAGGCAGACCACCGTGAGACTGAAACTTCTAGAGAGCTGTCAGGAGGAGCAGATGAAAGCCTTTGCAGCTGACAGAGAGGCTATATTTACAACACAACACAAGCAGAAATAGCTGACACTGCTTAAAAACACAGGCATTGTAAGCCGTTTCTGCATATTACCGGTATCACTCAACACATAGAAGTAACCCATACTCCTATGGAAATGGCTGACGCTGCATAAACACCAGTGCATTGTGCACATATGTTGAAGCAATTAGTGGAAAGGCATTGTTGGTGACCTGCTGACAAAACACAAAATATATTGATTCCTTTGAGTGACGAAGATTCTGAAACAGAAGACACATAGAGTTTGCAACAATGCATTATGTAAGAGCTTGACAAAATTATATATTTACTCATTACGTAATAGTGCCTGCATTTTCTTAGACTTTGACACATTTTTTGAACCATAGGTGTTTTAAATTTTACTATATTTAGTTTTAAAATTAATTAATTAATTAATTAATTAGTTAAATTACATATCACATTTTTTTAAAACAAAAGTTGTTAAAGGTTGGTCTTTTTTAATGTGGTATTTTATGCAGTAACCAACAAAAATGGAGACCTTATATAGAATAACATGTGTCATTATTAAATATATTTGCTAAATTAACCCACAAAGACCCAAACAGCCTCTGGTGACCAAAAGTATCTACTGATCTAAAATGTTTAAATACTCCCAAACCACTAAAACTATCAATATGTTGAAATAAATGGTGTAAAATACAATTTTCCATATTTTCATGGTCATCAGATATGATTCATTTGGACATTCAGAGGCTCCATAGTAAACGTGGAAACACCGTCATCTTCTCCGACGCTGATTCACCAGTAAAGCCAATAGAGTTGGATCAATGATAGTGGATGGAGACGCTCATTTTATGTTCAGTTTTTCCTTTTATTGATTCTGACATAATAACCCTCAACTTCAAACTGAGCTTTTATGAACATCAACATGATCAATAAATTACATATAAGAAAATATTTGATTTTCACTGAAAAATTGCAAAATACAGAGGATGATAATATAGTGAATCTTATATATGTATATGTATATATATATGTATATATGTATAATAGTAATCTTAAGTGAAAAATCACTTAAGAAAAGTTAAATATGTAGAAAGAATATTTTGGAACTGCCACAAAAGTAACATTTCAAATATTATTACACCTATATTAAATGTGCAATATGCAACAGGAGGGTGTAACTGTAGAAAGAGAATAATATTCAGAAGGAGCAGGTTGCCTTGCATGGAGGCTGCCATGTTGTAAGTACCACGGGACAGACTTCTTCATCATTGTCTGTTTTTCTGTTTCACAGCAGGAGCCTTTTTCAGGTTTTGTTTTTTTTTTTTTTTTTGGAATTAATCTTTTATTTGACATAATTTCTGTATTTTTTTCTGAAGGTGAACAAGGCTGTTGTTCAGTATGCTGCAGTCTGAAACTTCACCACTGGATATAACTAAATATCACACACTGAACCTTTAAATAAGACATTAGAGCGGACTGATCTTTGGCCTAATGATCATACAAAAGGAGCAAGAAGATCAGCTTCATATCATATCTATTTTAAAAATATATATATGTCCAAACTCAAGATCTTCACATATAAAGTCGATTTGAAAAAACTCATTCATGCACTCGAAAAAGTAAAACATTGAATCAACTTAAACATTTTTCTTCAATAGGTCACATTTTAAAAAAAATGAATTGAGTGAACTACATTAAATTACATTGAATATAATTCAGTTTGGTTCACTCAACTCATTTTTTTCATGTGTGACCTACTGAAGGAAAACTTTTTAAGTTAATTTAGTGTTTTACTTTTTACCGTGTACGTTTCTCTAGAGTGGTGTTGACAACTACAGTAGTCATTTGGCAGAATTCAACAAAAATAGCATCAAAAAGCTTTAGTTTATTTAAATCCAGCTGTTGGAACTGGTAAAAGTGCAACTTCTGTATTTTGTTATAACCATCCTAAAATAAATATTCATGTGGGACTAAATACAGCAGATTATGACAAAACAAAGTAAAAATCTGTCACATTTTGTTAGAGTTAGTCCATAATAGGGTGTGACAGCTTACTTCCAAGACACTCAGTTTGGATGGAAAACCTGGCAAATATGCATGATTGTTCTGTTTTTTATGAAAATCAAATATATACTGAAACTTTAACATTTAACCCAAACAAGTCAGCAGTGTGTTATCGTTTACCTTCAGGAGCTCCAAACAGTTTCCCAGTTATTTAGACCGCAGCTCTTTGTCTTGTTCTCTCTCTGCAAACTACACAGTGACAGTGATAAGTTGGTTGAATTTTCTCTCAGGTGTCTGATGAGGCACATGAAAGGCGTCCTGGTGAGTGAGCTAAAAAATGCTTCCTTGTTCCTGCAGAGTCAAAGACAAAAACAATGGAGGGAAAACAAAAGATGAAATTAGGGCACTGAGACCTGAGAGAGAAATATTGAGATGTGCTTCACTGTGTTTGTGGAGGGAAAAGTGAGACTACGCCGATTATAAATGGGATCTGGGGGATATGCAGCACCTGACAAAGGCAGAGGAAAAGGATGACTGGTTTTATAGCCACTAGGAACAGAGAGAAAATGGAAAAGCCTGAAATTGAATCAGAAAGGAGCAAAGCAAAATCTTCAGTTATGAAACTACGACAACATAAAAACTCTAACAACTTTAATATCCTGATTTTGAAAAACATAAAACTGCCCTGATGACATAGATGAAGTTTTTAGCCATCTGCTCCTGCAGGACACAATCACTGCACTGGTCCAGTGTGGAGCTCCTTATATTGCACATTTCACTAAAGTCCAAACTTCATCAGTGCCAACAACATTCATTAACACCAGCTGTTCATCTGCAGATCAGCTGAAAGTTGCCAACTCTTTTGTTGGACAGAAATTATTTTGAGCAGCTCAGAGTCTGTTTGTTAGACTGCTTACTGTGAGCAAATGCAGAGATGTGTGTGCTCTTCTCTTTAATGCTCCCTGTAAACCAGAGACTGCAGCTCCAGCCATCTGTCCATCATCACGCGCCAGTGTATGGAGGACACATAAAACATTATCCTCTCATTATCAGGACTGTCGCACATTGAGACAATAGGATCACAACCTCATCAGCTGAAAATCTGTGTGTGAGCTCATCAGGTAATCCCATGTTATTGTCCTGGTGTGGACACAAGTTTCAAGATGCACCGTCGACTCCTCTGGGCTCAGAAGTATCTGTGGGGGACACGTCCACTCTGTGATGGTCCCTCACTGAAGCCTGATGCTCCTCTGGACACACGACTAATGTCACACTGTTTTTGCCCAGTAGATATAAATGGAGTACATATTAGTGAATGACAAATGTTAAAGTCTATGTGGTGCTGTCAGTTTCAGGTCAATGACAGTTCTTGATGCTGTGGCATCTTCTGCACAGGTATTTATAGAACTTACCAATGTCTTTGCCCTTTATGCACAGAAATTCCTAACATCTTTTAATGCTGTTCTGCAGTGTAGAGAGTGAAATGTCCAAATGATCCAAAATAATCCTACTCCCATTTTCTTCAAGAAACATTATTTGTAAACACTTCAATCATTTTCTCACATAATTTTGGACACATGTGTGATCCTCTTGGCTCCCAAAGGACTGAACCATTCTTCTTCTTCTGCTTTTGTACCAAATAATGATCACAATGATCATTAATAATCACACTATTTATTCCTAGTCTCTTTTCATTAATTACTAGTGTTACCGAGCAGTCATTTTTTTTATTTTCACCAAAAAATTGTACCTCCCCAAGTTTTGCTATACATAATGTTAAAGTGCTTATAATATGTATAATACCTGCATATAAGTTACTCTGCTTACATGACAGAGACTGTTGAACACAAAATGTGTCTATGTGTTATCATTCGATCAGACCCGATCATGTTATTTCCAACATAATCCAATGATATTAGAACATACACACCAAATGGATGTATCTTCACAAATAAATTGAAGTTAGTCAGAGAAAATATGTTGTACTGTCTATGTTGTGTAAATTTGTGATGATTAAAGGATATAGAAGAGTCTTTGCGTCAGAGCTGTCTGTGAATTTATTCAATCTTGCAAGAGGAGCTACAACAACACATCATAAGTCAGTATAAAGAGAATTTAATTTGGCTACCCCCAACGTAAACTTATGAACCTTAGTACAAGCATGGATAAGACCCTTCCTGTCCCCTGAGAAGGAAGAAATGACACTTATGGGGGTTTTAAAGAGTTCTGAGGCCTCTGGAGACTTCTGGTTTCCTAAGTTACCAGAACTGGGCACATAAGATGTTGCAAAACCTAACTGATAACAAAACTTACTGGAACATCATGTTCTACCTTGAAACAAAGCTACAATAGCCAGTCATGCCTCATTAAGTATTGTCACATTTTTACTTCAATTTTTTTTCATCAATTTTAGAATTTATAATATTTAAATATTTTCCAAATGGATCTTCAGTTTTTGGTTTTTAACTCCAAGTTGGAAACCAACACAATAAACAATACAAAATCAGTCTCCAAAACTAGACAAAGACAAAATCCTGTCTATGGCTTTATTTGTGTTGTTGTTCATTAAAGACATGTGCTTATGAAATGGCATTCTTCATCATCTAATTATTTTCCCTTTTAGACGACGTAGACACAATAAAACACATTCGACATTTGAAAAAAGATAATCTGTCATTTTTAGCGTTTTGTGGCATCAAACTTTGTGAGATCTTCATAAATATTTTTCCTCATCAACACTAGTGAGATAACAGCCTGAGCTGATTTGTTTTTGGCCTGCAGTGGTAACACTTCTGTTAATGGAGGAAGTAGAGTTTGTTCTTTAGGACAGCGGACACATGTATACATTACATCTGCTGAGACTAATCCATGAATAATCAATCCAAACACATCCTCCTGTCTTTACTTTCAGAATCCTTTACAAAAGTGAATATATTAGCCACGAGTCACAGTTGATATTCTCCAACGTGTATCTCATCAAACAGTCTTAGCCTCTGAGGGTGGACTCTTTGTTTTAGGTAGTGGAAGAAACACTTGGCAGCAGAAACAGACACTCAAGGAGTCGTGCCAAACCTGTAAGGTCCTCCCAAGTAGACAGAGAGTCATGGCAACGCTTGATCACGATGAATAATGAATGGCTCACAGGTTCACTTTACAAGGAGCTTTTCAGCCTCAGACACACTGTCTGTATTCTCATTATGTGAGTGTGAACTGCAGTTCCAGCAGTGTGACTTTTACTAACTTATGTGTGTATGGGCTGCTCTGAATCACAAATATTCAGCAGTCGCACAACACTTGAGCTTTGAAATGTGTCAGATAATACAGAATAAAGAAAAATTACAAGCAGGGATGTAAAAATAGGACCCATGAATTATCTTATATTGTTCAGAAGATGATACAAACAGGACATTTTTTCTCAAGAGGCCAAGTTTCAGAGAAAAGGCCACCATATCAAGGGCTGTGAAGACATTAACTGGTGTTAGATAAGCTTAAATAATAATTCTACATTCTAATTTAACCCGTTGATGCATGACTTACGAAAAACTTAGTCAAGTTTTTTGTCCTTAGTGTTTTTATTCTTCTTTAGGCATGAAAGAAATAATGTGATTGATATTTTTTTGAATGAAACTATTTTTTATAGAGTTGCAAAAATTTCCATTCATTTGGACACCATGTGTTTAATTTTTGAAACAATATCAAAAAGTGATATCCTTGAATATTTCAATGCAGCTAATCTGATGATTTCTTTCATTTTTACATACCCTACTTCTACTCTCATACTAGTTATGACTCACTTCTTGGAGATAATATGCAAAAAAACAAACAAACAAACAAAAAAAACCCCTGTTAATTACAGTCTAAAAACAACTAGCACTTGATTTACATTCAAACTTGTTACTGTAGATCAGGTTAATCTAAAACAGCAACGTTACAGTAATGGTATGAATGACAGTGTATGAGAACATGCATGAGTGTCCACTGTGCTGGCTGATATGGAACTAAAACAACAAAACCCATGAATATAAAAGAAAACAGCTGTAGAACAGATGCCCACTGTAGTAACCACTATGCATCAAAGGGTTAAAATAATATCAGCATGCATTTTATTGAGAGAAGCTAAATAGATAAAACAGCTTCAGTGGCAGCAGTACATTTTGAGTCAAAGCAAAGATTTATCTCTACATACATACAGCATGACTGAGTCTCTAGTTTTAACATCATTTGTGTTTTCATATGAGTCATATCCTGTCATTTTTCCTAACTGCTTCGTGATACTGGAGTGCAGCTGTTGAAGTGTCTTTTTCATCTGCAGCTGAAAGATGAGAGATGATGATTAATTAGCTGCAGACACAGAGATATAAAAAAAAAAGGAAGTGGAGAGAGATGCAGGTAACAGATTTCTGGATATGCGTAAAAGCTCCACTCCTGAATTCTAAGTTTTAGGACCCACACTTACACATGGTGTGCATACGACCTGTGTCTCCTCTATCTACACACTTTATTCAGTTAACTTCAATTTTGGTCAGTGTGTTCAACATATGGTATCAAAATGCTGTAAGTTACGCCGTGAATTTCAATGATTTTCTGTGAAACTGTAGGTCAAAGTCAAAGTCAGCTTTATTGTCAATTCTTCACATGTACTAGACATACAAGGAATTGAAATTACGTTTCTCTCTGTCCTGTGTGTAGCCAAGACGAGACAAGACATGAACGGACAGGACAAACAATAAAGTGTACAGGCACAACAGAAACATATCTAAACATTAAGTAACTAGAGAAGCTCTCAGAGAGCGCAGACCTCCGCCAAGGCAGTGTTTGTAGTTTCATCCGCTAGATGAATGTACGGATCACCACAAAAATCTAATCATCTGTAGCATACCCTATTTCTGACAATCTGTGAAAATTTCATCAAAATCCGTCCATAACATTTTGAGTTATCTTGCTAACAGACAGACAGACAGACAAACCAACGCTGATGAAAACATAACTTCCTTGGCGGAGGTAACAATAAACAAAGTGCAAGTAGATTAAGGCATAGAGCTGTACTTTACTGGTACTAAAATAAAAAAATTAAAAAACAAGATATGAATGTAATTATAAGGATTTTTAAACGTGTACTTGAAAAAGTAATATACTGATAATGATAATATCATAAAACTGATCATATTTATCAACAAATTATTTTATCCAAAATTGTGAGTTGAAGAGGAGACCTTGCATGAACACATCTGCATGTCAATCATTAGTCACAGTTATAGTATCAATGGACATAAACAATCTCTCATTGTAATTTAGGATATACACATGTATGTGTGTATGCATATATGTACATATATGTGTGTGTATGTATGTATGTATGTATGTATGTATGTGCAAGTGGATATATATGGATATATATGGTTTTTTTAATTATATTTTCATACTTTTTTTATTCTATGTATTCATTTTGGATGTGTATGTTTTTTGTTGGAATAGGGGTGTATTGAGGTTGGGACTCTGTTGGAGTGGGGATACATAAATATGTTTTATATTTTATATACATTCAATTGTACTGCACTGTAAAAAAATCAATGAAAAAACTTTGGAGAAAAAAAATATAGTATCAACAAATGGTAACAGGACATTATTACTGCCTTACTTTTACTAATTCTTTGTGATAAAACAGACTGTTGAGGGAATATAAATGTTTACAAATGTTAATACATGGCACAGGACTAGTATCTTTAGAAATTTCAGGTTTAATGAACTGAGCAGGCACATCTAACAGGTCCTTGTGGAGCCCAAACCAGACATGACGTCCAAAATTTTAGTTTGAATATTAAGGATTTTTCCTGTTTGTATTTTTTTTTTTTTTTTACATTTCCAACCTTTGCATCATTTCCAGAGACAGGATTACTGGATTTACAATAAAACTCCTAGACTGTAGCCAGCTGTAATTGTGTATTTGTTATAGCAGTTTACCACATCATGCTAAATTCCAGCTGGAGACACAGTATCCCAGCACTACTTTGCTATGTACTCTCTTTGTCAGACACACATTTCCACATGCAGAGCTTTCCTAAGTTGTCCTCAAAGTGTCAGTCATTAAGGATCTGTTTTAATCTCCAGGGAAACAAAGCACACAGCAAGAACTGCAGATAAATCCGAATTAAACAAAAAATCTTTTAAGTGTTGATGTTAATAATAACATTGTCTGAAATCTGTCAAATCTGTCATTTTGGGAACATTGAGCTGTAAATCTTTTCTTATCTCGTGGTGTCACACTGAGGGACACATGTCTAATTCTGCACGATGTATTAATCTTCTGACGCTTCGAGTCCTAAAACACACCTTTGTACAGAGTAACAAGACAGACAGACTGATTAGGCTCCCTGTGCATTGCTGCTCATTCTCAATATTTCACATGACAAATTTAGAAATGAACCGGTGCAGCAGCAGTGTGTCATTCTGCTCAGACAAATAAAGTTTAAACTTGAGAGGTAAAATCCCATATTGGATATCATGCCATCGTGCCCTTGAGCGTGGTAGTTAAACCAGATTGCCAGTAAATCTCCTGCTCAACACAAATGACTCTTCTGTCAGGTGTGACGCGACTAAAAGCCCTCTGGATTCAGGTATCAGGGACATTAGAGGAGGAACTGGAGAGAAAACAGGTGCAGAATGTTGCTGGAGGGCAAACTTCTAACTCAAGTCAGGTATCCGGTGTCCATATGAGTCACAGCTAAATAAATCATGTTCAATTAATTTCAGTCATAATGAAAATGGGTGACTTTGGATTTTTTGTGTGACTCTCAAGAACAAAACAAGAAATTTCACAATATACTTATTAACCTCTGGAAAGCATTAAAGGCATTTTTCCGATTTTTTTCTGTCTTTCAATCAATTTATGTTTTACATCCATTTGTTTTGGTTTTTTGGTTGTTGTTTTTTTTGTTCTTTCCATCCTGTCCTGGCTGCCCTGTTTGTTATTTTTATATTTAGCATTTCAATGATATTTCTGTTTTAAAACTCTCTCCTTTATTTGTCTTTTCAGCATGTCCTGATTTTCAACCAGAATGTAAAATGTGAATGCAACTCAGCATACGCAACTATTAAAAAAACATTTTTACCCCTGAACAGGAGGCAAGGGCTAGTGTTTTTGGTTCGGTTTGTTTGTTTCTTTGTTTCTTTATTAACACTCTTGCAGCAAAACTATTGGTTGAATTCATACCAAATTGGGTTTATGAACTGCCAGTGGCCCATAACAGATCTGATTACATTTTGGGAACAGTAGGTTAAAGTTCAAATTTTGTATGAATTTTTAAAATATATATTTTTTCCCCCCATGCACTTATAATAGACAAAATTTCAAATGTCTGTAGCAGCAGAACTACTGGCTGAATTCATACCAAATTGGGTTTATAGATTGCCAGTGACCCAGAATAGATGTCAATACATTTTGGAAAAAGTAGGTCAAAATTTAAATTTTTCATGAATGAAAATCTTTTTTTTTTCTCCCATTTGTTTTCTATAGCCTTTCTACAGCCTATTTGCTGTCTATAAAAACATCTATTTTGGTTCAATTTACTTCAAACTCGTCACATATATAGAGGCAATGGATATGTTGATATCAGGACATGCATAGACATGATGACATCAGCTGGACTGATGCCAAAATAAACTACAATATGTGCGAGGGACAGGGTTTGTTGCTGACTCCACTTGCTCTGGCATTGAAAACAATGTGCACATTTCATTGGTTATTGCATGAAATGCAGTTTTCTGTTAACATTAACACCTGGCACGCAATAAATTGTCATGACAAACCATTTTCAAAGTAAAAGCCTTTTTAGTTTATTTCAGCAAAACATAAATTCAACATTTTCTGTCCGTCCCTTTTGCTGTTAATAATTCATTTTGTAAGTACATTGTCAGAATATTTGCCCAAAACTCTCAGCCCGTCAAGCAACTAAAACCATAACTGTAACCATTAAACTTTAATAGGATGAAAGTCACTACATTTAAACAAGAATCTTCAAGGTTGTTTTTTTTTTCCTTAGGAGGAAAAAAGTATAAATACTGCAGCTGAGTCATACCCTTAAAGGTCAGAGAAAACTGTATAAAATTAGGTTTTCATCATTATAAGGTATTGTGTTTTTGCTTTTTATGATCAGGTGATTGAGATATTGACTGCTGTGTTTCTAAGTGCAATTCAGTTTATTAGTTTGTTGTACATTGTTTATAAATGTATAAAATATGTTTTTGCCCAAGCAGGAATCATTCATGTAATTATGACTATGTTAAAGTACAAGCAACCACTGTATTTACTTCATAACAGATGTCTTATTTTTTTATTACTCCACCTCAGAAATGACCCTCTCTCTGTCTTTTACATCAAAATAAATTATCCAGGTGTATTGACAGAATAGTGAAGGTTAATCCAATAATTCTGAAATATCATTGAAATGATGAATATAATACAAATGCCTTAGCAAACATGGATGTACTGTTGTAATTGTGGATTTTCTGTGATGGACACCTTGAATTTCCCCATACGGACGAATATTCGAATCTATTCTATTCTATTCTATTCTATTCTATTCTATTCTATTCTATTCTATTCTATTCTATTCTATTCACTGCTTAAGTTTGTTTTGGTGTACTTTGTCATTTATTCTCTTATTCATTGTCTCATGTTTAGAATAGAATAGAATAGAATAGAATAGAATAGAATAGAATAGAATAGAATAGAATAGAATAGAATAGAATAGAATGACTTTTTTGTGATTATACATATGTACAATTAAATTAAGAGACAGCTCTCTTGTAGTGCATCTTGCAAAATTGCTTAAAAGAAAAAAAAGTGTAAATATATATCTATAGAATATAAGAAGCAAGCATGTCAACCAACCAAGAACCAGTAGAGATGAATATATATTGCATTTGACCCTGACTGGACACTGAGGATATGTGTTATGAGTATGTCCTTATATGAGGTATTGTCACAGTGATGCGTTCAGTGTCCGTATTGCACTGTGGTAAAATGTGCTGCTGAATCTGGAGGTGCGGGCCTGCCTGGATAGATCTGCACCTCTTGAACCCATTTAATGTTTATCATTCAAAAAATAATAGTTGAGCTTTTTTTTTTTGCTTCATATTTCACAACTTTTCCTAAGCATAAGATTATCACACTGATATTTTTCAATGTGCTCAACATACATTGCACACATTGGAGTTCCAATGGGGCCAATTTGAGCCCAAGCTGTTTTATCTGTGTAAAACTCGTCTGCCTGTGTGTGAGGCCTAACATCCCCACACCTGCTGGTGCAGAGTTGATACTTTTGAGTTGATACATAACAAGGGGCTGGGGAAAACAGCTATTCCCACCAGAACTTTGATACTTCTGATGGTGTGGACAATGGGCATGTAGGAAACAACTGGACTTGTGAACTCCTGCCAAAATGCCAGTGTAGACTTGTAAGTTGATCCCATCCAAATCTTTCCAACTACATATGCCTCCCCTCTAAAAATGATCATCTAAAGTACAATAATAATAATAATAATAATAATAATAATAATAATAATAATAATAATAATAATAATAATAATAATAATAATAAACAAAGTACCTGACACAAAAACTTGGTCAACAGTTTTATGTAAATCATTTTCTGGAGGCAAATATCCCTGGGATCAGATTGACCCCAATGGTAAAATGTACAATATTTGAGGGTAATAGGAGGATGAAAACTGCAAGAAACAAATATTAATTTAAACAGCCAAGAGTTTACTTCAGTTCTAAAGTTACTCATAGTCGTCCACATAATTGTTCTTGCTCCTGTTGACCAAATTTCACACATCATCCACTTCTGTCATCTACTGCCTTATGTGATAGCATCATTTAGCATCAATTAGATAATATTAATATGAACTGTGGTTTTGATCTTCTCATCAAGACTCTCATCTGTGTCAGAGTCGACTGAACGTATTAAAAAAGAGTCCTGGAGCAAAACAAAATCTCTGTGCATAACAATTACACAACAAAAGCAATTTTTCGCTTTATTGCCCCACATCAGGGGAATTTAAAAAGCAATCAATGTTCTTCAGACAACTGAAGTTTCTTTCTACTGATAAGTTTACAGGAGTTTGTCATGCTGATATTTATACAGTCATATTGATCATTTTCAGGGCTACAGTACACCTCTGGCAACTCAAAGATTACTTTGAGTTCACACTAAAAGAAAAAATGTTTCAAGACTGTGTGTTCACATTCATTCTGTGGTTTCAGGACTCACACAACGAAGAATGTTAAGTTTGCATCAAGCGTCTTAATGGATCCAAAAGAAGCTGTGAAATGACTGTTTAACATCTGAGTGGAGTGGCTGTTTCTGTCAACTAAGCAAGCTGCTCACTTTGCTGTTCTCCACATTTTTCCACCTTCTGTCGTTATGATCAAAACACAGTCCAGTAGGTAAACACATGAAGTAAAGTGGTGCTGACTCTGTAACTGTGGGACACAGCCTTATGTTCCCTTTCAAGGTACAGCAGACGGAGAACAGAGAGCTGCACATTTATGAGTCTGGTGCAAATTTTTGTTCATGGACATAATGATGAACATTTTGTCCATAAACATGAATATGAACATAACGTAGTCTGTGGATGACTCAAATAAGTGACCTCGTCAGGAAACCAATGTAAACATAAATTAATTCATTTTTATACGTGAAAATTAATGAAATAATGAATTTATAATTGAAATGGACCTTTGTCCTAGGGCTTCTTCAAGATCTGTATAAAAGCTAGAGAGAGCAGACTAAAATATGTCAACCACATAGTAATGGATAAACTGTATATATGTCTGTATGTGTATGTATGTACTGTCAACCTTGTATCAAGCACTTCTATGTACACATACACAAACATTTACTTGTTGACCAATTTTCTTTTTATATTGTATGATGGAATTTTGTTAATATAGTTGTATCTACTTATCAAGAGTTCGTAACATTTTTGGGGAAGTGCTCTAATAATGGCATAATTTGATTAACCACTCCTGGTTATTGCGTGGTTTCATTCTGGCAAGAACAAAATATACTATAAATCAGTAACTTATCCTCAGTTTCAGGAAACCATTCTCCTTAATCTTCTTTATCTTTATCTTTACTTTGACACACCACCTCACTTGAATACGTGCATGTTTATCCACACATCTGCTTATCTGAGGGCTTTTGGGCTCCCACTGTTGTTTCCACCGCTAGGGGGAGCAATACCCTGTACCACAGATCATGAGTGAATAATAAATGTATGACAAGTATCTAAGTCGAGGTAAGACCACTTACAGCAACTCTATCATAGATCTCCAACTGAAAATAAATTTAGTGGAATGGGAGAATCGACCGTTGGGACTCTTACAGAACTCCATTAAAGCCAATAGTATTGGTGTCCATCATCAAATGCTCATGAGCGGTGATGGGAGAAGTATTCAGATCCTTTAGATAAAAGTCGTTTTACCACAGTATGACAACACTATTACCAGTTAATCCAAGAGGGGTTTTATTTCACTTAAGTAGAGGAAGTATTTTCTCAGCTCTTTAAATGAACACACTATCCTTTACTGTATCACTAATGCCCAAAATCAGCAGATTTAGAGAAGTGGGTATGGGTTTCACTAGACAGGAAGGGGATCCGCATGTGTATGTCAGTCTACTTCACTTAGTCATTTTGAATATAGGCTTAGGACATATCTGATTAGACAAATTTAAATACTCCTCATACATACAGTCTCCCACTCTTACACACATTTACATGTACTCTTCTTTGTATAATTGTGATACTTAGTTTATTATTGTTTTATTTTTATTGTCTTTGTTTATTCTAATGTAATGAGGTGAGATTCATTTTATAAGCCTCATGGAGTTTTCTGATCTTACCTGCCCAATCCGTTTCTTTGCTTGTCCTAATGTTTGATTTGTTGCTGTGTGCAAAACAAACAAACAAATAAATAAATAAAAACAAATTATTTGAAAAGTAGCTAAAGCTATCAAATGAACGTGGAGTAAACGAGGAAAAATGTCAATATGTCACATGTAAACTGTAAACAAGTAATTTCTATGTGTGTTCATATACAGTATATATGTTTTATTTATCTGCATAGATAGATAGATAGATAGATAGATAGATAGATAGATAGATAGATAGATAGATAGATAGATAGATAGATAG